>JAPVLO010000168.1:4200000-4625277 GCA_027257055.1 Cephalopachus bancanus | reverse complement strand
TAATAATTAAAGAATACATTTTTAAAGGCTACGTGATTTTAAGGGGAAAGGGAGACTTTTATACTGTTTGGTTTTTCTACATTAATTTAAAGCAAATCAATACATGAAAAATGAATACCTTTAATAAATGTACTCAAATTACATCTTTAAGGCTATGAAACTTAAATGTCTGTATAATAGCTACATAATAGGTTAAGTTTATCACGATATTTATATTTTTCCCTATCGGATTTACTAATCTAAGTTTAGACAGCTCTATTCTGACATTCAAATGTGTCTACGTCCTGGAAGGGAAGGTTTAAGAACTGAAGCACAGAATAAATAATGTGTAAAAAAATAGGTAGCCGGGCTCGGTGGCTCAGCCTGTAATCCCGCGCCTTTGGGAGGCTGAGGTGAGTGGATTGCCTGAGCCTGCGAGTTCGAGACCACCTGGGCAACTTGGCGAGACCTCATCTCTACAGTAAATAAAAATGAGCGGGCTGGTAGCATGTGTCTGTAGTTCCAGCTACTTGGAAGGCTGAGGTGGAAGGATTGCTGGAACCCAGCAGGTCGAGGCTGCAGTGGCTGGCAGCAGCCACTGCACTCCAGTCTGGGTGACAGAGTGAGATTCCAACTCAAAAAAAAACCAAACAGGTAACTAAGTTTGGGCCTAGAACTTTCCATGATTACTTCTTTTTTCTTGGAGTCTCACTCCATCACCCAGGCTAGGGTGCAGTGACACACTCACGACCACCCCAGCGTCAACCTGCTGAGCTCCGGTGATCCTTCCGCCTCACCCTTCCAAGTAGCTGGAACAACAGGTGCACCCTACCACACCCAGCTAATGCTTATTTATTGTAGAGATGAGGTCTTACCAAGTTACCCGGGATGGTCTCAAACCCGTGGGCTCAGGCAATTCACCCGCCTTGGCCTCCCAAAGTGCTAGGATTACAGGCTGAGCCACTGAGCCCAGCCTCATGATTGCTTCTTAACAAATGTTTGGTAACAACTGGTATTGGAAATATAGCTTCCCATTACATTAATTCGTGCTATCTTTCAGTTTGTAATAAGATATCATTATAACCAGTCCAATAGTGAATTCCTTAAAATTGAAGACAGCAGTTCAGCAGTTCAGTGCTGTCAACAATTCAAACAGCAGTTCAAACTGTAAACAATTTTTTAAAAAAAGATGTGTTAGTGAGGATGTAGAGAAATTAGAACCCTCATACATTGCTGGCAGAAATGTAAAATGGTACATCTACTGTGGAAAACAGCCTGGCAGTTCCTCAAATGGTTACAGAATTATTATACAACCCGGCAAACCTATTCCTAGGTAAATACCCAAGAGAAATGAAAAAATATATCCCCACTGACACTTATACACAAATATCTACTATAGAAGCATTATTCATAATAGTCGAATAGTGAAAAACAATTAAAATGTCCAACTGATAGCTGGGCTCGGTGGTTCAGCCTGTAATCCCATGCTTTGGGAGGCCGAGGTGAGTGGATTGCCTGAGTCCTAGGGTTCGAGACCCGCCTGGGCAACTTGGCGAGACCTCATCTCTACAATAAATCAAAAAATCAGCCGGGTGTGGTAGCACATGCCTGTAATTCCAGCTACTCAGAAGGCTGAGGTGGAAGGATCGCCAGAGCCCAGCAGGTCGAGGCTGCGGTGGCTGGGAGCAGCCACTGCATTCCAGTCTGGGTGACAGAGTGAGACTCCAACTCAAAAAAAAAAAAAAAAAAAAGTCCAACTGATGAACGAATAAAATGTTGTTCAATGTTTTTATTAATAAAAAGAAAAGAAGTACTAAAATATGTCACATGGGTAAACTTCCAAAACATTATGCTAAGTAAAAAAAAAGTCACAAAGGACCACATATATGATTCCAATTATATGAAATGTCCAGAATAGAATAGGCAAGTCCATAGAAAAAATAGACTGGTGGAGCCAGACACAATGGTGCATACATGAAGTCCCAGCTATTTGGGAGGCTGAGGCAAGAAGATTGCTTGAGCCCAGGAGGTCAAGGCTGTAGTGCACAATATTATGCCTGTGAATAGCCACTGCACTCCAGCCTGGTCAATATAGCAAGATATTACCTCTTAAAAAAAAAAAAAAAAAGTAGGTTGGTAGTTGCACAGGACTTGGGGAGAAACAGGGAGTGACTGCTAATAATAGATATTGGCTTTTTTGGGTGATGAAATGTTTTAAAATTGATTGTGGTGATGGCTGTATAAGTCGCGTGAATACACTAAAAACCACTAAATTATACTCTTTTTTTTTTTTTCGGTAGAAACAAGGTCTCACTATGTTGCACAGGCTGGTCTTGAACTCCTAACCTCAAGTGATCTTCCCACTTTGGCCTCCCAAAGTGTTGAGATTATAGGTGTGAGCCACTGTGCCTGGCCTGAATTATATATTAAATAGATGAACTGTAGCCAAGCACTGTGGCTCACACCTATAATCCTAGCACTTTGGGAGGCTGAGGTAAGAGAACTGCCTGAGCCCACGGATTTGAGACTAGCCTGGTCAACTTGGCGATCATCTCTACAAAAAATCAAAAAATTTAGCTGGGTGTGATGGCGCACTCCTGAAGTCCCAGCTACTTGAAAGGCTGAAGTGGAAGGATCACCTGAGCCCAGCAGGTCGAGGCTGTGGTGGCCACGAGTGTAACCTGCACTCCAGCCTGAGTGACAGAGTGAGACTCCGACTAATAAATAAATAAACAAATAGGCAAACTGTATGGTACATGAATTACATATCAATTAAACAATTAAAAAAGAAAAGGAGGGAAAAGAACTCTGTAGTTGCAGCTTAAGAGGCATATCAACCAAACACAATTGTGGGCCTTATCTTAGATCCTGATTCAAACAAACTAGCCTAGAAATATACCTATGGGCCAGACGTGGTGCCTTAGCCTATAATCCCAGCACTTTAGGAGGCCAAGGCAAGAGGATTGCCTGAGCCTGGGCAAATAAGTAAGACCTCGTCTCTACAGTAAATCACAAAAACTAGCCAGGCATGGTGGCGTGCATCTGTAGTTCCAGCTACTTGGAAGGCTGAGGTGGAAAGGTCGCCTAAGCCCAGCAGGCCATGAGTGTGCCACTGCACTCCGGCCTGGGTGATGGAGTGAGACTCTAACTCAAAAAAGGAAAAAAAAAAAAAAGAAAGAAATATACCTGTGACAGTGTTACTAGTTGGCCCTAATTATCTTGACTGCAATTGTAGCTGATTTACTCAATTTTTTGACCAGGAAAGATCTGTAATTTAAAAACAAGGCGTTTATTTTTGTACATTTAATGAAGATGTTATTAAAAAGCGGTCCAGGTTAACTTGATTCTTAACATTCAACTGCCTAGAATTTTGTTGGATTGGAACTAAAATGTTCTATTACCCAATGAATAATAATACCCAAGAAAAATGAGAAAAAAAAAAAGAAATATACCTATGAGACAACTGGGGAGTCTAGATACTGATTGGCTATTAGATGATATTAAGAAATATATTTATTTATTTTGCTAAGTGCAAGAATAATGTGATTTTTTAAAAGGGTTCTTATCTTTTAGGGACTCAAATATTTGAGGATGAAAAAACATAATGTCTGAAGTTTGCTTTAAAACAATCTAATTGGAGGAGGGGAGAATCCAAGAAGTTTTCAAGTTTTCAATCACCACGAACTTGGTCTTAAAATATAAGTTGCAGCTCACCAGACTAAAGGGAGCAGGAGAAAAGTTGAAAAAGGCATCACAAACAAAGAACAGATGAGGCAATCGTACCTTCAAAGACTACCGATGAGGCAAGAACAAGAAATACAGCTGGAAAAGTAAGCAAGAACTAGATCATGAAAGACCTTGTATACCACACAAAGGAATTTTTATTGTTGTGGAAGGTGATGAGCTCATAGTTTTTTCTTTCTTTCTTTTTTTCTTCTTTGACATGGACAAGTCAGATTAAGATCCTTAATCTAATCTGTTGACTAGAAGGACATAAAACAGAGAAAATAAGAGACTATTGTCTTTTTTGTTTGTTTTTGTTTTTCTGAGTTGGAGCCTTGCTGGGCTCCAGTGATCCTTCTGCCTCAGCCTTCCAAGTAGCTGGAACTACAGGTGCACCGCGCCCGGCTAATTTTTTTTTTTTGTTTATTGTAGAGACGAGGTCTCAAACCCGTGGTCTCAGGCAATCCACTTGCCTCGGCCTCCCAAAGTGCTGGGATTACAGGCTGAGCCACCGAGCCCAATCAAGAGACTATTGTCAGACTCTGAGTGACAACTGAGTGCAGACTTCTAAGGTACAGTAGGAATGAAGAGTGGCTAATTACCAGAGATTTGAGGTACTAGAAGTAATTGGTTTGTGGAAAGAGGAAGCAGAAATCACCTGAACTGATTCCTAGCTTCTAGGCTTATGTGACTTGGCAGATGGCACCCAATATCCAGAAGAGCGAATATAGAAGGCTTATGGAAAAAGGCAATTCAGTATTTTAAGTATAAGACAATATGACATATTAGTAGAAATGTCTAATAGGTAGTCAAAAACTCAAGAGAGGTCTAATTAGAGACATAGAGTTACAGGTTTTCAAGACAGCTGGTACAGCAGGCAGTTGGTACAATAACAATAGATGAGCTCATCCCAAGAGAGCTTGTATCTAACAATTTGCACAACACAGACATTTTAACCTATTTAAAATAAGTACCAGGAGTCTCTCTGAGCCTACTCTGGTTCAAGAAGCTGCTGGATTTAAAAAAAAAAAAAAAGTCAGACACGGTGGTTCACACCTATAATGCCAGCACTCTGGGAGGCTGAGGCAAGAGGATTCTCTGAGGCCAGGAGTTCAAGACCAGCCTGGGCAACGTGGCGAGACCCTGTCTCTACAATAAATCCAAAAATTAGATGGGGAGGGGGGTTGGAGAGGTGGTGGGGGAGAGAAAGAGAGAGAGGAAGGGAAGGGAAAAGAAGAGGAAAAGGAGCAAGGGGAGGGAAGGAAAGGATGGAAGGATTAAGAAAGGAAGAGAAGAGGGGAAGGGAGAAAAAGGAAGGAAGGAAGGAGGGGAGGGGAGGGAGGGGGAAAAATTTGGCTCACGCCTATAATCCCAGCACTTTGGGAGGCCAAGGCAGGAGGACTGCTTGAGCCCAGGAATTCGAGACGAGCCTGGGCAACACAGCAAGACCCCACGTATATTAAAAATTTTTTTTTGGTCATTGCTTTGTTAAGCTCTGGTGTGTCCACAAGACTCTTTGAACTACGACTGCCATGTTTTCTAGCTTTGGCCCCTTCCCTACCTTGGGAAGGTGAATCTTCTCTCTCTCTAATTTACTTTCTGTCTCTCTCTAATTTACTTTCTAAATAAACTATATTTTCCAATCAAATAAATAAATAACAAAACAAAATTTTTTTAATTTATTTTTATTTTTTTATTTTTTATTTTGAGTTGGAGTCTCACTCTGTTGCCCAGACTAGAGTGCAGTGGCTGCTCCCAGCCACCGCAGCCTCAACCTGCTGGGCTCCGGCGATCCTTCCACCTCAGCCTTCCAAGTAGCTGGAACTACAGGCACGCACTACCACACCCGGCTAATTTTTTTTAAAATTTATTGTAGAGATGAGGTCTCGCCAAGTTGCCCAGGCGGGTCTTGAACTCGCGGGCTCAGACAATCCACTCACCTCAGCCTCCCAAGGCGCGGGGATTACAGGCTGAGCCACTGAGCCCGGCTAACGAAATTTTTTTTAAGTTCCGCTTTTTTTTTTCTGTCACCCAAGCTGGAGTGCAGTGGCATGTTCATGGCCACTGCAGCCTCAACTTGCTAGGCTCAGGCGATCCTTCCTCCTCAGTCTTCCAAGTACCTGGAACCACAGGTGCATGCAATCATGCCTGGCTAATTTTTTAATTTATGGTAGAGACAAGGTCTTGCCAAGTTGCCCAGGTTGGTCTCCAAACCCCTGGATTCAGGCAATCCTCTCACCTCTACCTCCCAAAGTGCTGGGATTATAGGCATAAGCCACCACGCCCAGCTAAATTCCACTTTTAAAAAAGTGTTTTTGTTTGTTTTGTTCATTAGATTTCCCAAATTAGGTTAAGCAACCTTCACAGGACTACAGATGTCCCAGTTGCTATTGCTGGCAGGTCCTGATAATGTCCCTCATTATCACTTTTAGTACTGAGGAAGAAAAAAAAAAAAAGAAAAAACTCTCCCAATTTCTCCTTCTTTTTTACTTTTTAGTTATTTCCTTTTTTCTTTATAGAAACAAGTCTCATCTCAGTAAAAATCATTTAAAAAAATGTTTAATGTAGTCTTCTAACCATTCCAACTCAAGTATCAAGAACCATCACAAGACTTACAATACTTAGGATCATTATTTAATAATTATCTGCTCTGTAAGAAATTTTGCACATCACTTCTAAAATGCTTCTATTCTGTGCTTTAAGTTTTTTTTTTTTTTTTTTTTAAGTTATGTGGTCTCTCTATGTTGCTCAGGCAGGACTCAGACTTAAGCAATCCTCTAACCTCAGCCTCCCGAGCAGTTGAGACTACAGGCACTAGCCACTGCATCCAGTATAGTTTGCTTTTCAAAACATCTTAACTTTTTCCAATACCATAAATAATTAAGGTCAAAACAGAACTGAATTTGTTTGTTTTGTTCATTAGATTCTCCAAACAAGGTTAAGCAATCTTTATCTTCATAGGACTACAGATGTCCTGGTTGCTACTGCTGGCAGGTTCTGATAATGTCCCTCATTATCACTGCTCCAGAATTCTTAACCTTCCCCCTAAATAAGTTTAATTACAGGAGGAGCCCTACACAAAGATCCTAATTGGCTATATTAACTATATTACCAAGATTTCAACCATAATTAATTTTTAAGTAAACCTTCAATCACCAAGAGCATTACATCTAATTGAGGCAATCTGGCAACCAAAATAAAATGTCACTGATGGAAAACCCCCAAATAAAATCCAATTTCTTCCCAAAAGGGAGAGCACAGCTAGGGGAACTAGGTAGTCTAAATATTTAGTCATTAGCATACCACTATATTCTTTTTTTTTTTTTTTTTTTTTGAGTTGGAGTCTCACTCTGTCGCCCAGACTGGAGTGCAGTGGCCGCTCCCAGACACTGCAGCCTCGACCTGCTGGGCTCCGGCCATCCTTCCACCTCAGCCTTCCAAGTAGCTGGAACTACAGGCGCACGCTCCTACACCCGGCTAATTTTTTGATTTATTGCAGAGATGAGGTCTCGCCAAGTTGCCCAGGCGGGTCTCGAACCCACGGGCTCAAGCAATCCACTCACCTCAGCCTCCCAAAGGTGTGGGATTACAGGCTGAGCCACCGAGCCCGGCTTATACCACCATATTCTAGACTGGGATTACCTGAGGTCTATAGAGAAAATTCAGATGTTAATAATTCCTTAAAATCACATGCAAAATTTGGGAGAAGACTGTTATTCTCACAAAGGGTGTGACCTAAAAAAAGGATCACTATTTTAGGTTCAACGCTGAATGCCAAAGTAATTCAAAGATAAATAAGACCCATTCTCATTTCTTAAAGAGCTCATTAATCTAAAGCAATCTAAAGACTTACACACTACTAAGTTTCATCACAAAAGAAAAAAAAAATTTTTCTTTTTCGGAAGTAGGATATCACTTTACGACCCAGGCTGGAGTGCAGTGTCATGATCACACCTCACTGCAATCTCCAACTCCTGGGCCCAAGCAATCCTCCTGCTTCAGCTTCCCGAGTAGCTGTGGCTACAAGTGTGCATCACCATGCCTGGTTAATTTTTGTAGAGACAAGGTCTCACTGCGTCACCCAGGCTGGTCTTGAACTCCTATTTGCCTGAGCCCGCGGGTTCGAGACCCGCCTGGGCAACTTGGCAAGACCTCATCTCTACAATAAATCAAAAATTAGCTGGGCGTGGTAGCTCACTGCAATCTCCAACTCCTGGGTCTCAAGCAATCCTCCTGCCTCAGCCTCCCAAAGTGCTGGGATCACAGGCCTGAGCCACCGCAACTATGCCAATTCTTAATATTATCTTGTAAATGGAACCATGGTTAGTTTCAGAAAGTAGTAATCATTCAATTACAATGTAGGCTACTAAATAAGCCACACAACCTGGATTATTTTATGGACTTTATCCCTCAAATTAAACATCAGCTGCCCATGCAGCAAATAAGCAGAGCAGATAATTAGGGTTATGAAATTGTGAAACCCTAATATAGAATAGATTAAAACTATGGCACTGATCTAAAGATATTGTAATAGAGGAAACAAACCAACCCACTCGCTAATGTTTCCCTATGCTCAGTTTCCCCTATGGTGCTTAAATATACTTGGATAAATATTAAGGCATTATTATTTTAAAAGCATAAACCAATATTGTATTGAGAAATTTAACTCCCTTTACCATCACTTTCAGAGGTATTTTATCATTTCAAGCACCAAAACAACTTCTGAATTTATATTTCTCAACATTAGCACCATTCCCATTCTTTTTTTTTTTTTTTTTTTTTTTTTTTTTGAGTTGGAGTCTGGAGTCTCACTCTGTCGCCCAGACTGGAGTGCAGTGGCCGCTCCCGGCCACCGCAGCCTCGACCTGCTGGGCTCTGGCAATCCTTCCGCCTCAGCCTTCCAAGTAACTGGAACTACGGGCACGCGCTACCACGCCCAGCTAATTTTTGATTTATTGTAGAGATGAGGTCTTGCCAAGTTGCCCAGGCGGGTCTTGAACCCGCGGGCTCAGGCAATCCACTCACCTCAGCCTCCCAAAGGCACGGGATTACAGGCTGAACCACCAAGCCTGGCCCATTCTCCTCTTAAAGTAACGGTAAAGTTGCGTTGGGCGAGGCGGCTCATGTCTGTAATCTCAATACTTTGGGTGGCAGGGGCAAGAGGATTGCCTGAGTCCAGGGGTTCAAGACCAGCCTGGGCAACTTGGCAAAACCTCATCTCTATAATAAATCAAAAAATTAGCTGGGCATGGTGGTGTGCACTTGTGGTTCCAGTTACTTGGAAGGCTAAGGTGGAAGGATTGCTTGAGCCCAGCAGATCGAGGCTGCAGTGGCCACGATTGTGCCACTGCACTCTAGCCTGGGGAGGAGTGAGACTGTGACTCAAAAAAAGAAAAAAAAAGGAGAGTAGAGTACCATGTATCCACTACAAATATGGCATTCGAAGTCTTATCATGTTTTGAAGTGCTCATTCTACTTACCTTGCCAATAAGTTCACAACAGCACTCAGACTTATTGTTTGTATTATAACTACTATGGATTGCATGTCTGTGTCCCTGCACAATTCATATGTTGAAGCCCTAACCCTACCCAAGAGGATAGAAGGCAGAGCCCTTGGGAGTTAATTAGATCATGAGGGTGAAGCCCCCTAATAGAATTAGTATCCATATGAGAGGAGGAAGAGAGACCGGGCATGGTGGGTGGCTCATGCCTATAATCCCAGTACTTTGGGAGGCCAAGGTGAGACGATTGCCTGAGCCATGAGTTCGAGACCAGTCTGGGCAACTTGGTGAGACCTCATCTCTACAATAAATCAAAAAATTAGCAGGCGTGGTGGCACGTGCCTGTGGTTCCAGCTACTTGAAAGGCTGAGGTGGAAGAACACCTGAGCCCAGCAGGTCGAGGTTGCAGTGGCCATGACTGTGCCACTGCATTCTAGCCTGGGCGACAGAGTGAGACTCCAACTCAAAAAAAAAAAAGAGGAGGAAGAAAGGTAACTAGCCATCCCTCTTTTTCTGCCAACTGAAAATCTAAGGAAAAGTCATCTCCAGCCCAGAAGAGGGCCTTCACCAGAACCCAGCCATGGTAGCACCGTGATCTGACTTCCATCCTCCAGAACTATGAGAAATAAATTTCTGTTATTTATAAGCCACCCAGTCTCTGATAATTTGTTACAGTAGCCTGAACTAAGACAATAATCACAACATTTTCATATGTATTTGTTACTAAAATAAATCAAATAAAGGTCTTTAAAGTGGACTATTCACTTTCCATCTTAAATACATATTCCAGCACCTGGTTTTCCAATTCTCATCTGAAAGATCATTTGAGTAACATCAGACGTTGGCAATCTGAGCTAAATTTACCTCTTCAATTTAGCATCTATCATTCCATTCACTTCAAAACTGACTCATTTAGAGATACAGAAGTATAATCTCCTAATAAAATTATCTCACTGAATAAAGTGGAAATAAATTAGCTCTGTGTTGGCAGAACACAACCAAAAAGGCTCAATTTTGCCAAGCACGGTGGCTCATGCTTATAATCCCAGCACTTTGGAAGACTGAGGTGAGAAGATTGCCTGAGCCCAGGGTTTGAGACCAGTCTCAGCAATTTGGTGAGACCTCATCTCTAAAATAAATTTAAATATCAGCCAGGCATGGTGGCACACACCTATGGTTCCAGCTACCTGAGAGGCTGAGGTGGAAGGATCCCCTGAGCGCAAAAGGTAGAGGCTGTGAAGGTCATGAGTGTGCCACTGCACTCCAGTCTGTGCAACAAAGTGAGACTCTGACTCAAAACAAAACAAAAGATAATTCATAAAAGCTCTAAAGGCTGGCCAGGCACGGTGGCTCATGCCTGGAATTCCAGTACTTTTGGAGGCAGAGGCAGGAAAATCACTTGAGCCCAGGAGTTTAAGACCTGAATGGACAACGTGGTGAGACCTGTCTCTGAAAAAAATATTAGATGGGTGTGGTGACACACGCCTGTGGTCCCAGCTACTTTCGGAGGCTGAGGTAGAAGGATTGCCGGAGTCCAGGAGGCCAAGGTTGTGGTGAACTGTGATTCTGTCACTGCACTCCAGCCTGGATGACAGAGTAAGACCCTGATTCAAAAAAAAAAAAAAAAAAAAAATTACCAAAAGATTTCAGTGGGAGATTCTCTCACAACCAGGTCACAAGTACCACTTGGCTGATGGCAATTGTAAGACTTCATAAATTCTAAGACACTTTCCAACTTTAGATAAGTTAAAAAGCAGAAAAATATGCATCTAGGAAAAAAGAATATTCTATGAAATACTAAGGTACCATATTTGATTTGAAAAATATTCTAAAAGCAACGATAAAGTAAAACTTGAGTTTCTAAAACCTTTGGACATTAACTATGTTTCCAATTACAATGAGCTCCCAGAAAAGATGACAGCTAAATGCCCGAAGAAGTATTTTTTTATTATTCACCCAGACCACTGCAGCCTCGACCTCCTGGGTTCAGGTGATACTTTCACCTCAGCCTTCTAAGTAGCTGAAACCATGGGTGCACGCTACCATGCCTGGCTAATTTTTTGATTGACTGTATTATTTGATTGTTTTATTTCATTATTGAACCACTGAACTCAGGCAACACTCTCACCTCTGCCTCTACCCAAATTGCTGGGATTACAGGCATAAGCCACCACACTCGGCAGTTTTACAATCTTTAAACAGTTATTTAATTTTGTTTTTAAGTTGCCTATCCAAATTCCTGAAAATAGGTTTTTTGGTTTTTTGTGTTTTTTTTAATTTTAAATATGTGGGGTACAATTCAGGAGGGATTTTTTTTTTCTTTTGAGTCAGAGTCCCACTCTGTCACCCAGGTTGGAGTGCAGTAGCATACTCCCAAACACTGCGGCCTCGGTCTCCTGGGTTCAAGCAATGCTTCACCTCTGCCTTCCAAGTAGCTAGAACTACATGCATGGGCCACTATGCCCAGCTATGTGTGTGTGTATGAGTATTTTTTTAAATTGTAGAGAGAAGGTCTTACCAAGCTGCCCAGGTTGATCTTAAACCCCTGGACTCAGGCAATCCTCTCACTTCTGCCTCCCAAAGTACTGCAATTACAGGTGTGAGCCACAATGCTCAGTGATTACAGGGATAATAAACTTGTCAGTTGGCCCTCAGAAAAATATGTACAAATTAGTTCATGTGTGCCCTTTTTTTTTTTTCTGAAAAACTTCTTCAGTTCCTAATAAGGTTCCATATCCAAAAAGGCTAAGAATCACTTTCTTAAAAGAACTGTTTGAACTATATATTAAGAATTGAGAGCCGGGCTCGGTGGCTCAGCCTGTAATCCCACGCCTTTGGGAGGCTGAGGTGAGTGGATTGCCTGAGCCCGCGGGTTCGAGACCCGCCTGGGCAGCGAGACCTCATCTCTACAATAAATCAAAAAAAAAAAATCAGCTGGGCATGGTAGCACGTGCCTGTAATTCCGGCTACTTAGAAGGCTGAGGTGGAAGGATCGCCAGAGCCCAGCAGGTCGAGGCTGGGGTGGCCGGGAGCAGCCACTGCACTCCAGTCTGGGCGACAGAGTGAGACTCCAACTCAAAAAAAAAAAAAAAGAATTGAGGTCGGGCATGGTGGCCCAAGCCTGTAATCCCAGCACTTTGGGAGGCCAAAGCGAGAAGACTGCCTGAGCTCAGGAGTTCGAGACCAGCCTGAGCAACTTGGGGAGACCTCGTCTCTAATAAATAATAATAATAATAAAAAGTCGGGCATGATAGCACGTGCCTGTAGCTCTGATTACTTGGAAGGCTGAGGCGGAAGAATCATCTGAGCCCAGCAGGTGGAGGCTGCGGTGGCCACAAGCATGACACTACACTCCAACCTGGGCAACAGAGTGAGACTCCGACTCAAAAAAAAAGAATTGAAATTGCTGGGTGCAGTGGCTCACTTGTAATCCCAGCACTTTGGGAGGCAGAGGTGAGAGGATTACTGAGTCCAGGGGCTCAAGACCAACCCAGGCAACTTAGCAAGACCTCATCTCTACAATAAATCAAAAAAATTAGCTGGGAGTGGTGGCCTGTGTCTATGGTTCCAGCGACTTGGAAGGCTAAGGCGGAAAGATCACCTGAGCCCAGAAGGTCGAGGTTGCAGTAGCCATGAGCGTGCCACTGCACTCCAGCCTGGGCAACAGTGATACTCCAACTCAAATAATAATAATAATAATAATGATAATTGAAATCAGAGTATAATCTAAACAACATTGCCAGGCAGCTAGGCTAAGTCTGGTGTGGGTTTTTTTTTGGGGGGGAAGAGGAGACAGAAAATAGATTAATTTATTCTAGAACAAATAAAGGCTATGATATAATGTCTATTCCCTCATTAAAAATTTTTTTTTGGAGAATTTATTTAATATAAATCAGTATTAAGTCTAATAAAGGAGTGTTTCTAGCAAGGAAAACTTTAAGTATATTACAAATACTATCTAAATTATGAGTGTAGGGTTTTTTTAAAAATAGAACACAGCCATATTCCTTTTTTTTTTTGAGTTGGAGTCTCACTCTGTCGCCCAGGCTGGAGTACAAACTCATGGACACCCTAGCATCGACCTGTTGGGCGCCAGCGATTTTTCCGCCTCAGCCTTCCAAGTAGCCAGAACTACAGGCGCATGCTACCACACCCAGCTAATTTTTGATTTGTTGTAGAGACGAGGTCTCACCAAGTTGCCTAGGTTGATCTCAAACCCACAGGCTCAGGCAATCCACTCGTCTCAGTCTCCCAAAGTACTGGGATAACAGGCTTAGCCACTGAGCCTGGCCCACACCTATATTTCATTACCTCAATCAAATTACTGAATAAAATCAAAACTGCAAAAAGTTAACTGCAATACTTTAAGCTTCCCATATCACTAAAACTTTTACATCATGCATATCATGAAAGAGGCACTCTCAGTTTCTGACTCTAGACTCACTGCTATGATGCTTTTAGATAAATAATGCAGGAGTTACAAAGAGGTTCAGTTTTTTTTTTCTTTTTTGCGTTGGAGTCTCACTCTGTTGCCCAGACTGGAGTGCAGTGGCACGCTCCCGGCCACCGCAGCCTCAACCTGCTGGGCTCCGGAAATCCTTCCACCTCAGCCTTCCGAGTAGCCGGAATTACATCCGAGTAGCCGGAATTACAGGCATGCGCTACTACACCCGGCTGATTTTTTTATTTATTGTAGAGATGAGGTCTCGCCGAGTTGCCTAGGCAGGTCTCGAACCCGCGGGCTCAGGCAATCCACTCACCTCAGCCTCCCAAAGGTGCGGGATTACAGGCTGAGCCACCGAGCCCGGCTGAGGTTCAGTTTCAAACCACCCACACTGATTTATGGTCATTCTCTGGAGATATTTGAAAAGATAGTTCCTTTTAAAGGAAAGGGAGTGAACTTGCTAAAAGTCTTCATTAACTACTGACTTAATCAACAATGTATTTTTCTAGTAACATAATAAAATCCGAACTTGCTCCACAGTAGCAAAATAAGTTCAGGTGTGTTGTCAGTGTTCTAGCCATCTCCTACTTTGTCTTTTTTGACTGATTGACCCCTGGAGGAAAAATTTAAAGAAGCAAGGAAATGCTGATAGTCCATCAGTGAAATCAAGAAACTGGACAAAAACATAGCAAGGCCAAAAAAAAATTTTTTTTTTTTTTTTTGAGTTGGAGTCTCACTCTGTTACCCAGACTGGAGTGCAGTGGCCGCTCCCAGCCACTGCAGCCTCGACCTGCTGGGCTCTGGCGATCCCTCCACCTCAGCCTTCCAAGTAGCTGGAACTACAGGTGCGTGCTACCACGCCCAGCTAATTTTTGATTTTATTGTAGAGATGAGGCCTCACCAAGTTGTCCAGGCAGGTCTCGAACCCGCGGGCTCAGGCAATCCACTCACCTCAGCCTCCCAAAGTGCTGGGATTACAGGCTGAGCCACCAAGCCCAGCTCCAGAAAAATTGTATAATATACAGAGCAGACAGAAGAAACTACCTTTGCCCATCAAACATCATACTCCCCAAAGCTAAGTATCAAACAGATTAGAAACAGTAAATAAACAAAGGCAGGATGCATCAAAAGCATTTTGTGAAATACAGGTCTCACAAGTCTCCATTGCAGATCCTGTGGTTAAAACTGATTGGAGACTGGGAGCAGTGGCTCATGCCTATAATCCCTGCACTTTGGGAGGCTGAGGTGAGAGGATTGCCTGAGCCCACGGGTTCCAGATCGCCTGGGCAACTTGGCGAGACGGCATCGTTACAATAAATCAAAAAATTAAGCCAGGCTCAGTGGCTCAGCCTGTAATTCCTCACTTGGGGAAGGTGAGGTGAGTGGATTGCCTGAGCCTGCGGGTTTGCGACCCGCCTGGGCAACTTGGTGAGACCTCACATCTACAATAAATCAAAAATTAGCGTGCGCCTGTAGTTCTAGCCACTTGGAAGGCTGAGGCAGAAGGATTGCCTGAACCCAGCAGGTCGAGGCTGCGGTGACCGGGAGCGGCCACTGCACTCCAGTCTGGGTGACAGAGTGAGACTCCAACTCCAAAAAAAAAAAAAAAATTAGCCAGGCATGGTGGTGGGTGCCTGTAGTTTCAGCTACTTGGAAGGCGGAGGCGGAAGGGTCACCTGAGCCCAGCAGGTCGAGGCTGCAGTGGCTGTGAGTGTGCCACTGCACTCCAGGCTGGGCGACAAAGACTCCAGCTCTAAATAAATACATACATACATACAGATTGGAGCCAATGATTTCAGGGTGAAAAAGATCAGTAAGAAACTTATTAATGTGCTCGCTTCTGTAGCACATATACTAAAACCGGAACGATACAGAGATTAGTATGGCCCCTGTGCAAGGATGACATATAAATTCGTGAAGCATTCCATATTTTTTATGAACTTCACAGCAGCTTGGGTGGACTTAGAGACTATAATACTGAGTGATCTAATCAAAGAAACAACTGAGTATCACATGTTCTCACTCATAAGCGAACCTTGAACAACTATCGTAAGACTATAAGAAAGGGATTGCCAGTAGTGGGAAACTGTCAGGGGAGGGTAGGGGTGTGAATGGCAATAATGGGAAACTGCCAGGGGAGTGGGGGGCACACCCCCATCAACAAAGATACCTGCATAGTGAGCATTTGTATACCTAACCCTGAATTGTACCCTACATATTTGAAATAAAAAATTTAAAAAGAAACTTGTTAATATGTAAAAATTAGGAGTTACATTATGAAAAATTTAAATGACTGGCAGTCCCACTGCCTTCAGAAATGACTGGCAGTCCCACTGCCTTCAGAGAAAAGAGCTTAACTTGATAATAAATTATACTGAATGTTCAAGAACTAACATTTGATAGGGAGAAGAGTGGTAAGGAAAGCTCTTTGCCAACTTTTAACCACAGCTGTAGTGGAACACACTAAAAGCCTTGTTTTTAGACAAAAGCAGTGAAATAAAAAACAATGGTTTTAAATGTATGCCCAGTGTTAACTGCTCATGATCATAAATTTGCCTTTTTCCAACGAAGGACTCATGAGATAAAAGGCTATACATTTTGGGCAATAGTAGAGGAAAATAAAATTGAACACACTTCTCACACAAGACTAAAACATGTTTATAAATTTTTGTATATACTTTTTATATGTCAGAATTAAAGGTAAAAGCACTCAACAATTGGAACTCTAACACACTGAAATAGGAGATTAAACCTTTCTTTTTAAACAGCATTAGTCCGGCGTGGTGGCTCATGCCTGTAATCCCAGCACTTGGGGAGGCCGAGGTGAGAGGATCACCTGAGCCCACGGGTTTGAGCCTAGCCTGGGCAACTTGGTGAGACCTCATCTCTACAATAAATCAAAAAAATTAGCCGGGCATGGTGGCGCATGCCTGTAGTTCCAGCTACTTGGAAGGCTGAGGCAGAAGGATCACCTGAGCCCAGCAGGTGGAGGTTGTAGTGGCTGGGAGCGTGCCACTGCCCTCCAGCCTCCAGCCTGGGTGACAGAGTGACTCCAACTCAAAAAACAAAAACAAAACAAAAAACAGTATTAAAGTTAACAAGCAGTTAGTTTAAATCATTGTATACAACAGGGAATCCTTCCTACCTATTGCAGAGGGTTCTCCACACTCCTTTCCTGGTTACTCAGGCAAAAATATTACAAACTTGCAACCCATTATTTTCTTTCATGTACAGTTTTTTTTAAAACAAACTGTATTGGAGTGAGATTATTTGAACCTGTATCCATTTACCTTGACTATCAATTGTACCAAACTATGATACTGTTTGGAAATTAAAGTTTATTCCACTAACTTTAGCCAGTAGATTTTTGCTAAACATTGCTTTGCTAGAAAAATTATTACATAAATTCCATTTTTAAACAATGAATTTTTCTAATATCTATAAATGAAAATTTATATTTGACAATAGAGAATGTGCCTCAATGTGGACCTTTTCCAGCTGGTCGCTAATAACTTGTATGTTTACTCAGTATCTGTATATATCTACATCTGTAAAGTATAGGGTATGCAGACCACAAAAGATGAAGCATAACATGAGGGTACTGCTTACATAATTTTCTTTTTTGTTTTTTTTGAGTTGGAGTCTCACTCTGTTGCTCAGACTGGAGTGCAGTGGCCGCTCCCGGCCACCGCAGCCTCGACTTGCTGGGCTCCGGCGATCCTTCTGCCTCAGCCTTCCGAGTAGCCGGAATTGTTACCACGCCCGGCTGATTTTTTGATTTATTGTAGAGATGAGGTCTCGCCTGCCCAGGCGGGTCTCGAACCCGCGGGCTCAGGCAATCAATCCACTCACGTCAGCCTCCCAAAGGCGTGGGATTACAGGCTGAGCCACTGAACCCGGCTCATGATTTTCTTAAAATGTGTTTTTATTAGACATTCAGTGACTACCACAGGTGTGAATATTAAACATTCCTGTATCAATCCCATTTTCTACAAAGCTGACCCAATTTCAAGCCTGAAACTGAGGTTTCTACCTTTAGAAGGGTAGGAAACAAGAGTTAAGTAATTGGGCACTCCTAAAAATACACATCACAACTACATGACTAAGATACTCATTTAAAACTTGTGCCAAGGTAACCCCTCCCTTCAAAACAAACTAAAATTGACTCACTGGCCTATTTTACTTAATTTTGGAAATAAAAAAATTAAATTAAATGGATTCCTAAGCATTTGTTTCCTCTGTCTCTGCCCCCACCATTTAAAACATCCAAATCTTCAATCTGTGATTCCTCCCTGCAAAAACACTAAAGTAAAAACAAAACAAAACCACTCATTATCTATCTCCAAGTTATCTCCCTCGGCGTTTATAAAACAAAAAAACACTGGATTCTGGAATAATAACCACTATTCCAAAATAATGCCAAACAACAGAAACAATGTCTGTGGTCGCTTAGGAGCCATCCCACCCAGAAAAGCCATCTCACCTCCGATGATACTTCTCACTCGTGAGACCACCCATTTGCTAGAGCTAACCACCTGAGCAAAAAGGTTTCCGTCCGTCTCCCTAAAGCGGGAAGCTATCAATCTCCCTACGTGACACGTTCCACCCTTAAGACGAGGGGGGGGGTGGGAGCTAGTAAACTTGCTAGAAGGGTGAGGACAAAGGGCATTTTGAAAGAGCCACTGACTGAGGTACACGGAGAATGAGGACAGCAAGAGGGCGAAATTAAAGTTCCCTCGAGTGAATAATGGCAAGAAGACCTGGGCACCTTTCTTCTTCTTCTGCTTCTGCTTTTAACCACCCTAAGTCGGTCCTATTCTTCACGGCCGCCCATCGGAATGCAAAGTTGGCACTACCACTACCCAAGAAGCCCAACCAATCCTCAAAACGTCAGGGCACCGGGCAGCTTCGGGAATGACAGGCGGGTGCCCCTCCCCCACCCCCACCCCCCAAAAAAGAAAAGTCCAATCCGGTCGGTGCAGGTCACCCTGCCCTCTGGGGCAGTTCCAGCCCGCGCAGGGAGGGCTCCGACGGGAGGACGAGAGGCCGAGGCAGACCACCTCGCTCTCCACACACCCGCAGCTGGGGAAACAAAGACGGCCCTCCTCCTCCCGCGGCCACGACCCCAAGCGGAGAGGCTTGCCCATTTCCCGGTGCCGTCTGCCCTCGCGCCCCCGCCCCCGCCCCCATGACAAAGAAAAGGCGCTCGGTGAGCCAGGCCTTCCTGCCTCCACGGCCGGGGGAGGGGGCTGCCGAGGCGGGGCCCCTCGGCGCGCCCGCGCCCGCACTCGCGGCCCGGAGCCCGGCGGAGCGCGGCGGGGCGCGGAGGCCTCGGCCGGGGAGGCCAGGTCCGGGAGGGGGAGGGGTACCTTGAAGTAGCCGCCTTCGTAGAGGGTGTTGGGGGGTCCGAAGATGGCCACCTCCCAGTTGTAGAGGTCGGACTCGTCCACCAGGGTGATCCGGAAGCCCTCCACCGGCTCCTCCTGCAGGGATTTCAGCTCGAGCATCAGGGCCTTCTGCGAGCTGGTCATCTGCTGCTGGGCCATCGCGGCGGCGGCGCGCCGGGCCGGGGCCCCAGTCCTCACGCACCGGCCGGGCCGACAGGCCCCTCCCCTCCGCTCGCCGCCGGGCCGGGCCGCGGTCTTCCCGCTCCCGGCGGGCCGGACCAGGCCCCAGACGGCCCGCGGGCCCGCCCGGGGTCCTCACGCACGCCGCGGGCCGCCGGGCCCGTCTCACGCTCGGGCCGGGCGGCGGGAGTTCGGCGAATTCGCTCCGGGCCCCGGCTCCGGGCCTCCCCCCCCCGGAGGGGGCCTCAACTTGGGCGGGGGGGGGAGCGGAGGTGGGAGCGGAGGAAGGCGGCGGAGGGCCGGCGGTGGTGAAGGGACGGGGCCGGGCCGGCCCGGGCGCGCCGCGCTCGCTCGCCCTCTCGTTCTCCGCGGGGCCGCGGGGGCCGGGGGGCGCGCGGGGCCGCGGGGGGTGGGGGCAGCGCGGCGCGCGGGGGTCTCGCGGCGGCGGCGGCTGCGCGGGGGGAGGGGCGACGGCGGAGGAGGAGGAGGAGAGCGAGTGCGCCTCGCGCCGCGGGAGCGACGGAGCCGAGAAGAAGGGAGGAGGGAGGGAGGCCGAGAGGGAGGAGGGGCGCGTGCCGGGAGGGGGCGGCTCTCGGCGGCTGGCGGCCCGACGCGCGTGCGCGCGCCCCTCCCTCCCCAGCCCGCCGCGCCCTCCTCCTCCTCCTCCTCCCACCTCCACGCCCCCCCGGCCGCCCGCGCGGTGGCGGCGCTTTGTGACGCCGGCGCGGGTCCCCCGCCCTCCAGGCCCGGAGTGACGGTTGTGCGGCCGGACGCCGCGGAGCCCAGGCGTGCCCGGAGGGGCCCTCGGCGGCCTCCGCCGCGTCCGCCTCCCCCGGCCTCCGCGGCCGGCCCGGGACGCGCCCCGGCGGTCTCCAGCCCCTCCCCGCGGCGCCCGGCCGCGCGCCCTCCGCCTCGTAGGTGCGTGGCTGGGACGAGCCGAGAACGCAGGTCTTATCCGAGGCGGCAGGCCTGCCCGACTTCCCTCCCGCAGGCCCGGCCCGGAGGCCAGTGTGCCCTTGGGCAAGTCACCCACAGGGGAAGTGGCAGAGGGGTCCGCTGCTACTTCTCCACAAAGAGTTAGCGAGGAGGAAGAGAAATAACGCAGACTGAACCTGGGTCCCTTTCCGGTGTGATTTGGGGCCAGTGCTCAGGCGACCCTTGAGTGTCCTCGCTTACGAAATAAAGTCCTGTGGTTGGACTGGACTCTTAGAGGTCTTTTCGGCTTGAATATCCATCCTGGGACGGAGGGACTTGAGATCGTCATGACTGAAGTGAGATGAGGAGGTAGTCTTCGGTCCCCATGATTTAGAACACAGTACTCCCTTCTCTTAGGGAGGCATACGTCCTAGGATAATTGCCTAGATCCTTTCCTAGAAAAGCCGGCATCCTGTGAGAGTTCTACGCACACAATTTGGGAATCAAAAAGGTTTTGGTTCCAATCTTGGCTCTACCATTTATATTACCTCCCCGTTTCGTCAGCTTCTGTAAAAGGGACTAATTATACCCGAAACAAGCCATTGTAATGATTAAATGAGATCATCCTATATACAGCGTTTAACATAGTGACTGGCACATGGTAAATGATCCATAAATAGGACCTTAAAAGAAAGGACAGGCGCGGTAGCTCAAGCCTGTAATCCCAGCACCTTGGGAAGCCTAGGCGAGAGGATTGCCCGAGCCCAGGGGTTCGAGACTAACCTGGGCAACTTGGTGAGACGGGGTACAATATATTTTTTAAAAATTGGTCGTGGTCGTGCGCACCTGTAGTTCCGGCTGCTTGAAAGTCTGAGGCGGAAGGATCACCTGGGCCCAGCAGATCGACGCGGAGGTGGCCGTGAATGTGCCACTGCACTTCAGCCTGGGCGACAGAGTGATACTCTGACTCAAAAAAAGAAAGAACAAAATTTAAAGGCATTGCTGTATTCTGGATCTTTTCAACAGATTATTTTTACAACAGTTTTAGATTTACAGAAAAACTGAAAAGACAGATTTCCCTACACCTGGCATCCAGTTTCCTCTATTAACGTCTTAAATTTATTACAATTAACAAGCCAACGTTTCCTCACTTTTTACCTAATGATCTTTTGTTCCAGGATTTTATCCAGTATTCCAAACTACATTGAGTTTTCATGTTTCCTTAGTCTCATCTTGATTGGGATCATTTCTTAGACTTTCCCTGTTCTGATGACATTTTTGAAAAGTACTGATCAAGTATTTTGCAGAATGTTTCTCGGTTGGGATTGTGATGTTTTTCTCATGATTAGACTGTGGTTATTGGTTTTTGAGGGTAAGATCAAAGAGGTAAATGCCATTTTCATCACATCATATCAAGGGCCCATAATAGCAACATGACTTAGCAATGTTGATGCTGACCTTAAACACCTGGCTGAGGTAGTGTGTCAGGTCTCTCCACTGTAAAGTTACTCCCCCACCATTGCTAGGCTGTACTTTGCTAGGAAGTCATTATGCACAATCTACAAAATTTAAAGGCGTTGCTTCTCTTCTTCTCCTTTCCTCACCCCACCTTTCCTCTCCTCTCTTCTCTCTCTCTCTAAATCAGATGAGGTCTTGGTATTTTAAAGCATGATTTTCTAGCCCTTGACCCTAGTGTCTAGGCTAGGGGTGTCCAACCTTTTGGCTTCCCTAGGCCACATTGAGTAAGAGGAATTGTCTTGGGCCACACATAAATTATATAATATAGTGTATATACATAATAAGACTTCTTTTTTATATTTTTATTATAAAGTTTAGAACAATGAGAACAATATAAAACTAGTGGGAAATTTGACTTTGTTTTTGTAAAACGAATATATCAATATCTGATTTAACTGAAATGGTTGCAAGGTACTCTTTAGAAATGTTTGTTTGAATTTTGCTCTTCATGTGCTTCATAATTGAAAACAGCTGTTCACAAATGTGTGTGCTGCCAAAAAATGATGTCATGAATGAGGTGTGATTGTGAACTTCAAAAATGGAACTATGCATGGGATCATGAAGAAAATAAATTATAAAAAACACATGATGTTAAAAGATTTTGTGGGACCACATTACTAGTGGCCAGTGGGCCACAGGTTGGACATGCCTGGTCCAAACTTCAAACTCCACTGAAATTACAGCTCCCCTCAGAGGACAGGGAGTGTCCTAGTCAATGGAGGTCTTCCTCTCAAAATGATGATTTGTGTATGATTCTGGCTTTCCCTCCTTCACCTCTCGATTTTGGGACAAGAAGATTGCTGACCTGGAAACCTGGAGATGATGTTGACATCTTTAATAGCAAGGCTGTGACTAGACAAATAGGCAGAAAGTTCATCTTCAAAGCATTTCACCCACATAAACTCATCACAGCCCCACCCTGACCTAGGGGATGACTGATTCCTAGCCTAACCCAGTGGAACAGACACCTGGCACCCAGACCGGAAGCTGTTCCCTGGGCTCCTGTCAACACAAATTCATACTAAGTATTCCACTGTGGGCATGGCTTAAACTGGAAGACTGGCAGCTGAATGTTTTAATGAGTTCTATCCTCAAGGCTCTTCATACTCAGGTCAGAGGAACTGGAATTCCATAGAACTAGCTCATGTCTTTTTATTGCAGCCAGTGAGACATTGTTTATTAGTAGATTGCAACTGGGTCTTGAGACATTGTTTATTAGTAGACTGCAACTGTGTCTTATTCATCTCTGAATCCTCATCAGCCAGCACACCATCTGACACAAAGTAGACACTGAAGTAATTGTTCTCAGAGACTCACAGCCAAGGGCAGGAAAACAATCAGTAATCATGAAATCACAAAATAAATCCTACCCTTCACCCCCATTTCTAGTAGACTCTCTCAGGCACATAGTATGTACTTGACTATACAATCCAAAATCATGTAACAGCTATTCCAATATTTGCCA
Source organism: Cephalopachus bancanus (assembly GCA_027257055.1). NCBI lineage: Eukaryota > Metazoa > Chordata > Mammalia > Primates > Tarsiidae > Cephalopachus > Cephalopachus bancanus. Next base: position 4,602,165 of record JAPVLO010000168.1, on the reverse strand, counting down.
CACATTAGGTGCTCAAAGCATATTTATTCAAAGAATGACAGGCAGAAACAGCTTCCTAGAGCTTTTTCATTGTTTCATAATGGCAGGTAGGGATTCACATGACTGATTAGTGCCCTCTGGTGGTAAAGCAAACAAACACCTACCCTCAGTCTCTAAAGCATCCCCTGGTACTCTCCGATGAAAGCACTTCTGAAGATTATTAACTTTCACTCTTTATTTATTTTTATTTTTTGTTGGGGTCTCACTCTGTCACCCAGGTTGGAGTGCAGTGGCACGCTCACGGCCACCACAGCCTCAACCAGCTGGGCTCATGCGATCCTTCCACCTCAGCCTTCCAAGTAGCTGGAACCACAGACACGTACCACCACGCCTGGCTAATTTTTTTTATTTTTTATTTTTTTTTTGAGTTGGAGTCTCGCTCTGTCTCCCAGACTGGAGTGCAGTGGCCGCTCCCGGCCACCGCAGCCTCGACCTGCTGGGCTCTGGTGATCCTTCCGCCTCAGCCTTCCGAGTAGCCGGGATTACAGGCATGCGCTACCACGCCCGGCTGATTTTTGATTTATTGTAGAGATGAGGTCTCGCCTGCCCAGGCGGGTCTCGAACCCGCGGGCTCAGGCAATCCACTCACCTCAGCCTCCCAAAGGCGCGGGATTACAGGCTGAGCCACCGAGCCCAGCTTGGCTAATATTTTGATTGATTGTAGAGACGAGGCCTCACCAAGTTGAGGCTGGTCTTGAACCCCTGGACTCAAGCATTCCTTGCACCTCTGCCTCCCAAAGTGCCAGGCGAGATTATTATCTTTCTTCCAAAGAAAAAAAGATATGGAAATGTTGGTAGGATAAACAGGAGGGAGGGTTATTTGCCTTTGGAAGGTTAATTCGGACCTTAAAGGATGACTATTGTTAAGGCCTGTAATCCCAACACTTTCAGAGGCCAAGATGGGAGGGTTTCATGAATTTAGGAGTTTGAGATCAGCCTGGGCAATATAGTGAGACTTCATCACTTAAAAAATTTTAAGGCTGGGTGCAGTGCTAGCCTGTAATGGTGGCGCATGCCTGTTGAGGCAGAAGGATCACTTAAGCCCAGGAAATTCAGGCTGCGGTAGTTGTGATCATGACACTGCGCTCCAGCCTGGGCAACAGAGTGAGACTCTGACTCAAAATAATAAAAAAAATAATAATAATAATGACCCTTGTTAAGGGACCAACATTTTCTTCATTCAACATGTTAACATATATGTACAACTTGCAGCCACAGTCTTCTTCTAAAATTAATAGCTAGTCAGGCCCAGTGGCTCACACCTATAATCCCAGCTCTTTGGGAGGCTGAAGTGAGAGGATTGCCTGACCCCACAGGTTTGAGACCAGCCTGGGCAACATGGCAAGACCTCATCTCTACAACAAATCGAGAAAAATTAGCTGGGCATGGTGGCACTTGCTCGTGGTTCCAGCTACTTGGAAGGCTAAAGTGGAAAGATTGCCTGAGCCCAGCAGGTCGAGGCTGTGGTAGCCATGAGTGTGCCATGGGTGACAGAGTGCCATGGGTGACAGTGTGCCTGGGTGACAGAGTGAGACTCCAACTCAAATAAATGAATAAGTGATAAAAGTAATACCTAATGCTGAGCATCACTATTTGGTAGACTCAACATGAAGCATCTCATTTAATCCTCATAAGAATCTATGGCATGGCCATTACTAGAATATTCATCTTACTGTATAAACCAAGGTTTAGTTGGCTATCCAAGTTCACTCAATTAGTAAATGGCAGAATGTGAAGTTGACCTCAGCCATCCCATGGCAGCACAACTGCGCTTAACCACCATGCTGTTGTCGACCCAAAGGAAAAACCTGAGGTAAAAATAATATGAGTAGCTGGGCTCGGTGGCTCAGCCTGTAATCCCGCGCTTTGGGAGGCTGAGGTGAGTGGATTGCCTGAGCCCACAGGTTCAAGACCTGCCTGGGCAACTAGGCGAGACCTCATCTCTACAATAAATCAAAAAATTAGCTGGGCGTGGTAGCATGTGCCTGTAGTTCCAGCTGCTTGGAAGGCTGAGGCAGAAGTATCGCCGGAGCCCAGCAGGTCGAGACTGTGGTGGCCGGGAGCGGGCACTGCACTCCAGTCTGGGTGACAAAGTGAGACTCCAAACCCCCTCCAAAAAAATAATATGAATAGTTTATTTGGGTTAAATTTGAGGACCCTAATCCAGGAACATATATTCAAGTTGCCCTGAATATATGCTATGATTAGTAGCAGTTACAAGTGAGTTAATTTATTTAAATTGAGTCAGAGTCTTGCCATGTTGTCCAGACTGGTCTTGAACTTGTGAGCTCAACTCAACCTCTTGCCTCAGTCTCTAGAGTAACTGGGACTGCATATGCAAGTTATCCCCTCTGGCTGTACATGTGAGTTTTTATTTATTTTTTTAGATTGGAAAAGATAGTTTATTTAAAAACTAAATCAGAGGCTGTTGCCTTGCTAGACTCTGGTGAGGTCATGTGCTCTTTGAACTATGGCTGTTGCCATGCTTCCTGGCTTTGGCCTGCCTCCCGCCCCCCCACGTTGGGGAGGTGAATCTTCTCTTTCTCTCTCTCATTTAAATAAAGTATATTTTCTAACCTTAAAAAAAAAACTAAATCAGAAAAAGAGACAGAGAAAGAGGAGATTCACTTCCCCAAGGGAGGGGAGGGGGCCAAAACTTAAGAAAACATGGCCTGAGCCGGGCTTGGTGGCTCAGCCTGTAATCCCAGTGCTTTGGGAGGCTGAGGTGAGTGGATTGCCTGAGCCTGAGGGTTCGAGACCCGCCTGGGCAACTCGGTGAGACCTCATCTCCACAATAAACTAAAATAAAAAAATTAGCTGGGCGTGGTAGCACGTACCTGTAGTTTCAGCTACTTGAAAGACTGAAGCCAGGTTCGGTGGCTCAGCCTGTAATCCCGCGCCTTTGGGAGGCTGAGGTGGGTGGATTGCCTGAGCCCGCGGGTTTGAGACCCGCCTGGGCAACTTGGCGAGACCTCATCTCTAAAATAAATCAAAAAATCAGCTGGGCGTGAAAGCTCACGCCTGTAATTCCAGCTACTCGGAAGCCTGAGGCGGAAGGATCATTGGATCCCCAGCAGGTCGAGGCTGCGGTAGCCGGGAGCGGCCACTGCACTCCAGTCTGGGCGACAGAGTGAGACTCCAACTCAAAAAAAAAGAGAAAGACTGAGGTGGAAGGATCACCGGAGCCTAGCAGGTTGAGGCTGCAGTGGCCGAAAGTGGCCACTGGACTCCAGTCTGGGTGACAGAGTGAGACTCCAACTAAAAAAAAAAAATCAAGCAAACAAAAAAGAAAACAAGGCCCAGTCATAGCTCAAAAAGCACATGGCCACACCACAGCTTAGCAAGGCAATGGTGGATGTGAGTTCTTTTTTCTTTTTTGACAGAGTTGGAATCTCACTCTGTCGCCCAGGCTGGAGTGCAGTGGCACGCTCACGGCCACCCCAGCGTCGACCTCCTGGGTTTAGGCGATTCTTCCACCCTCAGCCTTCCAGGTAGCTGGAACTACAGGCATGCGCTACCACGCCCGGCTAATTTTTGATTTATTGTAGAGACAAGGTCTAAGTTGCCTGGGCTGGTTTTGAACCCGCTGGCTCAGATAATTCACTTGCCTTGACCTTCCAAAGTGCTGGGATTACAGCCTGAGCCACCAAGCCTGTCCTGAACGTGGGTTCTTTTTTTGAGTTGGAGTCTCACTCTGTTGCCTAGACTTGAGTGCAATGGCCGCTCCCGGCCACTGCAGCCTCAACCTGCTGGGCTCTGACAATCCTTCCGTCTCAGGCTTCCAAGTAGCCGGAACTACAGGTGCACGCTACCATGCCTGGCTGATTTTTTTGATTTGTTATAGAGATGAGGTCTCACCAAGTTGCCCAGGCGGGTCTTGAACCCGCGGGCTCAGGCAATCCACTCACCTCAGCCTCCCAAAGGCGCGGGATTACAGGCTGAGCCACCGAGCCCGGCTGAACGTGGGTTCTTAAAGGGAAAAAGAAGAGGCAGTTTCAAGCATTTACCAATAATTTATATTAAAATAACATAAAGCCGGGCTTGGTGGCTCAGCCTGTAATCCCGCGCCTTTGGGAGGCTGAGGTGAGTGGATTGCCTGAGCCCGTGGGTTTGAGACCCGCCTGGGCAGCGAGACCTCATCTCTACAATAAATCAAAAAATCAGCCGGGTGTGGTAGCGCTTGCCTGTAATTCCGGCTACTCGGAAGGCTGAGGTGGAAGGATCGCCAGAGCCGAGGAGGTCGTGGCTGCGGTGGCCGGGAGCGGCCACTGCACTCCAGTCTGGGTGACAGAGTGAGACTCCAACTCAAAAAATAAATAAATAAATAAATAACATAAACTGTTTGATGGACTATACATTGTTCTTTGTACCACAAACTCCAGAAATATGAAGATAACAGGTGAGACAGCTAGTCAGGAACAAAATGCCTTTAAACAATGAATGGCCTCTCAGGCATGGGGGGCTGGCGGTGTGGAAAACTGAAGTCCTATACACCTGTCTCTCTGGGTCTGATAAATTTTACATACCTCACTTAGCTCAGACTGCTCTGAGCTATTTTTCTTTTCTCACTGTAATGTTCCTAGTCTAACTGCCCACAGCAATCCATGCATGTCATAGCATCCTCCACACTGCACTGTAATTATTTACTTCCTCTCAGCCTCTGAAGTGCTGTTAAGAGCCATTTATTTATTCTTTCATTCAAAAAATGTGTATTGAGTGCTTCCTATGTGACAGGCCCTGTGCTAAGTGACAGGGATACAGTCGTGAATGAGGCATAAATGATTGGTCTCTGCCCTCATGGAGCTCACATTCTAGTGGCTGAGACAGAAATAGACAAAAACAAGTAGTTCATAGATAAAAAATATCATTATAAGTTTTAGTGAGTAACAAAGTCAAGACTGAAAATATTGGGGCAGGATGCAATTTTATCTGTATTTTACTTATTTTATTTTAGTTTTTTTTTTTTTTGAGTCTCACTCTGTCACTCAGACTGGAGTGCAGTGTTCGCTCCTGGCCACCGCAGCCTCGACCTGCTGGGCTCCGGCGATCCTTCCATTTCAGCCTTCCAAGTAGCCGGAATTACAGGCGTGCACTACCACACCCAGCTGATTTTTTGATTTATTGTAGAGATGAGGTCTTGCCAAGTTGCCCAGGCGGGTCTTGAACCTGCGGGCTCAGCCAATCCACTCACCTTGGCCTCCCAAGGTGTGGGATTACAGGGTGAGCCATCAAGCCGGGCTAAATGCGTGCATCTCTCTCTCTTTTTTTTGAGTTGGAGTCTCACTCTGTCGCCCAGACTGGAGTGCAGTGGCACACTTCTGGCCACTGCAGCCTCGACCTGCTGGGCTCCTGCGATTCTTCCGCCTCAGGCTTCCAAGTAGCTGGAACTACAGGCACGTGCTACCACACCTGGCTAATTTTTTGATTTATTGTAGAGATGAGGTCTCACCAAGTTGCCCAGGCAGGTCTTGAACCCGTGGGCTTAGGCAATCCACTCACCTCAGCCTCACAAGGCGTGGGATTACAGGCTGAGCCACCGAGCCCGACTTCTTTTTTCTTTTTTGAGTTATTTTGTCGGAGTCTCTGTCACCCAGGCTGAAGTACAGTGGCATGCTCATGGCCTCTGCAGCCTCCACCTGCTGGGTTCAAGTGATCCTTCTGCCTCAACCTTCTAAGTAGCTGGAACCATAGGCATGTGCCACCATGCCCACCTGATTTTTAAATTTATTTTACAGATGAGGTGTCACCATGTTGTTCGAGCTGGCCTTCAGTCCTTGAGCTCAGGCAATTCACTCTCCCGCACCTCCCAAAGTGCTGGGATTACAGGCATGAGCCACTATGCCTAGTGAGGTGACATTTCAATAGATAGAGAGAACTAACCTGTGAAATGTGAGGGTAAAAGCATTCTTCCAGCCAGGCACGGAGGCTCATGCCTGTAATCCCAGTACTTTGGGAGGGAAGTGAGAGGACTGCCTGAGACCAGGGGTTGGAAACCAGCCTGGGCAACTTGGCAAGACCTTGTCTCTACAATAAAAAAAAAAAAAAGAAAGAAAATTAGCCAGGCATGGTGGCATGCACCTGTAGTTCCAGCTACTTGAAAGGCTGAGGTGAAAGGATCACCTGAGCCCAGCAGGTTGAAGCTGCGGTAGCCGTAAGCATGCCACTGAACTCCAGCCTCGGTGACAGAGTGAAACTCTTATTGAAAAAAATAAAATTGAAGAGAACGATGGTTAGAAGAAAGACTGGAAGATTGACTGTGGTCAGATTCATTCATTCAATAAACATTTATTGAGAACTGGGCATGGTAGCTCATGCCTGTATCCCAGCACTTTGGAAGGTGGAGGTAAGTAGGATGCCTGAGTCCAGGGATTCAAGACCAGTCTGGGCAACTTGGTGAGGCCTCATCTCTACAGTAAATCAAAAATTAGCTGGGTGTGGTAGCACATGCCTGTAGTATCAGCTACTTGGAAGGCTGAGGTGGAAGGATTACCTGAGCCCAGTAGGTCAAGGCTGCAGTGGCTGTGAGCATGCTACTGCACTCCAGTCTGGGCGACAGAGTGAGACTGATTCAAAAGTAAGTAAGTAAGTAAGTAAGTAAGTAAGTAAGTAAGTAAATAAATAAACTAAACAACACAAAACAAAATAAAAATGGGCTGGGTGCGTTGGTCCAGCCTGTAATCCCTGCACTTTGGGAGCCCAGGGGTTCGAGACCAGCCTGGGCAACTTGGTGAGACCTCATCTTTACAATAAACCAAAAAATTAGCCAGGCATGGTGGCAGGTGCCTGTAGTTCCAGCTACTTGGAAGGGTGAGGCAGAAGGATCACCTAAGCCCAGCAGGTCGAGGCTGCAGTGGCCATGAACGTGCCACTGCACTCCAGCCTAGGCAACAAGAGTGAGACTCCAACTAAAAAATAAATAAATAAATAAATAAATAAAAATTTTAAAAAGGAGGAATAATATTTTCTAGCCGGGCGTGGTGGTATGCATCTGTAGTTAAAGCTACTTGGAGGGCTGAGGCAGAAGGATCACCTGAACCCAGCAGGTTGAGACTGTGGTGACTGTGAGCATGCCAATGTACTCCAGCCTGGGCAACAGAGTGAGACTCCAACTCAGAAAAAAATAGCCGGTTTCGGTGGCTTAGCCTGTAATCCCAGCACTTTTTTGAGTTGATTGCCTGAGCCCGCAGGTTCGATACCCGCCCAGGTAACCTGGCGAGACCTCATCTCTACAATAAAAATAAAAAATTAGCCAGGCAGAGTAGTGTGTGCACCTGTAGTTCCAGCTACTTGGAAGGCTGAGGCAGGAAGATCGTCTGAGCCCAGTAGGTTGAGGCTGCAGTGGCCGGGAGTGTGCCACTGTACTCCAGTCTGGGTAACAGAGTGAGACTCTAACTCAAAATAATAATAATTATTACTATTATTTAAAAAAAACATATATTGAGTACCTACAATGTGAGGCATTGGGCATGTGCACTTGGTCCTTGTTTTCATGGATAGGTCAAGGGCAAAGAGAGACAACTGACAATCAAAAAGTGTAAAAAGAGCCAGGCTAGGTGGCTCAGCCTGTAATCCCATGCCTTTGGGAGGCTGAGGTGAGTGGAATGCCTGAACCCGCGGGTTCGAGACCCACCTGGGCAGGCGAGACCTCATCTCTACAATAAAACAAAAAATCAGCCGGGCGTGGTAGCACATGCCTGTAATTCTGGCTACTCAGAAGGCTGAGGCGGAAGGATCGCCGGAGCCCAGCAGGCGAGGCTGCGGTGGCCGGGAGCGGCCACAGCACTCCAGTCTGGGCGACTGAGTGAGACTCCAACTCAAAAAAAAAAAAAATTGTAAAAAGTACTGAAAGGAAAATAAACTGGATGAGGAATTAAAACTAAATCTAAATATCTAACATGTTTAGACAATGTATTTGAGGCTTTTAGCAAAAGCCTAACTAAAGAGGTGATATTTATACTGAGAGCTGAAAGATGAGAAAAAGAAAAAGCTAAGAAAGAGCATTCCAAGCAGAACAAACAGCTTGTGTGAAAGTCCTTGACATGGAAAAACACTTGATATAATCAAGGAACTGAAAGAAGGCTGGGTCTGGGCATGGTGGCTCTAGACTGTAATCCCAGCACTTTGGGAGGTGGAGACAAGAGGATTGCCTGAGAACAGGGGTTCTAGACCAGCTTGGGCAACTTGGCGAGACCACATCTCGACAATATATCAAAAAATAAGTCAGGCATGGTGGTGCATGCTTGTAGTTCCAGCTACTTGGAAGGCTGAGGTGGAAGGATCACCTGAGCCCAGCAGGTCAAGACTGCAGTGACCGCAAGTGTGCCACTGTACTCCAGTCCGAGCAAGAGAGTGAGACTCCAACTCAAAAAAAAAAGAAGGAAGGAAGACAAGCTGATGTTGCTGGAGCTACAGGAGCAAAGTGGAGACTAGCAATAAAAAAGATGGATAGGAAGTGAGGGGCTATATTGATCATGGTCTTGTAGAGGGTTGTATTTTGTTCTAAGTACACTTGGAAGTTACTCATGAGTTTTTGTTATTGTTGTTGTTTTGTTTTTGAGTTGGAGTCTCACTCTTGTCACCCAGGCTGGAGTGCAGTGGCACACTCATGGTCACTGCAGCCTTGACCTGCTGGGCTAGGCAATCCATCTGCCTCAGTCTTCCAAGTAGCTGGATCTATAGGCGCTCACCATCATGTCCAGCTAATTTTTAAATTTTATTGTAGAGACAAGGTGTCATCATATTGCCCAGGGTGGTCTCAAACCTGTGGGCTCAGGCAATCCTCTCGCCTTAGCCTCCCAAATTGTTAGTAATGCAGGCATGGCTTGGTTTTTTGTTTTTTTTTTGTAGAGAGGAGGTCTTGCTTGTTGCCTAGACTGGTCTCGAACTCCTGGACTCAAGCAATTCTCCTGCCTCGGCCTCCAAAGTGCTGGGATTACAGGTGTGAGTCACTGCACACAGCCTAAAATGCAATTGTATAAGGGATATTTTGGGGATAATTGGCAAATTTGAATATGGAATGTATATGATAGTATTGAATCAAGGTTAAATTTCCTGAATTTTATAATCAGAATATGATTATATAATGGTAGTCCTTGATCTTAGTAGATATACGCCAAAGTATTTTGAGATGTGTGAAATTGATCAGGCGCGGTGGCTCACACCTGTAATTCCAGCACTTTGGGAGGTGGAGGTGAGAGGACAGTCTGAATCCAGGGGTTCGAGACCAGCCTGGACAACTAGGTGAGACCTTGTCTCTACAATAAATAAAAAAATTAGCTGGGCATGATAGCACACACCTGTAGTTCCAGCTACTTAGAAGGCTGAGGCAGAAGGATCACCTGAGCCCAGAAGGTGAAGGCTGAGGTGGTCATGAGTGTTTCACTGCCCTCCAGCCTGGGCAACAGAGTGAGACTCCTAATCAAAAAAAAAAAAAAAGTGTGAAATTGGTTTTCAAATGGTTTTACAAAATAGTAAGTAAGTACATAAAGATAACACCAATGTGACAAAACACTAACACTAAATGAACCTGGGTTAAGTGGATATGGGTATTCATTATATTATTCTTGCGACGTTTCTGTGTTTAAAATTTTAATAATTTTTTTTTTGAGTTGGAGTCTCACTCTGTCGCCCAGACTGGAGTGCAGTGTCTGCTCCCGGCCACCGCAGCCTTGACCTGCTGGGCTCCGCTGATCCTTCCGCCGCAGCCTTCCAAGTAGCTGGAACTACAGGCACGTGCTACCACGCCTGGTTAATTTTTTGATTTATTGTAGAGATGAGGTCTCCCCAAGTTGCCCAGGCAGGTCTCGAACCCGCGGGCTCAGACAATCCACTTACCTCAGCCTCCCAAAGCGTGGGATTACAGGCTGAGCCACCAAGCCCGGCTTATTCATTTTTTTACATTCCAATTTTAAACAAATCTAGGAATAAGAGTACACGTGAGACAAATTTGCTAAATATTTTGAAATTATGCCACCTTTTATCTCAGATATATCTTCAATTTAAAAGCCATCTATGCTGGTTCGGTGGTTCAGCCTATAATCCCAGCGCTTTGGGAGGCCCCAGGTGAGTGGATTGCCTGAGCCCGTGGGTTCAAGATCCCCCTGGGCAACTTGGTCAGACCTCATCTCTACAATAATTTAAAAATAACTAAATTGTCAGGTGCAATGCCTCACGCCTGTAATCCCAGCACTTTGGGAGGCAGAGGCAAGAGGATTGCCTGAGCCCAGGGGTTCGAGACCAGCCTGGGCAAATTGGTGAAACCTCGTCTCCACAATAAATCAAAAAAATTGCTGAGAGCTGTGGCTCTGTGGTGGTAAGGGAAGGGCTGGGGAGAGCACTGGAATGGCTGAAGCTTGCTGCTGGGGCAGGCAACTCACAGGACGTGGAACTCCAGTCCCAAAGATACGGAAATTGAGGCACAGAAAATTCAAGTGACTTGTCCAAGTCCCACAGCTTCTAAGAAAATCTCAAAGCACATGTCAATGGATCAGCAAGACCTAAATCCAGATAATACTACAGATGTGGAAGATGTTATAAATACAGAAGAAGAACTTACCAAAGAGTGTGAAGAAATGTGAAAAGGTATGGAAGAATGTCAGAATAAATTATCGCTTATTGGAACTGAGACACTGATTCAAATGCTCAGCTATTATTAATTATGCAGCGCCGGGCACGGTGGCTCAGCCTGTAATCCCGCGCCTTTGGGAGGCTGAGATGAGTGAATTGCCTGAGCCCGCGGGTTGGAGACCCGCCTGGGCAGTGAGACCTCATCTCTACAATAAATAAAAAAATCAGCCGGGCGTGGTGGTGCATGCCTGTAATTCCGGCTACTTGGAAGGCTGAGGCGGAAGGATCGCCGGAGCCCAGCAGGCCGAGGCTGCAGTGGCCAGGAGCGGCCAGTGCACTCCAGTCTGGGCGACAGAGTGAGACTCCAACTCAAAAAAAAAGAAAGAGCAAAACACTGGAAAATCAACTGCACAGCTGATAACACTGCATGAAATATTAGAGAGTCTTATAAATAGGTTATTTGATGTTCCACATGATCCATATGTCAAAATTAGTGATTCATTTGGCCACCTATGTTGAGCTGCTGCTGTGTAATGGAATTGCCTTGAGACATCCAGAAGACCCACTCAAATAAGACTAGAAGCTTTTCTTTCTTTTTTTTTTTTTTGAGTTGGAGTCTCACTCTGTCGCCCAGACTGGAGTGCAGTGGCTGCTCCCGGCCACCTCAGCCTCGACCTGCTGGGCTCCAGCGATCCTTCCGTCTCAGCCTTCCAAGTAGCTGGAACTACAGGTGCGCGCTACCACGCCCGGCTCATTTTGATTTATTGTAGAGATGAGGTCTCGCCAAGTTCATCAGTAAAAGAATGGTGTCTTTTTCATACAGTAAAGAATATTGTCATTCATGGATAAAGGAAACACAGGACTATTTAGATAAAGAACATTATTTGCAAATGAAAACACATAGTCCATCTTTGTTTTATCCTTAAATGACATACACTGCCATCTGTTATTCATTTAAAAATGGTCCTTTCACCGGGCTCGGTGGCTCAGTTTGTAATCCTGCGCCTTTGGGAGGCTGAGGTGAGTGGATTGCCTGAGTCTGCAGGTTCGAGACCCGCCTGGGCAGCGAGACCTCATCTCTACACTAAATCAAAAAATCAGCTGGGCGTGGTAGCACATGCCTGGAATTCCGGCTACTTGGAAGGCTGAGGCGGAAGAATCGCCGGAGCCCAGCAGGCCGAGGCTGCGGTGGCTAGGAGCAGCCACTGCACTCTAGTCTGGGCGACAGAGTGAGACTCCAACTCAAAAAAAAATGATCCTTTTTTATTTAGTCAGTGCTTTGGTGTTTTAAAGTATATGGACAAAAATGCAAATAAACAATATTCTAGATATAAAACATTTAATGTGTACTTTACCTTATTCAATACTCTGGAAAATTCTTTCAATTTATGATATTACTAATATAATATTTTTCTTTTTAAACGTATAACAGCATATTCATTTCCATTTGGTGCTTACCTCTTTTACACTTAGGAATTATGGAAAGGTCATTTAATTTATAGATGACTTTTTTTTTTGAGTTGGAGTCCCACTCTTTCACCCAGACTGGAGTGCAGTGGCTGCTCCTGGTCACTTCAGCCTCGACTCGCTGGGCTCCAGTGATCCTTCCGCCTCAGGCTTCCAAGTAGCTGGAGTTACAGGCTGTGCATTACCACGCCCGGCTAATTTTTGATTTATTGTAGAGATGAGGTCTGGCCAAATTGCCCAGGGGGGTCTTGAACCCACGGGCTCAGGCAATCCAACCTGTGGGCTCAGGCAATCCACTCACCTGGGGTCTCCCAAAGCGCTGGGATTACAGGCTGAGCCACCGAGCCCAGCATAGATGGCTTTTAAATTGAAGAAATATCTGAGTTAAAAGGTGGCATAAAGCCGGGCTCGGTGGCTCAGCCTGTAATCCCGCGCCTTTGGGAGGCTGAGGTGAGTGGATTGCCTGAGCCCGCGGGTTCGAGACCCGCCTGGGCAGCAAGACCTCATCTCTATAATAAATCAAAAACTCAGCCGGGCATGGTAGCACGCGCCTATAATTCCGGCTACTTGGAAGGCTGAGGCGGAAGGATCACCGGAGCCCAGCAGGTCGAGGCTGTGGTGGCCGGGAGCAGCCACTGCACTCCAGTCTGGGCGACAGAGTGAGACTCCAATTAAAAAAAAAAAAAAATTAAAAAAATAAATGTGGCATAATTTCAAAATATTTGGCAAATTTGTTTTACCCGTACTCTTATTCCTAGATTTGTTTAAAATTGGAATGTAAAAAAAAAAGAATAAGCTGGGCTCGGTAGCTCAGCCTGTAATCCCGCGCCTTGGGAGGCTGAGGTGAGTGGATTGCCTGAGTCCGCGAGTTCGAGACCCACCTGGGCAACTTGAGGAGCCCTCAGCTCTACAGTAAATCAAAAAATCAGCCGGGCGTGGTAGCACGTGCCTGTAATTCCGGCTACTCGGAAGGCTGAGGCGGAAGGATCACCGGAGCCCAGCAGGTGGAGGCTGCGGTGGCTGGGAGCGGCCACTGCACTGCAGTCTGGGAGACGGAGTAACACTCCAACTCAAAAAAAAAATTTCTCTTAAAAAAAAAAAACCCAAGTGCGCACCTGTGGTTCCAGCTACTTGAAAGGTTGAAGCAGAAGGATCGCCTGAGATCAGCAGGTCGAGGATGCGGTGGCAGTGAGGATGCCACTGAACTCCAGCCTGGGCGACAGAGTGAGACTCCGACTCAAAAAATCATAATAACTAAATTAAATTTTTTGAAATTAAAAAAATTTTTCATAATAAATAAATTCTGGAGAATTGGACTAAACCTGACAGTAAAGACAGAGAAAAATAAACTCAAGATATATTTTAGAGGCAGAACTAACAAAATGTGTTAATTGACAAGGAGTAGCGAATGAGGGAAAAGGAAAGAATCACTGGTGTAAACAAACAAACCTCCACAAGAGGCACCAACCTAGCTCCGTTCTTTCCGTTCGGACCTAGGAGGAGGAAGTGAGGAAAAGAAAGCGACGGTCTAGCTACCCGCAGGCTTCCGGTCTAGGGTCGCGTAGAGGCCGTAAATCAGAGCCCCTCCTTTTGGCCCCTCTCCCGGTGGGCGGGCTTGACGAGTGTGGCGGGCCAATGGTGAGCGGCTCATAAAGCAATAACCCAATGGTTCTGGAGTGGGTGGAGTCTCATAGAATTGAGCTCGCTTGGGCGTGAGCCTCGCAGTTCAGCATTTCCGCCCACGTGGGAAGCGCCGTTGTGTAGACCGTGCTTGAATCCTAAGTGCGGGAGAGAATCTGGCCCCGGAGTGATGGGACCGGCGCCTGCCGGGGAGCAGCTGTCAGAAGCGGCCTGGAAGTCAAAGGTGGGTTGAGCCATCTGGGAGGAAGAGAGGTTCAAAGTGCGCTCCCTCGGCAGCAGGGCTGGAGATGGTGAAACTCGACAGCTCTCCGGTGACGCCACGAGGGCGGCCCACTCTGGAGGAGCCCCCCGTTCCCCCGGTGTTTCCAACTTGTGCCACTTAGACAGGGCTTGCTAGGGGAAATGGAACCTGGCAGTATTTGGGTAGAAGCAGTGAAACCTACGGAGCCAGCTCTGCACCTCGGATTTGAAGAGACCTGCAGCTTGGGTCATTTCCTTTACGGGTCCTTCTTGACATTGAGCCGGATCTTCCTTCCTCCGCAGGACTTATGTCCATTTCTATGCTCTCCGCTGTAACGGAGGGCACGCGGTAGGTCTCCTGGAGCGCTCCAGGAAGGCTCTTTTGAATGCGGGATTATGGAGGGTACCGGCTCAGGGCTGTAGGAGAAAGGTTGGGATCCTGCAGATCTGGCTTTTGAAGCCTGCTCACAGTCCTGTGTACCAGCTGTGAAACCTCGAGTGAGTGATAGGACTTCCCTAAAGTTTCTTAAAGAATTGTCGTGAGGATTGAATGACTTCTAAATATATCCTTCTGGGTTCATTGGGTTATAGCTCCTTCTAACTATTAACACTTAATGTATACTGATACAGTCAGGGCTTGCTAGAGCAGGTGGAACCTGGCAGAATTTGGTTAGAACAAGAGTGAAAAAGACATTTAAGAAGTCCCACGCCTATATCAGGATAATAGGAAACTCCTGAATTCACAGTACCTGAAAATTCGAAGGGCTTGGGCATTACTTAGGGCAGAGCCCAGCTCACTTCTACCCTTATGGACTCCAAGCAGAGTCCCATGCATAAGATATCAGGTAGAAAGCCCTTAGCTCAAGGAATTTTCATTCTAGAGCTCTGTAATATTCCTTCAAATACTGATTAGCCTGAGTTTTACAGGAGTCCTATTTGAAAGAGACTGGGAGTAGGTGAAGCCTTTTCCCACAACCTGTCATGGTGGTAGTTCAAGAAGCAGATGCTAGATAACTATGACCTCACGTTGGTTTTTCCTTCTCTGGTCGCAGGCAATGGAACCAGCCCTAGAAAGCACAGGCAAGGAGAGGAAGAAGGCAACCTCAAGGAAGCGTGCAGTGCCAGGGTCTCCAGTGGAGGGATTCCTGCAGCCAGTGAAGCTCAGCCAAGAAGAACTGTACAAGGAGCCTACCAATGAGGAGCTGAGTCGTCTTCGGGAGACTGAGATCTTGTTCCACTCCAGCTTGCTTCGTTTACAGGTACTGTTGAGTGGCTGAGTCTTGGATTAGAGGGAGAGACCTGGTATCTTGAGGCTGATGGACTCTGTACTGCCCCCTCTTACAGGTAGAGGAACTCCTAAAGGAAGTGAAGCTGTCAGAGAAGAAGAAGGACCGGATTGATGCCTTCCTGCGGGAGGTGAACCAGCGGGTTATGAGGGTGCCCTCAATCTCTGAGAGAGAGGTGAGTGGCCTGGGGAACTGGGAATCCCAAGAGAGACTTCGAGGAGGGTACCACAAGCAGCGGCCTTGCTATTCTCTTGAGGGTTGGGGTACTGGAGAGCTCGTTCTAATTGCAAGGAGGCTCAGCTGGCTGGGAGTGCAGTCATTTGTGTATTCATTAACTCAGCAAGTACTTACGTGCCTTGCGGTGTGTGTGTTCTTAATATGTATCAGTAAACAAAATAGACTGTGCTAATGTTTGGGATGTGAACATTATAATCTCATACAGTAAGCATGACAGGTAAACTGTTAGAAGGTGATTGACATTGGACAAAGGAATAATTTGGACAAGTTAGGGGATGAGAGTGGTTTACAAGTTTATATAGGGTATTCAGGGCAGGCCTTACTGAAGTGACATTTTTGTAAAGATTTGAAGTTGGTGGTCAACCATGTAGTTATCAAAGGGAGTAAGCATTCCAGGAGGAGGACCGCCAGTGCAAAGACCCAGAGGCAGGAATGTTCCTGGCATACTCCTTGGAATGAATGAGGGGAAGATACAAGGAGATGAGTTCAGAAAGATGATGAGAGAAAGTGACATAATATGTAGGGCTTTGTATACCAAAATAAGGACTTTGGCTTTTGCTATGGATGAAATAGAGAGCCACTGCTGGGCTTCATTTTGCAGTGTAGTGATACCCTCTAACTTTTAAAAGTTCACTTTGCCAGTCTTAAAAATTTGGTTTTAAAGAGTGTATTCTGGAGCTGGGCTCGGTGGCTCAGCCTGTAATCCCGCTCCTTGGGAGGCTGAGGTGAGTGGATTGTGTGAGCCCGTGGGTTCGACACCCGCCTGGGCAACTTGGTGAAACCTCATCTCTACAGTAAATAAAAAAAAAAAAATTAGCTGGGTGTGGTAGCGCGCGCCTGTAGTTCCAGCTACTTGGAAGGCTGAGGTGAAAGAATCGCCGGAGCCCAGCAGGTAGAGGCCGGGGTGGCCAAGAGCGGCCACTGCACTCCAGTCTGGGTGACAGAGTGAGACTCCAACTCAAAAAAAAAAAGTGTGCTCTGGGTGGGCTCAGTGGCTCAGCCTGTAATCCCAGTGCTTTGGGAGGCCGAGGTGAGTGGACTGCCTGAGCCCACGGGTTCGAGACCCACCCAGGCAACTTGACGAGACCTTATCTCTACAATAAATCTAAAATTAACAGGGCATGGTAGTGCGCGCCTGTAGTTCCAGCTACCTGGAAGGCTGAGGTGGAAGGATCGCTGGAGCCCAGCAGGTCGAGGCTGCGGTGGCAGGGAGTGTGCCACTGCACTCCAGTCTGGGCGACGGAGTGAGACTCCAACTCAAAAAAAATTAAAATTAAAAAAAAAATAAAAAGTATACTCTGGCTGGGCATGATGGCTCATGCCTGTAATCCCAGCAGTTTGAGAGGAGGAAGCAAGAGGATTTCCTGAGCCCAGGGGTTCGAGACCAGCCTAGGCAATGTGGTGAGCCCTCGTCGCTACAACCAATCAAAAAATTAACTGGGTATGGTGGTGCGTGCCTGTAGTTCCAGCTCCTTGGAAGGCTGAGGTGGAAGGATCACTTGAGACAAGCAGGTTGAGGCTGTGATGGCAGAGTGTGCCACTGCACTCCAGCCTGGGTGACAGAGCGAGACTCTAACTCAGAAAAAAAAAATGTGCCCTAGCCGGGCTTGGTGGCTCAGCCTGTAGTCCCACGTCTTTGGGAGGCTGAGGTGAGTGGATTGCCTGAGCCCGCGGGTTCAAGACCCACCTGGGCAGGCGAGACCTCATCTCTACAATAAATCAAAAAATCAGCCGGGCGTGGTAGCGCATGCCTATAATTCTGGCTACGTGGAAGGCTGAGGCGGAAGGATCGCCGGAGCCCGGCAGGTTGAGTCTGCGGTGACCGGGAGCGGCCACTGCACTCCAGTCTGGGCGACAGAGTAAGACTCCAACTCAAAAAAAAAAAAAAATGGGCTCTGCAATCCCAGCACTTTGGTAGACCGAGGCAGGAGGATTGCTTGAGTCTAGGAGTTCAAGACCAACCTGGACAACATAATGAGAACTTGTCTCTATAAAAACAAACAAACAAAAAACAACCCAGCCACAGTGGCTCACGCCTATAATCTCAGCACTTCGGGAGGTGGAGCCAAGAGGATTGCCTGAGTCCAGGGGTTCGAGACCAGCCTGGCCAACTTGGTGAGACCTCATCTCTACAATAAATTAAAAAAAAATTAGCTGGGTGTGGTGGCATGTATCTGTGGTTCCAGCCACTTGGAAGGCCGAGGTAGAAGGATCTCCTGAGCCCAGCAAGTTGAGGCTGTGGTGGCTGTGGGCATGCCATTGCACTCAAGCCTGGCTGACAGAATGAGTCTCCTACTAAAAAAAAAAACAACTAGTTGGGTATGGTGGCACATACTTATAATCCAAGCTACTCAGGAGGCTGAGACAGAAGGATCACCTGAGCCCAGGAGGTCAAGGCTGTGGTGAGCTGTGATTGTGCCACTATTCCAGCTTGAGCGACAGTGAGACCTAATTCAGAAAAATAAATAAGAGGTGTACTTAGCCTCTTGGGTTGAAAGTAGAATGGAGGGGAGGATGAGAGAGAAGTAGGGGAGACTAGGTAGGAACCTGCTGTGTGCTGGAAAATGGTGATTCCTCAAACCAGGAGGAAGGTAGATAAATGACCCATTTCTGAATACATCTTGATAATAAGATGGATGTTTCTTTCTTTTTTTTTTTTTTGAGTTGGAGTCTCACTCTGTCGCCCAGACTAGAGTGCAGTGGCACGCTCCTGGCCACCGCAGCCTCGACCTGCTGGGCTCCAGCAATCCCTCCACCTCAGCTTTCCAAGTAGCTGGAACTACAGGCGCACGCTACCACACCCGGCTAATTTTTTGATTTATCGTAGAGATGAGGTCTCACCAAGTTGCCCAGGCAGGTCTCAAACCTGCAGGCTCAGGTAATCCACTCACCTCAGCCTCCCAAGGTGCGGGATTACAGGCTGAGCCACCGAGCCTGGCTAAGATGAATGTTCTTAGATGAGTCAAGGTGGTTTAAATTTTGGGGGCTAGGCCAGGCATGGTGGCTCACACCTATAATCCCAGCACTTTAGGAGGCTGAGGTGAGAGGATTGCCTGAGCCCATGGGTTCAGGTTTGAGATTAGCCTGGGCAACTTGGTGAGACCTCACCTCTACGATAAATCAAAAAAATCTGTAAGATAAATAAGTATTGGAGACTTAAGTAACTAGTATGGAGTTGTCTTAATGCGGGGAGGACATGTTTGTGGGAATATTAGGAGATTGGTTTCAGACATACTAATATGTTAAGGTATCTGTTAGACATCAAGGGGCCATGTAATGAAGACATTTGAATCAGTATGTATCACTGTCTCTGTCCTACAGCTCACTGACCAGGCGTGGCTCCCAGCTGGGGTTCGAGTGCCCCTCCACCAGGTGCCCTATACCGTGAAGGGCTGTTTCTGCTTCATGCCCCCAGCTCAGGTCACTGTTGTGGGCAGCTACCTCCTGGGTACCTGCATCCGACCAGACATCAATGTGGATTTGGCACTGACCATGCCCAGGGTAAGAGCCAGGGTTTGGGGGATAGAGAGGCCTACACCTGCAAATCCCTGAGTCCCTCTCTTGCTTACCTGCCAGTTGCCAGGGAATAGAGTCTGAATTCTAAATAAAAAAGCAGACCGCTGCAGTCATCCCGAGGGTAGCTTAGATGGGCCCTTGGACCAGTGCTGTCCCTTTGAAACTGCATTCTTTTGAGAATTGTGTCTGGTGTTGCTATCCCTGGCTCCGGTACTTCCACCAGCAGAATAGCCCTGGGACCTTCACCGTGGCTTCCTCTTGATCCACAGCTCTGCAAACATTTATGCGTCTGGCCTTAATCTCTCCTTCCCTGGCCCTTCCAGGAAATCCTACAGGACAAAGATGGGCTGAACCAGCGCTACTTCCGCAAGCGTGCCCTCTACCTGGTCCACTTGGCTCACCACCTGGCCCAAGACCCCCTCTTTGGCAGTGTCCGCTTTTCCTACACCAATGGCTGCCACCTGAAGCCCTCACTCTTGCTGCGACCACATGGTGAGACACATACACTGGGCTAAGGGCACAGAATAGGGTGACACATCTGGAGACATAGGGGCCTTAAAGTATAGGTGACTAGGGACAGAGGCCTTCAGTCCCCGGTGAAAGGCATGGCCTCAAGTTTGAGGGGGAAGGTGTAAAGACTTCAAATCTGAGGCAGGAAGGCCTGGGCCCTTAATACAAGGGGGCTGGAGTAGGGGATCCCTCTGGCTTCAGGGGCAGCTGCAGGATCTCAGCACCTGCTATCTCTTCCAGGGAAGGATGAGCGCCTGGTCACCATACGTCTGCATCCATGCCCTCCGCCTGACTTCTTCCGCCCATGCCGCTTGCTGCCAGCCAAGAACAATGTGCGCTCTGCCTGGTACCAAGGGCAGAGTCCGGCAGAGGATGGTGAGCGGGCACTGGTGTGGAGCTGGAGCTGGAGGGGAAGGGTGTCTGGGGACTTCTCTCATGGCTTCCCATTTCCTCCCTCAGGCAGCCCCGAGCCCCCTACACCCCACTACAACACGTGGATCCTGCAGGATGTTGCTCTCGAGTCCCACGTGCAGTTCCTGTCAACCACTCTGGGTTCAACCCAGGGGCTGAAGGATGGTGTGGCTCTTTTAAAGGTCTGGCTGCGGCAGCGAGAGCTGAGCAAGGTGAGTTGGGGTGGTCCAGCCTCCCTGTCCCACTGAGTGTTGGGCTTTGAGCTCAGGCCTTTCGTGTCTGTCTTTCAGGGTCTAGGTGGGTTTTCTGGGTTCCTTGTTTCCATGCTGGTTGCCTTCCTTGTGTCCACACGCAAGATCCACAGCACCATGAGTGGCTACCAGGTCCTGAGAAACGTCTTGCAGTTTCTGGGTGAGGCACCTTGAAGGGGAAAGGCCAGGGATTGACCGGGCACAGTGACTCACACCTGTAATCCCAGCACTTTGGGAAGTGGAGGCGAGAGGATTGCCTGAGCCCAGCAGTTTGAGACCAGCCTGGGCAATCTGGCGAGACCTCATGTCTATAATAAATTAAAAAATTAGCCGGGTGTGGTGGCGCATGCCTATGGTTCCAGCTACTTGGAAGGCTGACATAGCCTGAGCCCAGCAGGTTGAGGCTGTGGTGGCTGTGAGCAGCCTGGGTGATAGAGTGAGGCTATGACTAAAAAAAAAAAAAAGGAAGTCCAGGGGCTCCACTCATCCTGGGAGTCCTCTTATCGCATCAGGGGTCCTTTGGTTTCTTGCCATCAGACAGATGAGCAAACTGAATCTCAGAGGTTGTTACAGGAGCCTAGTTTGAGGGAGGGTATCATTAGAGCTGGGTCTCCAGGAAGGGGGATGCCTTCTGACACACTTCTGTTTATTCCAGCCACCACAGATCTGACAGTCAATGGGATCAGTTTATGTCTCAGCTCAGACCCCTCTTTGGTGAGTTGGGGAAGGGTCAGGTCTGTGCTAGGCGGCCTGCAGGTAAGGCGCCAACCCTGACTGGCTTCTCTCTCCTCTTGCCAAGCCGGCCCTGGCTGATTTTCACCAGGTCTTCTCTGTTGTCTTCGTGGACTCCTCAGGCCGTCTCAACCTATGTGCTGACGTTACCGCCTCCACTTACCACCAGGTACCAATGGGCTCCCAGCCCTGGGTTCCTCTGATGTCCCAGCCTAAACTCTGTCCCTTTTGCAAATACTAGAACCCCAGAAACTCCTCTCCAGAGAGCTGAGGTCAGGCACGTCTCCTGCTCTCCTTCGGTCATTGAAGGGTACAGGGATGGTCCCTTCTTACCCTGTGGTCCCAGGTGCAGCATGAAGCACGACTGTCTATGGCGTTGCTAGACAGCAAAGCTGACGATGGGTTCCAGTTGCTGTTGATGACTCCCAAACCCATGATCCGGGCTTTTGACCACATCCTGCAGTGAGTTTAGGGGTGACAGGGCACGTTGGTGGGTCCTGTCTTCCTGGGTCTACATGAAGGGGCAGAGGTCTTCAGGCAGATGCTGAGATCTTCCAGGGAGGAGGTGGTACTAGGGGCCAGCAGACACTGAGTCCCCCTTATTGGTGCTCTGTGCCCCTCCAGTCTTCATCCACTGAGTCGCCTGCAGGCAGCGTGTCACCGGCTGAAGCTCTGGCCAGAGCTGCAAGACAACGGTGGAGACTATGTCTCAGCTGCTTTGGGCCCACTAACCACCCTCCTGGAGCAGGGCCTGGGATCCCGGCTGCATCTGCTGGTTCACTCTCGGCCCCCTGTCCTAGAGGTGAGGTGACACAGGTTCAGGAGTTTGTGGGTTGAGTGGGGTTAGAAAGATCTAGGGTCCCAAGGGACACAACGAGCACACCATCCCTCTAGCTAGACCTTCCTAGCTACAAAGTGGGTTTTCAGGCCAGGCTGGACAATTCTTGGGCTGAGCTCAACCTTTTTACACCCTACAGTGGGATATCAGCCAAGATCCACCGAAGCACAAAGACTCTGGGTCCCTGGCCCTGGGCTTTCTCCTCCGGCCTGAGGGACTGACCAGTGTCTTAGAGCTGGGTCCAGAGGCAGACCAGCCTGAGGTGAGGAACCTTGGCACGGACATCGGATGTAGTGGGAGGGCCATCCTCCTGCCATTTGGGTTGATCTCCAGCAGGAGTTTACTGAGGGAGCGCTTTCTTGATCTCTCCTACCACCCCTGGCCTCTCTTCAGGCTGCTGAATTCCGCCAGTTCTGGGGATCCCGCTCAGAGCTTCGGCGCTTCCAGGATGGAGCCATCCGGGAAGCTGTGGTGTGGGAGGCAGTGTCTATGTCCCAGAAGCGCCTTATTCCCCACCAGGTGGTCACCCACCTCTTGGCACTGTGAGTGTTAGCTTCTGATTCCAGGGGCAACTGTGGGCTTTTAGGGGGGTCTGACCCAGGCAGTTGAGGGTGAGCGTAGCCCCCAAAGCCCTCACTATGTCTGTGCTCCTTTTTCAGCCATGCTGACATCCCAGAAACCTGTGTCCACTATGTGGGGGGCCTCCTGGACTCACTGATCCAAGGCTTTAAACAGGTAAGAGCGTGGGGTCAAGGCCAGTAATTATAGAGAAGTCTTTTGGGGACAAAGAACCCTTTCCCCCTCAGGCAGGGTTCGCTTCCTGTAGTGTCCAGCAGGGGGCACGGTGGCTCTGCTGCTGCCTAGCCTCCTGATTGCCTTCTCCCTCCTAGACCTCCAGCACAGGTGAGGAGGCCCTGGTAGCGGCGGTGCGTTGCTACGACGACCTCAGCCGCCTTCTGTGGGGGCTGGAGGGTCTTCCGCTGACTGTGTCTGCTGTTCAAGGAGCTCACCCAGTGCTTCGCTACACAGAGGTGAGGTGCACAGGGGCAGGGCACCCTTTTTGCTTGGTGAGCCCCACCTCTGCTCCAGTTACCCAGTATCCCCCTGTCTTTTTTTGTTGTTTTTTTTTTGAGATGGAGTCTCACTCCGTCACCCAGGCTGGAGTGCAGAGGCACGCTCATGGCCACCTCAACATTGACCTGTTAGGCTCAGGCACTATTCTTCTGCCTAAGCCTTCCAAGTAACCAGAACTACAGGTGTGTGCTACCATCCCCAGCTAATTTTTGTGATTTATTGTAGAGATGAAGTCTCACCAAGTTGCCCGGGCTGGTCTCGAACCCTTGGGCTCAGGCAATCCACTCGCCTCGACCTCCCAAAGTGCTATGATTACAGGCTGAGCCACCGAGTGTGGCCAGTATTCCCCCTTCCAACTCCTCACTCTGGGCACTTCCTTCCAGCCCCAGGGCCCTTCCTCATTTCCCCTTCTTCCACAGGTATTCCCACCAACTCCAGTCCGACCAGTCTCCTCCTTCTACAAGCACCTGCGAGAGCGGGCATCACTGTTGCCCCGGCCTGATAAGCCCTGTCCAGCCTATGTGGAGCCTATGACTGGTAAGGGGGCCCTTGGAAGGGAATAGAGGGAACAGTTCCCGTTTGGGGCCACAGTTCAAGATGCCACTCCTCTTTTCCCTCAGTGGTTTGCCATCTGGAGGGCAGTGGTCAGTGGCCACAGGATGCTGAGGCTGTGCGGCGGGTCCGAGCTGCCTTCCAGCTGCGCCTGGCAGAGCTGCTGACGCAACAGCATGGGCTGCAGTGCCGTGCCACTGCTACGCACACTGATGTCCTCAAGGTTAGACTGGTGCAGGCAGGGATCCCCCCAGGGAAGGCGGGATCAGGGATGTCAGGGTGTGGAAGAGGATACCTCTGTGGACAGCAGAGTACCCGGGCTGACATGTACTTCCCGTCCCAACCCTCTTCCAACAGGATGGCTTTGTGTTTCGAATTCGCGTGGCCTATCAGCGGGAGCCCCAGATCCTAAGAGAGATACGGAGTCCCGAGGGGATGATCTCACTGAGGGATACCCCTGCCTCACTCCGCCTTGAGAGAGACACCAGGCAGTTGCCCCTGCTCACCAGTGCCCTGCATGGGTAAGGCCACCCACACAGGCCCTTGTCTGCCCTCATTTTGCTCTCCTGATCACCTCTTTGGGGGAGCCAGATGTTGTAATAGTTAGGAGTAAGTTCTGCAGTCAAGTAGGTTCTAGAATCCTGGCCCTTCTACTTACTAACTGCTCTTTGGACAGGATTTTCCATCCGGTCCTTCTTTTTCTTTTTTGACTTGGAATCTCACACTGTCACCCAGGCTGGAGTGCAGTGGCATGCTCATGGCCACTGCAGTCTTGACCTGCTGGGCTCAGGTGATCCTTCTGCCTCAGCCTTCCAAGTAGCTGGAACTACATGCATGTGCCACCCCGCCCAAGCTAATTTTTTGATTTATTGTAGAGATGAGGTCTTGCCAAGTTGTCCAGGCTGATCTTGAACCCGTGGGCTCAGGCAATCCTCTCACCTCAGCCTCCCAAAGTGCTCGGATTATAGGTGTGAGCCAGCCCTTATTTGAGACTGTTCCTGTAGCATGTGAGCACAGAGGCTGGTGTTGACAAGGATTGGCTAAACAGTGGCGGTGGAATAGAGACATTGTTCCTGAGCCTTGAGCGCCTAAGTCTCACTGCCACTTCACTCCTCTTCACAGACTCCAGCAGCAGCACCCAGCCTTCTCGGGGGTAGCTCGGCTGGCCAAGCGCTGGGTGCGTGCCCAGCTCCTTGGTGAGGGATTCACCGACGAGAGCCTGGATCTGGTGGCTGCTGCCCTTTTCCTGCACCCTGAGCCCTTCACCCCTCCCAGGTGAGTCCCTCCACTTTTTTTCCTAGCTTGGAAGTTCCCCTTGGGGCCAGCTAGCACCCTTCATGCTGTACCTTTAGTCCAAATGGTACAGGGGTGGTTGAGCAAGTGATAGAAGGGGTTTGAGATGTGCCCCGCACCCCCCCTTTCCCCGCAGTCCACACCAGGGGTTCTGAGCTTGGTGGACTGAGGGAAGCTTGGGGATGTGTGACTGGGCCACAGCCTCTTTGCTTACTCCTGCCCTTTAGCTCCCCCCAGGTTGGCTTCGTTCGGTTCCTTTTCCTGCTGTCAACCTTTGATTGGAAGAACAACCCCCTCATTGTCAACCTCAACAATGAGCTCACTGGTGAGTGGTAGGGCTGGGGTCAGACTGGTGGAGGAACTACCTTCTATGGGTTGCAGAGTAGGGCAGGCGAGGGTTTTCCATCAGTCTGTTAGGTTTTCTGTGTGCCTCCCCCATTCCGGATACCTGAGCCTGACCCTGGCCACCTTGGGGCGGGGAATCATCGGGAGGAAGAGGTCCAGGTGACGCTTGATCGCATGGATGGTGTTTGCCCTTATCATGGTTAAAGACAGAATGGACTTGGGGGGGCGGTGAGCAATTTCCTTGGGGGGCTCTGGGGGCTGTAGGGAGGAAAGGAGCATCGATGGGATCCTGTACACCAGCTGAGAAGTTTTGGGATGAGGAGCTAGGAGTCAAGAGTGGATTCCCAGACCTCTTGGGGGTGGAATGGTGATTTCTGGCTGTAACATTAGGAACTCCCGGGCTCAGCAGAGAGCAGGTGTCAGATTCCTAATTCCCCAGGTGTGTGGCAGCCCATGTGGGAGGAGGCCAGGGCAGGATTCAGCTTGTGCAGGCCCAGAAAACAGACCGGGGTGGGGGTTGCCAGGCAGTGGAAAATTATGCCTGTGGACTGAGGTTGGGAGATTAACACCCCACCTGATGAAGCAAATGTGGTGTCCCTTTCGTTGCCTTTGCTGCCTGGGGGTATGTTGGAAAATGCCTGGGAAGAGCAGTTGTTAGAGTGTGGTAAAAGGACATGGGGCAGTAGAGGGGAGGTCTCACAGGGAGGGGCAGGCTAACTCAGGATCCCCGTGTCTCTAGCGGAGGAGCAGGCGGAGATCCGCAGTGGCTTTCTGGCAGCTCGGACACAACTCCCCATCATGGTCATCATCACCCCCCAGGACCGCAAAAGTTCTCTGTGGACACAGGATGGACCCTCAGCCCAGGTTCAACCCCATACCTGCCCCAGATGTGTGGCTTTCTTCCCCAAGGAAAAAGCAGGCCCAGCCTGAGCTAGGCTGCTATTAGTTGTGGTCTGATGTCTCTGTACCCCCAGATCCTACAGCAGCTCGTGGTCCTGGCAGCTGAAGCCCTGCCCATCCTAGAGAAGCAGCTGATGGATCCCCAGGACTCTGGGGACATCAGGGTAAATCTCTGCCCAGTAGCGCTCTGGGGCTCTAGGGGTTTCATCTTTGGGAGTTCAGCATTTAAGGGGCCTTCAAGCCAGGCTCGGTGGCTCAGCCTGTAATCCCACGCCTTGGGAGGCTGAGGTGAGTGGATTGCCTGAGCCTGTGGGTTCGAGACCCGCATGGGCAACTTGGCGAGACCTCATCTCTACAATAAATTTTAAAAAAATTAGCCGGGCGTGGTAGCATGCGCCTGTAGTTCCAGCTACTTGGAAGGCTGAGGTGGAAGGATTGATGGAGCCCAGCAGGTCGAGGCTGCAGTGGCCGGGAGCGGCCACTGCACTCCAGTCTGGGTGACAGAGTGAGACTCCAATTCAAAAAAGGGGAGGGGGGCCTTCACAGGATGCTGGTTCCCTTGTTTGGGAAGAGTGAGTCCAAGGAAGACATTGAAGCTACTATGGTACTGGCAATGGCAGAGCCTAGGGGAGCCTCACACTTCTGGCCTGTGTTGCTCCTGCTGGCTTCAAGCTGGCACCAGCTGCTTCCAGACCTTGGTGTTCCTTTCTTCAAATAGAGGGAGACTCATGATGGGTGGTCAGATGAAGGGGATGAAGGGAACCAAGGTAGACATGTGGAGAGGTTTGTGTTCCAGCTTCCAACTCCAGGTGGTACGGCTGACCCTCCCCCCTTTCTCAGACAGTGTTCCGGCCACCCTTAGACTTGTATGATGTGCTCATTCGCCTATCTCCCCGCCACATCCCGCGGCATCGCCAGGCTGTGGACTCACCAGCTGCCTCCTTCTGCCGTGGCCTGCTCCGTGAACCAGGGCCCTCATCCCTGATGCCCGTGCTGGGCTATGATCCTCCTCAGCTCTATCTGGCACAGCTCAGGGTGGGTCCTAAACAACTGACTGACCTTTATTATTTATTTATTTTTAAGATGGGATCTTAGGCTAGGGTCAGTGGCTCAGCCTGTAATCTCAGCCTGCGGGTTCGAGACCAGCCCGGGCAACTTCGTGAGACCTCGTCTCTACAATAAATAAAAAAAAAAAAAAACAGGCATGGTAGTGCACACCTATAGTTCTGGCTACTTGGAAGGCTGAGGTGGAAGGATCGCCTAAACCCAGCAGTCGACACTGGGGTGGCCATGAACATGCCACTGCACTCCAGCCTGGGCAACAGAGTAAGACTTCAACTCAAAAAAAAAAAAAAAAAAAAGATGGGGTCTTACTACATTGCCTAGGCTGATCTTGAACTCCTGGGCTTATGTGATCCTCTAGGCACATCGCCCCTACTCCAGCTGCTTCTGGGAGTGGAAGCTTTGTCTCCGACCCGGCCTCGTGAGTAGCTGGAACTACAACCTCATGCCACCTCGCCCAACCCATTTGTAATCTTCTGTTCTGTCCTTTCCTAGGAGGCCTTTGGGCATCTGGCTCTTTTCTTCTACGACCAGCATGGTGGGGAGGTGATAGGTGTCCTTTGGAAGCCCACCAGCTTCCAGCCCCAGCCCTTCAAGGTATGCAAGCTGAGCTGTGTGTTCCTGAGTGTGTACACGTGGTTCTGTGTGGGTACACATATCTGCGTAGTCCATGAGTGACCCTGTGTAGGTGTGGAGAGTGTGGGCTCATGTGTCTGTCTCCACCATCCCCACTCAGGCTTCTGCGAGGCATCTCTGGGTGTGCCTTTGTGACACCTCAGCCTACATTTCTTCCCTGATTCCCCCAGGCCTCCAGCACAAAGGGACGTATGGTGGTGTCTCAAGGTGGAGAGTTGGTAACGGTGCCCAATGTAGAAGCAATCCTGGAGGACTTTGCTGTGCTGGGTGAAGGCCTAGTGCAGGCTGTGGAGGCCCGAAGTGAGAGGTGGACTGTTTGATCCCAGCCCTGGAGCAAGCTGTAGATGGACAGCAGGGTTTTGGACCTCTGGAATAAGATGTCAGTGAAATGACCTTCACCCTCATTGCACATGGACCCTCCATAGAGGTACTGCTGGCTGAACACATTGCATCGTCTTCAACAAAAACCCTGCCTCCCTTTTGTCTGATGCTCCAGCATTGGTCAGGCCCATGGGGTCCTATGCAGTCTTCTGGCCTGGCTATCTAAGCTCCCACAAGAGCAGTGGGGACCAACTCAGAGAAGGAACTGAACCCAGGAGATCCATCACCTGTCAGCCCTGGACCTAGACGTTTTTATTTTATGCTTTCCCTCTTGGGCACTCCCAGAAGCTGCTGGAGAAGGGGGCATGGGGCCTGAAGTGGAGGCTGTGTCTCCTTCCCACTGCCAGGACATGTGCCTAGATTTCAGCATGCCCTTTACTGCAGCATCAGGCCTTTAGAGGGGTCCAAAGGAGGTGTGGCACTTCCTGAGGGTCACAGTGAAAAGGGGGCTGTGTGTGTATGAATAGGCCACAGTGATGGAGCACAATGCCCCCTGTGTTGGCACCACTTCCCGGGTGGAGCCTGGAAAAGGACTGAGGCCAGGAAGGGGCTGGAGCAGGGTGAAGGGGTCAGGGGGACTGGTGGTCCCCCAGTCCTGGAAAGACGCGGAAAACCTTGGGGGCTGCCCCCTGGGCTCTCCATGTCTGAGTCCCACCAGCTCTGCACCTGCCCTGTTTGCCCATTCATGTCACAAACTACCACTGCTGTGCCCTTGAAGCGGCGGGGTTCAAGGGGTCAGTGGGGTCGCAGAGGTGAGTGAGACCCAAGTCCTACACTGCAGGAGCTCTCAGGACCCTGGGGTGGGGAAATGCTGCCTCCTTTCTGTCTGGCCCACATTCCATTCCGGGTGGCCTCTTCCTGCATCTATTGCCCCTAGTCCTGGCTGTTTTTCCAGACTCAGCTCAAGTCGTGCTCCTCCTCAGGCCCATCCCTCGCCCTTAGCCAGAGGTGATCTTCCCTTGCTCTGAACTGTTAGAGCAGTTACTGTCTGTGCAGTTAACTTGGCAGGCACACAGTGATATGAATTCCATTATCTTGAGCTCTGATTTAAAATTAAATTACTCCATGTTCCTGGCTTGTCTCCCGTTTTCATGTGGCTTCAGCCTGGTCTCCTATATGTGAGCTCCTTGAAGGTAGGGAGCATATTTGAACGTAGATTTCTTGGTGTCCTTTATGACACCTTTGCTCAAGGGGCACCTGGTGCGGGAAGGTGGAGGGCATGGAAGGCCACTGGAATACCACAAGGAAGGGGATCAGAATTTGGGAACTCTACCTAGAACAGGTGAGTTGGTGATTGTGGAAGAGATAGCTTAAGAAATAATAAAAATTGATATTTGTTGAGTGTCACTGATATATGTTGTTTTCTTACGTATGGAAATTTGATCCTGTAAGCACACCAGCCCTGTGGAGTAGGTATTTTCAGTGAGGGTCAAAGCAGGGGCCCTTTTGGAGGGATTTTGATGCCTGTCTAGCAAGCTTTGACCTCAAGGTGATGAGAAGCCACATGTGGGAACACTGGTCTCCAATTCAGTCTCAACTCTTGGTCTTTGTGAATCTCGGACTGTCCTCACTGTCACTCTCATGGGAGAACTCAGCCCAGAATTGACATTAGAATAGGAAATAGATTGGCTGGCTTCGTGAGCTGGTGTCTATATCTCTGCCTGTGTTGTTTGTTCATTAATCAATTTCAAGTATCAGCGTGCCAGGGTTTATGTTTAGGCAGTGAAATATATGCCCATCCCTTACAGAACCCAGTGGTCCATGGTCATCCTTGACCTTCCTCTGCCTCCCTTTTCCTTGGTCCCTGGGACCGTATGTCCAAGGTCTCTCTATGGGCTCCTGGGAGGGCCAGGGATTACTGACCAATAGCAAACCATCCTGTTTCACCTGGAGGTCGGCTGCAGGCCCACAGCTCTCAGGCCCTCTACAGACCAATCCTGGGTTCTCCCAGTGGGGGCGGGTGTGGAATCTGGTGCCAGGCAGGACTACAGAAGGAGACTCTTAAGAGGTGCAGTTATCAGTTCATCCAGGGCAATGAGTCCTGGCCTTGCTACTTCAAGGGCAAACCGCTTCCCTTTGCTGGGCTCAGTCACCCCACCCATAGAATGGGCATGGTAATGACTTTGCCAGGTGCCCAATGCCCAATGTGACAAGGAAAGAGGGCTGTGCACTCAGAACTCTAAAGAGCTGCATTGCACCATCCCTGCATTCCTTGCTTCAGCCTGACTGGGGAGGAGTAGTAGCCCAGGCTCTCATATCAGCCCCTACGTTGCAGCTCTAACCTGTTTTCCTCAGATCTCTGCTCCAGGATGATGCTTGTGGGCCACTCAGGCCCCAACCCACTGGGGCTTTGGAGCAAGAGTTGCTCAGGCTGTAGCTGAGGGGCAGGGGAAGGAATTTGGGGATGGATGACCAGAAACTGGAACCTCTGGAGGGGAAGGAGAAAAGCCCAGCAGGAATCCTTATGGGTGAGCACATGTACATGGAATGATGTAGGCTCTATGCACCCCCATGAGTGCTTTGCCTGCCTTTTTTTTTTTTGAGTTGGAACCTTATTCTGTCACCCAGGCTGGGAGTGTGGTGGCACGAGCATGGCTCACGGCAGCCTCCAACTCCTGTGTTCAAATGGTCCTCCCACGTCAGCCTCCCGAGTAGCTGGGACTACAGGTATGTGCCACTATGCTCAATTTTTTTATTTTTTTGTTGAGTCAGGGTCTTGCTATGTTGCCCAGGCTGGTCT
The DNA here is from genome assembly GCA_027257055.1 of Cephalopachus bancanus. Taxonomy (NCBI): domain Eukaryota; kingdom Metazoa; phylum Chordata; class Mammalia; order Primates; family Tarsiidae; genus Cephalopachus; species Cephalopachus bancanus. Next base: position 4,571,448 of record JAPVLO010000168.1, on the reverse strand, counting down.
CAAACTCCTGGAATCAAGCTATCCTCCCATCTTGTCCTCCCAAAGTGCTGGGATTATAGACAGGAGGTATCATGCCTAGCTTGCTGGCCTGTGCTTTTAACTTTACGATGGACACGGATAGGATGGGAGTCCATCTGATGTATGGCAGATTGGTCTGTTCTGTGTGTGTTGGGTGTGCACTGGTCACCTCGAGCTCTGGTTTGCTGCAAAAGGGGAATCTGCCCTGCTTTTGGAGAGTGGGTCAGGAAAATCCTAGTGGGAGACACAAACCCTGGAAATCTTTCTCTGGTTTTTTTTGAGTCTCACTCTGTCACCTAAGCTGGAGTGCAGTGGCACGCTCACATCCAATGCAGCCTCAGCCTGCTGGGCTCAGGAGATCCTTCCTCTTCAGCCTTCCAAGTAGCTGGAACTACAGGCATGCACCACTACACCCGGCTAATTTTTGGATTTATTGTAGAGATGAGGTCTTGCCAAGTTGCCTGGACTGGTCTCAAACCCCTGAGCTCAATCAATCTTCTCATCTCTGCTTCCCAAAAGTGCTGGGATTACAGGCGTGAGCCATCGCGCCCTGCTGGTGAACTTCCTTTTTTTTTTTTTTTTTTTGAGTTGGAGTCTTTTTAGCTGAAGACCCTATTTTCCTCTGCTCAGCTCCTTACTTTAGGGGAAAAGAGCAAGACCTCGGCCGGGCTCGGTGGCTCAGCCTGTAATCCCAGCATTTTGGGAGGCCGAGGTGAGTGGATTGCCTGAGCCCGTGGGTTCGAGACCCACCTGGGCAACTTGATGAGACCTCATCTCTACAACAAATCAAAAAATTAGCTGGGCGTGGTAGTGCACGCCTGTAGTTCCAGCTACTTGGAAGGCTGAGGCGGAAGGATCGCCGGAGCCCGGCAGGTCGAGGCTGCGTGGCCGGGAGCGGCCACTGCACTATAGTCTGGGCGACAGAGTGAGACTCCAACTCAAAAAAAAAAAGAGCAAGACCTCAAGGTCTAAGGGTTCATGCAGCAGGTTACATTCAATGAAGTCCTGAAGACTGCTCAGTCCCTGACCTATTAAGTCAGATATGGGCTAGCCAGCCCTCTCACCCCAAGTACACATGTAACTCCCCTCCCCCCCCCCCCCGCACATACACATCCAGTATTTGCTTTGTGAGTCACAGATGAATCCAGGTGAGTGATGTGGAGGGGTAGCCTGGGGCACGTGAGTCACCCCTGCCCTCCGCAGGAAAGGCCAGTTTACCAATTTCCCCCAGAGAGGGAGGAGGTGGAAGCACCTCAGACTGTCTTGGGGAACTAAGGGGAACCAAGAAGGGGGATGTTTCAAACCTGGAGGGTGATTTCTTTCTCACTTCAGCTTCTGGGAGGTGGATGGTGAGGATAGTCTTTCTGGTTTATGTGAGGCCTAGAGAGGTGTAGGAAATTGTCCAGGGTCACACAGGGAGTCGGGGGTGGAACTACAGAGAATCTAGGTGTCCTGGCTCCAGGCAAGCCATCTGCTGCTGTGCCTGGCTTCCCTGGGGCCAAGGGGTGGGTCTGGAGGAATAGAGGCCTGAGCTGCAGGTGTCTCTGCTAGGGTAAGGGAGGAGGGAAAAGCCTGGCTTCCTTCTCCATTCTGGGCTGTCAGCCTCACCCCTCTCCTCCTGCCCAAGGTTGTTGAATGCAGTTGTTACCAGCAGCCAAGAGAGGCAGGGTCAAGGCTAAAGGTAGGTGTAAGGGGTAGGAGTATGGGTGCTCTGGTCTACCTCAGCTCAAGCCTAAATCTCTGCTCCCTGGCCTAGGAGCTCCTCAAACAGAGGACCCAGCTGCCTTCTAGTCTCCCAGACTGGAAACCTCTCCAGGACAGGACTTGGGTCATCTCCTAAAGACAAGAGATCATGACTGGGCCCTGCCTGAAGGGGCAAAGGAGCACTGAGATCCAGTCCCTATTCCACTTGAAGACCAACAGTTTGGATGGAAAAGAGTTATGGCATCCTGGCCTTTCCCCAGTCTCCCTCCACAATATCCCATCCCCATTTCCCAACCTATGGGGTCTCCCTGGAGCCCAGTTCCCACTGACTCATGTCTAGAGACCCTCAGGAAGCCATTTGTGAAGTCTGACTTTGGAATCTTTGCCTCAGCCTGTCCCCTCCTCTGGATTATGTCTCTGTGGCTCTTCTGGTCTGGTCTGGTCGCTGGTGGCTTCCTGTAATTAGCAGTCAGATGGGGCTGGCATGAGGCTAGAGCATACTGGGACTGATGCAGCCCGAAAAGCAGAGCCTCCTGTCCCCTTCTCCCCATCCCTCATCCTTACTCTCTGGCCTCAGACCCCAGCCTCTTCCTGAGAGCGATTGCCCTGTTGGCCCTGGGTCCCACCTCAGGTTTTTGTCTACTCAGTTCTCCTTCAGCTTTTTCAGTTCCTTGCTGAATTGCCCTCCTCACGCTGTCTCCCAAGTCCCAAAGTCACACCCTTCTCCCTCCCTATGGACACTGCCCGGCATCTGGCCTTTGCTCCTTCGTGGCCTTCTCCCAGGCCTTGGGCCTCAATCTCTTCCAACCTGTCCTCCACTCAGCAGCTAGATGGTAAGTGGAGACCATGTCACTCCCCTGGTTAAAACCAGGGCCAGGAACGGTGGCTCACGTCTGTAATCTCATCACCCGGGGAGGCTGAGGTGAGAGGATTGCCTGAGCTTAGGGGTTTGAGACCAGCCTGGGCAACTTGGCGAAACCTCCTCATGTCTACAGTAAATAAAAAAATTAGCCAGCACGGGTTCGAGACCCACCTGGGCAGCGAGACCTCATCTCTACAATAAATCAAAAAATCAGCCGGGCGTGGTAGCGCATACCTGTAATTCCGGCTGCTCGGAAGGCTGAGGTAGAAGGATTGCTGGAGCCCAGCAGGTCGAGGCTGCGGTGGCCGGGAGCGGCCATTGCACTCCAGTCTGGGCGACAGAGTGAGACTCCAACTCAAAAAAAAAAAAAATTACCGGAAACAAAACCACTTGACCCAGACCCACAGACAGGGGCACACAAGGATCTGCATACAGACCCCTGCAGACAACCAGATGCACACATGAACACATACATACATGTATGCACACACAGAGATGCACGTGGATATTCATACATGAGAAAATGTGGCTGTAATTGAGGAGATAGCTTTTTTTTTTTTTTTTGAGTTGGAGTCTCACTCTGTCGCCCAGACCGGAGTGCAGTGGCCACTCCCGGCCACCGCAGCCTCGACCTGCTGGGCTCCGGCGATCCTTCCGCCTCAGCCTTCTGAGCAGCCAGAATTATGGGCGCATGCTACCACGCCCGGCTAATTTTTTGATTTTATTGTAGAGATGAGGTCTTGCCTGCCCAGGCGGGTCTCGAACCCGCGGGCTCAAGCAATTCACTCATCTCAGCCTCCCAAAGGTGTGGGAAACAGTTTTGTTTGTTTGATTCAGAGTCTCACTCTCACTCAGCCTTCCAAGTAGCTGGAACTACAGGCATGTGCCACCATGTCCAGTTAATTTTTGATTTGTAAACCGGGCTTGGTGGCTCAGCCTGTAATCCCGCACCTTTGGGAGGCTGAGGTGAGTTGATTGCCTGAGCCTGCGGGTTTGAGACCCGCCTGGCCAACTTGGCAAGACCTCATCTCTACAATAAATCAAAAATTAGCTGGGCGTGGTAGCGCGCGCCTGTAGTTCCAGCTACTTGAAAGGCTGAAGCGGAAGGATTGCCGGAGCCCAGCAAGTTGAGGCTGCGGTGACTGGGAGCAGCCACTGCACTCCAGTCTGGGCGACAGAGTGAGACTCCAACTCAAAAAAACATTTTTTTTTTGATTTGTTGTAGAGACGAGCTCTTGCCATGTTGCTCAGGCTGGATTTGAACCCCTGAGCTCAGGCAATCATTTCACCGGTCTCTTCCAAAGTGCTGGGATTACAGGCATGAGCCACTGCACCTGGCTTACTGGTAAAGTTTAAAACAATTTTTATTTTAGAGTTGGAGTCTCACTCTGCCCCCAGGCTGGAGTGCATTTGCATGCTCACAACCACCCACCATTCTCAACCTGCTGGGCTCAGGCGATCCTTCCGCCTCAACCTTCCAAATAGCTGGAACTATAGGCATACACCACTATGCCCAGCTAATTTTTTGATCTATTGTAGAGATGAGGTCTTGCCATGTTGCCCAGGCTTGTCTCGAATCCGTGGGCTCAGGCAATCCTCTCGCCTCCACCTTCCAAAGTGCTGGGATTATAGGTGTGAGCGACTGTGCTTGGCCTTGTCCACCTCTTACAAAGGCCCTTGAGATGGGGACCCTCTCCAACGGAAACCTCCAGGTGATTGATGAAGAAACTGAGAGAGACTCTGAAGAGTGGGGAAAGACAGGTGTCCAGGGCTCCTCTTGGTCAGTGGCCAAGCCAGGCCTGGAGCTTGGATTCCGGGTCTGCAGGAGGGCTTTGTCCCCATCAGTCTAGTCCCTAGGACTCTAGACCCTTCTTCTGCAAGGAAACTCAGCCTCCATTCTGTCCCTCTGCCTCCTCAATGTGACCCTCTGCTCTCCTAACCCCTCAAAGGCTACTGAGGGCAGCTCAAGGCCACAAGGGGGTGAACCCAGAGTCCCCAGGATGTAAGTCAATAGGTAGATTCTTCTCATGGTCCAGTTGGACATCCTGATGGAGTTGCCCAAGGTCCAGGGAAGTTTGTATTCATGGGCTGTCTGCCATTTGCCTGTCTGGAGACAGGGGGTAACTGTTTTGGCATAGGAGGAGGAGTTGGGGGATGCTCATAATAGAGTGATTCATCTTTGGTCTCCACTCTCAATTCCAGTCCACAGCCAGCCACCATCTCTGAATCCTAGAAGCAGGAATAGTGTCCATCAGTGGCACAATCTCCATGGGCTCTGTGCCCTGACTCCTTGCGTCCCCTGTACCTCAGACGTGTGGCTCCCTGGTCTCTCTGTCTTCCCTAGCCCCAGGCTTTTTTTCTACTTCTAAAAACAGTTTTTGAACTCGTCAAATTTGATGCTTTTTAGTACTTCTGCTGTTTTTTGTTTCACCTCTTCCACATCAGCAAAACATTTTCCTTTGAGGAATTTTTTCATCCTGGAGAACAAAAAAAAGTTGCTCTGGGCAAGATCGGGTTAATAGGGAGGGTGGGGCGTGGAGGTTGTGCCATTCTTGGTCAAAAACTGCTGAATGCTAGTGTGATGTGGGCAGGTATGCTCATAAATCACCCATTATGAAATGGGCAGGCCAGGCTCAGTGGCTCAGCCTGTAACCCCAGCACTTTGGGAGGCCAAGGTGAGTGGATTGCCTGAGCCCGCGGGTTTGAGACCCGCCTGGGCAACTTGACGAGACCTCATCTCTACAATAAATTTTTTAAAAATCAGCCGGGCGTGGTAGCGCATGCCTGTAATTCCGGCTACTTGGAAGGCTAAGGCGGAAGGATCGCCGGAGCCCAGCAGGTCGAGGCTGCGGTGGCCGGGAGCAGCCACTACACTCCAGTCTGGGCGACAGAGTGTGAGACTCCAACTCAAAAAAAAAAAAAGTAGAAAAAGTAGCTGGGCTCGGTGGCTCAGCCTGTAATCCCGTGCCTTTGGGAGGCTGAGGTGAGTGGATGGCCTGAGCCAGCGGGTTCAAGACCCGCCTGGGCAGGCGAGACCTCATCTCTACAATAAATCAAAAAATTAGCGGGGCGGGGTAGCGTGCACCTGTAGTTCCAGTTACTTGGAAGGCTGAGGTGGAAGGATTGCCGGAGCCCAGCAGGTCGAGGGTGCGGTGGCCGGGAGCGGCCTGGGCGACAGAGTGAGACTCCAACTCAAAAAAAAAAAAAAAGAAGTAGAAAAAGTATCTTGACAGGTGTATTGTATCAAAGGAAGAGTACTTTGAAGGTAACTGAAGATTAAACATGTAGGAATAAATATTGTACACAATATATATATATATATATATTTTTTTTGAGTTGGAGTCTCACTCTGTCGCCCAGACTGGAGTGCAGTGGCCGCTTCCGGCCACCGCAGCCTCGACCTGCTGGGCTTCGGCGATCCTTCCGCCTCAGCCTTTCAAGTAGCCGGAATTACAGGCATGCACTACCATGCCCGGCTGATTTTTTTTTTTGATTTATTGTAGAGATGAGGTCTCACTGCCCAGGCAGGTCTCGAACCCGCGGGCTCAGGAAATCCACTCACCTCAGCCTCCCAAGGGCGCGGGATTACAGGCTGAGCCACCGAGCCCGGCTTGTACACAATATTTTGTAAATAAATTCCATTTTTTGGGGTCCTCATATACCCAGTTCTGGTAGTTGTTTTGTAAGATAGGTAGTATGAAGTCATTTCTCTCTCTCTCTTTTTTTTTGTAGAGACAGGGCATTGCTATGTTGGCCAGGCTTATCTCAAGCTTCTGACCTCAAGCAATCCTCCTGCCTTAGCATCCCAAAGTGCTGGGATTACAGGCATGAGCCACTGCATCTGGTGGGCAAAGTAATTTCTTTTTTTTTTAATTAAGAAAATCCCAAGAAAAAGTATTTACTATTCATTAAGTGGAAGTGATCATCATAAAGGTCTTCATCCTTGCTGTCTTCATATTGAGTAGTAGAAGAAGAGGGCTTGGTCTTGCTGTCTCAGGGGTGGTAGAGGCGGAATATAAGTAGACCCATGCAATTCAAACCCATTTTGTTCAAGGGTTAAGTGTAATTCCTAGCAAAATAATATCTGGCTTTTGAGTGTCTTTGTTTTATTCTTTTTTCTTTTTTTTTTTGAGTTGGAGTCTCACTGTCGCCCAGACTGGAGTGCAGTGGCCGCTCCCGGCCACCGCAGCCTTGATCTGCTGGGCTCCGGCGATCCTTCCGCCTCAGCCTTCCAAGTAGCTGGAATTACAGGCGTGCGCTACCACGCCCGGCTGATTTTTTTTTGTCTTATTGTAGAGATGAGGTCTCGTCAAGTTGCCCAGGCGGGTCTCGAACCCGCGGGCTCAGGCAATCCACTTACCTCAGCCTCCCAAAGGCTGAGCCACCGAGCCCGGCTGTTTTTTCTTTTTTTGTACAATCTTTTCTATTTAAGGGCAGTTGGTGCTGATAGGTGTTGCCACCCTTGGAGCTGGCAATGGGGTCTGCCTCGTTGAAAAAGGTGACTTATTATGGGCCATGCATCTGTCACAAAAAGTGGGCTTTCCTTTCTTTCAAGATCAAAAATAAGGGGAGTCGTATTCGTATTTGGGAACTATAGTGACGGACGGCTGCTGTGAACATCTGGACCGTGTAAGTCTCCACATTTAAGGGGCTGCCATGCACATGACAAGCCTCGTGTGTCTGTAGATTTATTATAATTTTCTGGCAGGTATTCAGTCAAGTGACTTATTCTAATAATTCTTATATTAAAGCAACTTTTTGACATGAAAGTCAAAAGGCATGAAGAACATGTTTTCTAACTTGCACAAAGATGTCGTATGAAAACACCATCTAGAACTTGGGAATAAAAGGAGTCTGCTTTCTAGGAGCTGCCCTTGAAAATGAACCCAGAGGTCCTGATGCAGCCACCTGTGAGACAAGCCCCGAGATTCCGACATTTGAACCTCTGGGTCTTCTGACCATTGAACTAGAACAAACTGGCCTTGTGGATGATCACCAGCCCTTGTGGTTCCGGTTGATGGAAGTCTCCAACAGAGATGGATCCACTCTGGGCTTCTGACCAGACCCTGACCTGATGCGACTTCATTTAAGCTATGTCTCTTCTTAGGACAACACCTTGGGTTTCTCTTGAAGTGGGTTCCAAGTGGCCCCATCTTAAGAATCTGAGATATTTTTTTTTTTTTGAGTTGGAGTCTCACTCTGTTGCCTAGACTAGAGTGCAGTGGCTGCTTCCGGCCACTCCAGCCTCGACCTGCTGGGCTCCAGAGATCCTTTGTCCTCAGCCTTCCAAGTAGCTGGAACTACAGGCGCGCGCTACCACGCCCAGCTAATTTTTGTTGTTGTTGTTGTTGTTGTTTGTTGGAGTCTCACTCTGTCGCCCAGACTGGAGTGCAGTGGTCGCTTCCAGCCACCACAGCCTCGACCTGCTGGGCCCCGGCGATCCTTCCGCTTCAGCCTTCCAAGTAGTCGGAATTACAGGCATGCGCTACCATGCCCGGCTGATTTTTTTTTTTTTTATTGTAGAGATGAGGTCTTGCCGCCCAGGTGGGTCTCGAACCTGCGGGCTCAGGCAATCCACTCACCTCAGCCTCCCAAAGACGTGGGATTACAGGCTGAGCCACCGAGCCCGGCCCAGCTAATTTTTTGATTTATGGTAGAGATGAGGTCTCGCCAAGTTGCCCAGGCGGGTCTCGAACCCGCGGGCTCAGGCAATCCACTCACCTTAGCCTCCCAAAGCGCAGGATTACAGGCTGAGCCACTGAGCCCGGCCAAAGTAATTTCCAAACTTGAAAATATCTGTGCTTCAGCCTGGGCGACAGAATGAAATTCCTACTCAAAAAAAAGAAAAGAAAAGAAAAAAAAAAAAGAAAATATCTGCATGTCTGCTCTGCTCCTCCCCACCACACGCCAATGTTCTAGAAGAAGCTATGGACTGGGGGGACTCTAGCGTGAGTAGCTTTCTATGTCTCCACTCCCACCTCTGACTCACTGGCAGTAAGGAAGGCCCAAGTCTCCTTTGCTGGTACAGGCTGCTCCCATTCTAGCAGAAAGAGTTCGGGGTCAGGAAATGAAAGGTGTGGCACTCCCACCTCAAGGTCCCCAGCCAGCCCCTCTGGTCCAGCAGGCTGGAACTTGCATCTTTGGCCCTTCCCTCGCCTGGGAACCCACTCCCCCGGCTCTGACCTTAAAGAAGTCACAGCCTCCCACAGGTTGGATGGGCTGTTCAGGCCCCTTTCCTGATTCAGCCCTCCCGCCCAGGTGAGACACAAACCTTGCTCAAGATGCCCTGGGAGGAGCTGAGACCTCTTCATCTGCCTCCTCCCAGAGCACCCAGGAGCCTGGCTCTCAGCCTGGACTCAGGCCTGACTTTCCTTCCCAAAGCGCAAGAGGAAACCCGGAGGGCTCTGGGTAAGCCTTGTGGCTCAGAGGGTTGGGGCCACCTTCAGGAAGCTTTCTCTTCTCTGGGAAGCCATGCTGTGTTCTGCCTTCTGCTCTAGGGGGCGCCAATTACATTGGCTACGGTAAGAATGATGCGAGTTGTACAATGAGGTGGGAGGCTTCTGCCCTCCACCCTCAGGCCAGCCTGGCGCTTCTGCACAGGCATCCTCAGACCTTGAGCCCTCCCTATTCCAGGCAACCTGAAGAGAGTGAACCGGAATAAGTGGCCCTTGCCAGGCATTGGTCCTTCCCCCTCCTCCAGGAAGGGTCCTCTCACATCTATTAAGAAGCATGAAGACCAACCCATATCTTCTCAGCTTCATCCCTAGCCATTCCAATGTGTGTGTACATGTATGAACATGTGTGTGCACACTACTTACGGATATGAGTTTTTCATTATTTTTAAATTTTCGTTTTAGTTACCTATTTATTTATTGAGTCAGAGTCTCACTGTCACCTAGGCTGGAGTGCAGTGGCACGCTCATGGCCACCGCAGCCTCGATCTGCTGGGCTCAGATGATCCTTCCAAGTCGCTAAAACCACAGGCGTGCGCTGCCACGCCCGGCTAATTTTTTTATTTATTGTAGAGACGGGTTCTTGCCAAATTGTCCAGGCTGGTCTCGAATCCCCTGGACTCAGGCAATCCTCTCGCCTCTGCCTCCCAAAGTGCTGCGATTATAGGCATGAGCCACTGCGCCCGGCATGAGTGAGTTTTGTGGGGGTACATTGGGTCACCAGTCCTGAAGGCTGGGTCCTGATTGAGGGTATAGGGGGTCAAGGGCATTGAGACCCAGTTCTTGGCTTACTAGCCAAATCATGTGCCTTGGCTGAGGCAGCATTGACTTGGAGGGGGTCACAAAGATCCTGTATGGTGAGCTGCAGCTCTGACGGGCACATACATGCATGAACACATGGGTGAGTACACGTAGTTAGCTGTACACATACATGCTGCTTAATGTGAGCAAGATATGGAGATCATGGTTGTGTGTGTGATTTGCTCCCTCTTGGTGCAGCCCATGTGAACTCGTATGTGAACTAAGTGCAAACAGATGTGTGCAGGGCTTATGCCTGCTGGCGGCAGGGCTACCCCTGTTCTGGTTCCCGGGCCAGATGGGGAGAGGGTGAGGATGGGGCGCTTTGGGATGGAGTTACCCATTTTCTTCCAGTGTTAAGGAGTCCCTTGCCAATTCCTGCCCTGTGCTGCCTTTGTGGCCCCACTAGAGGCAAAAAAGGGGCTGAGAAGCCCATTACAGTGTGGGGGAAGAGGAAGCAGCAGGGCAGGGGCTGAACCCCACACCCACAGCCTGTGTTCTGGGCTCTGGCACCAGAAGTCTACCATTCTGCCTTGAGTCACAGACTGGCAATAGGACCAGCAGGCAAGTACTCAGTGATGGCTCCCTGATTCACCATGGGGCCTCCCAGCCGGTGGGGACCCAAGGGGTGAGGTGCATCTCTCTTGGCCAAGCATGTGGGTTCTATATTCGTGTGAGCCTATGGCCAGGTTCTCATGTGAATGGGAGCTCAGGAACATGGGAGCAGGGCTCATAGTCCACAAGCCAGTGTGTGACTGCAGGCCTTGGAGAGTGTGTGTGTGTGTGTGTGTGTGTGTGTGTGTGTGTGCCTCTATGTGTGAATCTGCCCTCTGTGTATTGTTAAGTTCACCTCTTTGGGCATGAACCACCACTGGAATCGGGAGCTCTTCTTTCTTTTTTTTTAAACTAATTAACTTATTTTTTTATATTTTAATAGCTTTAGGGGGTACAAATAGTTTTTGACTACATGGATGTATTGTATAGTGGTGAAGAAGTCTGGGCTTTAAGTGTACCCACCACCCTCTGCCTGGGAGCCCTTATTTCTTTCTTTTTGAGTAGGTGTCTCACTGTCACCCAGGCTGGAGAGCAGAGGTATGCTCATGACTACCGCAGACTCAGCCTGCTGGGCTCAAGTGATTCTTCCATCTCAGCCTTCCAAGTAACTGGAACTACAGGCGTGTGCCACCATGCCTGGCCAAATTTTTTTTTTTTTATTGTAGAGATGAGGTCTCGCCAAGTTGCCCTGACTGGTCTCGAATCCTGGGCTCAGGCAATCCTCTCGCCTCTGCCTTTCAAAGTGCTGGGATTACAGGTGTAAGCCACCATGCCCGGCTAGCGAGCCCTATTTATTCTATTTTATTTTATTTTTGAATTGGAGTCTCACTCTGCTGCCAAGGCTGGAGTGCAGTGGCACGCTCACTGCCATCGCAGCCTCGACCTGCTGGGCTCAAGTGATCCCTCCGCCTCAACGTTCCAAGTTGCTGGAATTACAGGCACACACCACCACACTGGGCTAATTTAAAAAAAAAAACAACTTTATTGTGGAGATAAGTTCTTGCCAAGTTGCCCAGGCTGGTTTCTTTGGGAGGCAATCAGCCTCCCAAAGGCGCGGGATTACAGGCTGAGCCACCGAGCCCAGCCCAGGCTGGTTTCAAACCCATGGGCTCAGGCTATCCTCTCATCTCAGTCTCCCAAAGTGCTGGGAGTATAGGCATGAGCCACCGCACCCAGCCAGGGAGCCCTATTTCTTTCTTTCTTTCTTTTTTTTTTGAGTTGGAGTCTCACTCTGTTGCCCAGACTGGAGTGCAGTGACCACTCCCGGCCACCGCAGCCTCGACCTGCTGGGCTCCGGTGATCCTTCTGTCTCAGCCTTCCAAGTAGCCAGAATTATAGGCATGTGCTATCACGCCCGGCTGATTTTTTGATTTATTGTAGAGATTGAGGTCTCACTGCCCAGGCGGGTCTTGAACCCACAGGCTCAGGCAATCCACTCACTTCAGCCTCCCAAAGGCGCGGATTAAAGGCTGAGCCACCGAGCCCGGCTAGGGAGCCCTATTTCTAACAGCTATTCCTTAAGGGACAAGTCCTCATGGTCCTTAGCCCACCTGGATTAAGTCCCTCTGGAAACTGAAATTTCTTCTATCTCCCCTGGCAATGCTTCCATAGAGACTTGGGGTGAGGGCATGTTCTCTGCTCCCAATCCTGTGGGAGCAGGGCCCAAGCTACCAGACTTCAGTTTTTCTATGAATGAAGTAAGGAGAGCAAGGTTGCCCCTCGACACCCAGATGGGGCAGACTTCCCTACAATTAAGCTAGCTTACTCTCTTAGAGGGACAGACTCTTCCTTGGCTGGAGATGAGCCAGATGGGAGAGAAGAGGGTTAAAAACTGCCGGGACTCACCTTGCTGGCAAGCATGTGGCATGTGGCATGTCAGAACAACTGCAGCTCAGCTACTGGAGGGAACCATGTGAGCAATGCATGTAGACACACGTGTGACAAGCCTAGCCAACCCAGCCACAGTCAACAGGCATGTGCACAGCCACGAGGAAGGTCCAACCATGCGATCAGGCACCCTGGACATACACCATGTGTGGACACAGCTGGCCAGGACACGCAACATGTGACATGTACTCACAACACAAGCCGAAGGGCCCATAAAGTCTGGCTGGATCTCAGGACACGTGTTCCATGCGCCCACCTGGGCCTGAACTGTGAGAGGGTCTCTTGGCACTTGAGGCCCAAGCCTTTTGACTGAGGACTTGCTGGGTCCAGTCATCCTGAGATGGGCCAGTTCCTTTCCGACAGGTCTCCCACCCCCACATGGTGGGATAACCACAAATTGCACTGAGTGGGTCCACAGCTCTCCATTTCTGGCAGCTCCGTTCTCCCAGTCTGAGAGTACACTGGCTATACTCCCATCATCAGCTCCCAGACGCCCCTAATCCTCTCTCAGGCCCGACGACACCTCCTCTGAGTGCCCTGCGAGGACCACCCTAAAATCAAAAGTTCCTCACACCCATGCACCGCCCCCCCCACCGCCCCCCGTCTTCCTCCCTAGCTGCGGTCCCCTCCACACCGGGCTGGGTGGGGTAGGGGCGCCCCCTTCCTCCGCTCTAGGCGCCGGGCTGAGCGGGCGGGGCTGCAGGGCGGGCGGGGCCGGCGCCTCCCGCGCTCCTATAAAGGGCGCCGCCAGCGCTGGAGGCCACCGCTCGCCGCCCCGCCGACCTCCCGCCGCGCTCGGCCGCCCCTGCCAGCCCGACAGCGCCGCCGCCTGCCCCCGCCATGGGTCGACAGAAGGAGCTGGTGTCCCGCTGCGGGGAGATGCTCCACATTCGCTACCGGCTGCTCCGCCAGGCGCTGGCTGAGTGCCTGGGGACCCTCATCCTCGTGGTGAGTGGGGGAGCCCTTGCCTCTCCAGCCCCCACACTCCCCAAGGCCTCGTTCACCGGAGGGGTTGTGATTCTCAAGACAGCCCTCGCCCGCGACCCTCGCTCAGCTCTGACCCCCCACACTTAATCCTGGAGGCTCAAGCTGACCCCTAAAAGCCCTCTTCCCCCTAGTTCTAACCCCATCTCTGACATCAAACTCTGATTTTTGCCCAAATGACAGCTGTTACTCTCCGGTGACAGCTCTGATCCTTTGCTCTCCCACGGGTGACTCAGCCCACAGGTTGGGCGCAGAGACGACCTTGCAGTCTGCGACCACCAGCCTTTTCTCCTGCCTCCCACGGCCCCTGGAAGGCATAGAGGCTTGCCCTGGAAGGCATAGAGGCAAATGGGCCCCATTAGATTATTTGGGTCCTGGGCCTGGCCCCTAATGAATAATTAAGCCTGAGAAAGTCCAAAAGTTGCAGTGAAGTAAGGACAGTTGGCCACCGGTGGGGGCAGAGGGCGGAGGCCAACGGGCAGCAAACAGCAAAGCGGGAAGAAAGGACACTTCTGAAGACAGGAGGTTGTAGAGGAAGCTGGGCCATGTATCTAAAGACACTCTTCTCAGGCTGATCAGCTCCCAGACCCTGTCAGCTACCCAGGCAGATGCTGTTAGCATCCGTGCAGGAGATTGCTGGCACCCTGAGCGACTCCCTTTCCTCTCAGTTACTCTGGGTCCCCTGCCTGGGTTACTCCTCAGTCCCAGTTACTCCTTGGTCACACCAGTTTCGCCCTGGATTTTTCCTAGGTGACTCTGTTTGTATTGCTTGGGACTGGTAGACACACCAGTTTACGGTCTCCACTTCCTGCCGCAGTTACTCTCTGATTTTCAACCACTCATGTGGTTACACCTGTTTTCCTCTGGGTTACTTCTGGGTTCAGTTGCTGCGTTGCAGTGGTGGGTGACTACTTTCCTGTCCCAGCCCCAGCCCTAGTAGTACAGACCAGCTGGCCCCTGCGGACTAGGAAGCTTAACTGGTGGCAAGTAGGACTGGGGAAAGCCCAGTCCAAATGGGTAGTGGTGAAGGAGCAAGCTCTATGGGAGAGGAGGGCTGAGACTCGCCTCTGGCTTCCAAGAATAGGAAGAGGGGAAGCCACGTGGGGCCTTTTATCCAGTCCCTCATAAGACCAGTGGCGCTAGCAGCCATCCCCATCCCCCACCCCCCACCCCCCACCAAGAAGGAGTTGGGAGGCAGCGGTTATCACTTGCCTTTCTTGGAGCTCCTGCTCTCTATCTGATTCGTAGGTCCAGCCACCTGTTTTAGAGCGGCTAGGCCAGGGGAGGGTGTCTTCCCTTTTCAAGAAGGGCCTCCTGCTTCCCTCCTAAGTCTCAGTTTGCCTCAAATGAGCCCCGGATCATTTGGCTTATCCCAAACCACAAAAGGAGGGTGTCATTCATGTTTGTGGAGAAGGCTTCCAGGCCCAGGTGGATGTGAGGTATTGAATATCCGTGAAAAGCAGAACCTCGAGGATTGCCCATTTGGGGTGGGGGGCAGGCCCTGCGAGGTGGGTGAGGGCCTGACTGCATGCCTCTGTGTGTTGGGGGTCTAGACCTACAGCAGCAGAATCGCAGTTGGCCATGAGTGAGGAAAGCCCCTTTCTCTGGGGTACCTAGAAGAGTTGAGGGGGTGGTTGGTTGTCCTGGCCAAGAACACAGGGCTGGGGGCTGGGGAAGGAAGAGGAAGATTAGCCCCAAGGTGGTAGAACTGGCTCTGACAGCTCCTCCCTCCAAGGCCTCCTGGGATGGTGCCAGGCCTGGGCCTCAGGCAGGCAGGAGCCGAGGCTGGGGCCTGCCAAGCCAGGCAGGGTGCCCCAGGCCCTCGAGTGCCTGTCTCCCACCACCCCGCTTCACACATACACTCACAATCTCTGATCTTTGCTCTCACCTGCCTGCACACCTTTGCCTTGCATCACCACTGCGGGTTAGCTATCTCTTGGACTTTCTGAGAGATGATAATCCAAGTACTTAACAACTCAGGACAACAGGCATGGACCCATCAGAATGAACCAGGTCCTCAGCCTGCTGTGTGGGCATAAAGCTTTTAGGTACGAGCAGGTGGCAGAGGAGACGCAGGGACAGGGCTGGAGCACTTTGGGGGACACCCAGGGGGCTCAGGGAGACAAGTCTTTCCAGCTGCTGCTGAAGTATTTCCACATTTGAACAAAGAGAATGGAGATACAGTACGTCCTAGCTTGCAGAACACCCGGGGCATTAGTTCCTTTTAGTCCCCCTATCCCTGGCAGAAAGTTCAGAACCCGTCTTCCACTTCTATTACCCTGGGTCCTGGCTTGGGGAGGGTGAGAGGGGCCACTCAGATCCCTGACTTGAGGACTTCCAAATCTGAGCAGGGAACCTGGACTCCTGAGGGCAGAGACATCAGGGCAGATAGAGAGAAGAGGCGCTAGGACAGGGACAGGTCAAGGAGGGTGAGGATGCTGAAGGGGCTGCGGAGAGACCCAGGGCTCTGACATCCTGGATTCAGAAGCGGACTCAGCCTCACTTCTGGCCTCCTCCCTTTTTACTGTGCCCTCCACCACCATCGCCTTTTGTCTGATCTTTTGTCTGAGGCAGTTGGTTGATGACAGAGAGGCATCCTGCTTCTAGAGGCCAGACCTGAAGGCCTGGGGAGAAACTGTGCTGAGGTGAAAGCTGTCCCCCTGCTCCTACTGGGATTCAAGGAAAATCAGTGAAGGTGGTCCAACCATCTTCTGGGCTCCCTGACTCAGGCCCTGTCCGTCCCTTCCATAGGGTCCTCTTATGTTAGAGTTGAGACACGGGGGTGGGAGGGCATGGCTCCCTTTTCTGGGGATTGCAATTGCAGTAAAAGGGGTTGGGGTTGGATCCCAGGAAGGACCTCCAGTCCTCCCAATGGTGGTAGGTAGAGGTTTCTGGCTTCTGGAGTCAGAGTTGCGGGTCCTCAGCCTCCCTGCCTTGTTCTGTATTCTGACACAGATGTTTGGCTGTGGCTCCGTGGCCCAAGTTGTGCTCAGCCGGGGCACGCACGGTGGTTTCCTCACCATCAACCTGGCCTTTGGCTTTGCTGTCACCCTGGGCATCCTCGTCGCTGGCCAGGTCTCTGGTAAGGCGTGAACCCCAACCTCGGTCCTTGCCCCTTGACAGCATTGTACTAGCATCCCCTCCCTGTGTCCCACTGGCAATCCCAAAGGAAGGTCATAACTGTGGCCTCAGCTCTGGGCCCCTGGGAGAGAAGGGTGGAGAAGGAATTTGACACTTAGAACCTTCGACTCTCTCCTTGAAGACGAGAGATTATCAGAGCTGGCCTGTTACACAGTCCAACCTCCATCCTGTACAAGAAACCTTTCTGCACCCTTCTTGCCGGGATCAGAGAAGAGGGATATGTGGGGGACCCTGGCCTTCCTGCTGTGGCGGACTGTAGCTAATAGGTCTCCCCTCCCCTCTTCCCAGGGGCCCACCTGAACCCTGCTGTGACCTTTGCCATGTGCTTCTTGGCACGCGAGCCCTGGATCAAGCTGCCCATCTACACTCTGGCTCAGACACTGGGGGCCTTCTTGGGTGCTGGGATCGTTTTTGGGCTGTATTATGGTAAGCATTCCCCACCCTGCCCTCCTCACTACCCTACCCCACCCCCCAGGACCTTCTGGCACCAGGCCTTTTGATGACAGACAGTTGGGTCCTGCCCAGGCCCCGGGCTCATGACTCACTCCTTCACACACAGGCCCAAGGTGGGGGGCACGAGGGGAAAGAAACGAGTTGGGCAACAACAGAGTCTCAGGTCTTCCACCCCACCACACTCCACCCCTCTGCCTCCAGAATCATACAGCATAATGATACTCATCCACGACCCCTGGTGGGGTAGGGGGGCAGGAGCAGCCTGAGAGGCAAGTCTGGGCTCAGGCCTCTGCCCCCACCCACTCTGGGTCTAATCTGTCACCAGATGCAATCTGGAACTTTGCCAACAACGAGCTTTTTGTCTCGGGCCCCAACGGCACAGCTGGCATCTTTGCTACCTACCCCTCTGGACACTTGGACATGGTCAATGGCTTCTTCGACCAGGTATGGTCTGGGGACATGTGAGGGGAACACAGGGAGGAGGACTGAGCTGCCCTGGTTGTGCTCATGGGCTGCCTGGGGGGACAAGATTCTTTGACTATAACAGGGTTTCTGATTTTGGGGGGACACCATCAGAACATGGTGGCATGTACTTATAAAACACGTAGTTCTCCAGCAGCCTTTTTTTTTTTTTTTTTTTTAAATCAGAGGCTCACTCTGTTGCCCAGGCTGGAGTGCAGTGGCACCCTCACGGCCATTGCAGCCTTGACCTTCTGGGCTCAGGCAATCCTTTTGCTTTGGCCTTCCAGGTAACTGAAAATTAGCTGGTCGTGGTGGCACATGCCTGTATTACCAGCGACTTGGGAGACTAAGGCAGGAGAACCACTTGAGTAAGGTGTTCGAGGCTGCAGTGAGCTATGATCATACCACTGCACTCTAGCCTATGTGACAGAGGGAGACCTTGTCTCTAAAACAATTGGGATGGGCACGGCAGCTTACATCTGTAATCCCAGCATTTGGGGAGATCGAGGTGAGAGGATTACTTGAACATATGAGTTTGAGACCAGTCTGGGCAACATAGTGAGACCTCGTCTCTATAAAAACCAAATTAAGCTGGGTTTGGTGGCTCAGCCTGTAATCCCAGCACTTCGGGAGGCTGAGGTGAGTGGATTGCGAGCCTGTGGGTTCAAGACCAGTCCAGGCAACTTGGTGAGACCTCTTCTCTACAATAAATAAAAAATTTGCCAGGCGTGGTAGTGCACACCTGTAGTTCCAGCTACTTGGAAGGCTGAGATGGAAGGATTGCCAGAGTCCAGCGGGTCAATGCTGGGGTGGCCGTTGAGTGCCACTGCACTCCACCCTAGGTGACAGAGTGAGACTCCAACTCAAAAACAACAACAACAAAATTGGGCCAGGCATGATGCCTCATGGCTATAATCCTAGCACTGTGGGAGGCCAAGGTAGGAGAATCACTTAAGCCCAGGAGTTCAAGACCAGCCTGTACAATATAGTGAGACATCATCTTCATTTAAAAAAAAATAAAAAAGCCGGGCTCAGTGGCTCAGCCTGTAATCCCATGCCTTGGGAGGCTGAGGTAAGTGGATTGCCTGAGCCCACGGGTTCGAGACCTGCCTGGGCAACTTGGCGAGACTTCATCTCTACAATAAATCAGAAAATTAGCTGGGTGTAGTAGCACGCGCCTGTAGTTCCAGCTACTTGGAAGGCTGAGGCAGGATTGCCGGAACCCAGTAGGTCGAGGCTGCGGTGGCCGGGAGTGGCCACTGCACTCCAGTCTGGGCGACAGAGTGAGACTCCAAC
This sequence comes from Cephalopachus bancanus, assembly GCA_027257055.1. Taxonomy (NCBI): domain Eukaryota; kingdom Metazoa; phylum Chordata; class Mammalia; order Primates; family Tarsiidae; genus Cephalopachus; species Cephalopachus bancanus. The sequence goes on along the minus strand of JAPVLO010000168.1, from coordinate 4,552,836 downwards.
TCAAAACAACAACAAAAAAAAGCCAGGTGTGGTGGCTCATGTCTGTAATACCAACACTTTGAAAGGCGAAGGCGAGAGGATTATTTGAATGCATGAGTTTGAGACCAACCTGGGCAACTTGGCAAGACCTCATCTCTACAATAAATCAAAAAATTAGCCAGGCGTGGTGGTGTGCACCTGTAGTTCCAGCTACTTGGAAGGCTGAGGGGGAAGGATCGCCTGAGCCCAGTGGGTCGAGGCTGTGGTGGCTGTGAGCATGCCACTGCACTTCAGCCTGGGCGACAGAGTGAGCCTGACTCAAAAACAAAAACAAAAATTAGCTGGGCACAGAATCACCTGAGCCAGGAAATCAAGGCTGTGGTAAGCCCCGATCACGCCACTGTACTTCAACTTGGGTGACAGAGACTCTGACTCAAAAACTAAAACAAGAGAGCAAGCATGGAGAAGCAAGATCTAAGAGGGAAGGTAGGGCACAGTGAGGGGAATCAGAGGGCAGGGAGGGACTGCTCCTCACTCTGTTCCCCCCCACCCCCCAGTTCATAGGCACAGCCGCTCTTATCGTGTGTGTGCTGGCCATTGTCGATCCCTACAACAACCCTGTCCCCCGAGGCCTGGAAGCCTTCACCGTGGGCCTGGTGGTTCTGGTCATTGGCACCTCCATGGGCTTCAACTCCGGCTATGCTGTCAACCCTGCCCGGGACTTTGGCCCCCGCCTTTTCACGGCCATCGCTGGCTGGGGCTCTGAAGTCTTCACGTGAGTACCAGCTACACCGAGCTCCCCACTACCTTCCTCCTCAGTCCTGACCACCCAAGCCTGACCACATGTGTCTGTTCCTCCCAGGACTGGCCGGCACTGGTGGTGGGTGCCCATTGTCTCTCCCCTTCTGGGTTCCATCGCGGGCGTCATGGTGTACCAGCTCATGATCGGCTGTCACCTGGAGCAGCCCCCACCCTCCAATGAGCAGGAGAACGTGAAGCTAGCTCACGTGAAGCACAAGGAACAGATTTGAGTGGACGGGGCCATCTGCCCATAGCCCCTGCCTTGAGCATCCACTGACTGCTGGGGCCATTCCCTGGGAGCCCCCTTGGTGATCCCCCTCCCAGGCTAAGAAGCTCTCTGTGTACCCTCACTCCACTGGACAGCCTCCTTCAGGATTCCCACTGGGCCTTGCCCCAGTAGGACCTTAGGCCACTGCCCTTAAGCTGAGGTGGAGAAGGGAATAAGGCCTCCCAACGGGGGAAATGGGCAGCAGGTGGGTGTGTGTGTGGGTGCACATGTGTGTGTTGGGGGGTTCCCAGATATTCAGGGTAAGGGACCAAGTGGAAGTGATCCTAGCTCTGTGAGGAATCCAGCGACAGGGAAGGCAGTGTGTCCATCTGTGAGTGAGGAAAGGGCCTGGGTATGTGTGTCTCAGGGGCTCCACACAGGAGGTGCAGATATATGTGTTTCTGACTGTGTGTGTGTGTGTCTGCCATTTTTTCTAGCCAGGGGCTTCTAGAGGCATTGGGGAGATGGGGTGGTTATGGATGGGGCTGGGAGGAGGGGCCAGAGCTCAGGTTTGGAGTTTGGGCTCTACCTAAGTAGGAGCTGTGTAATATGTTTCTGTTACCATGTAGGATGAAGGGTTGGGTGAAGTCCAGGTCAGGAGTTTCATGTTTGCTTTTGTTTTATTTTTGTTATTGTTTTTAAATATATATAGCAGATTTTACAGTCTTAGGAATGGGGGCTGGGAGACTTCACTTTTAGAAGCGTCTTCACCCCTTTAGTCCTCTACTCAATAATGTACTCTTACCTTTTATAAGAAAACAATAAAAGTGTGCCTACAACAGTCAATTGTACAAATATCTTTCTGTTTGCTCTACTGTTTCTCTGGGACCAGTTAAGGAGCATCAAGTGTAGCTGGGTGCAATGGATCATGCCTGTAATCCCAGCACTTTGGGAGGCAGGAGCAAGAGAATTGCCTGAGCTGAGGGATTCAAGACAGGCCTGGGCAACTTGGCGAGACTTCTACAATAAATAGAAAAATTGGCTAGGCGTGGCGGTGCGCACTTGTGGTTCCAGCTATTTGGAAGGTTGAAGTGAAAGGATTACCTGAGCCCAGCAGGTCGATGCTGTGGTGGCCGTTGAGTGTGCCACTGCACTCCAGCCTGGGTGACAGAGTGAGACTCCTACTCAAAAAAACAAAACAAAACAAAAAAGAAGCTAAGCCAGCTCTTGCTCCTTAACTTTCAGAGGAGACCATGGCCCAGAGAGGGTGGGTGGCAAACACAAGATCACACAGCCAGGACTCTGTTGGGGAGGTGGAGGGTGGAGGAGGCAATTCCACCTCTTCCTTGTCCCCAGCTCCCTAGAGGTGTGTCTGGAATGTTGAAGGGACCTGAGCCAGAGGGAGTGTCCCCTTCCCAGGCCCTGGGGGGAAGAAGGGCAAACCTTGGGAGGGGAATGTGGCTGCAGTTTCATTCTGGATACGCCAGTCCCACCTTTGGTGTCCCTACCCTGCTCCCCTCCCCAGCATGCCCTAGGCCCTTCTGTTATCGCCTTCTTTCAAATTCTGCTGTTGATCCTGACCAGCCAGCCCAGGGGGTGGTGGGAGCCCTGCTGGAGCAGTGATAAACCAGTGGTCAAATCTGGATTCCAGGTCCATTGACCTCTTTCTGGCTGGATGACCTTGGGTGGTCAGGTTCTTGTTCTGAACCTCAGTTTTCTTATCTGTGAATCAGGGGATGTTGAGAGGAGGAAATAAGGGAAGGTAAGTCATGTAAGGGACTTAACACAGTGACCAGGGGATGTAAATACTCAATAAATGTCACCTCGTGATTTCTTTCCTGCAGAACAGAGAGGTCTGGGTGGGGGAGGGACACTGAAAACTGGCTTTTAAAGGTCATTGAATTCAATATCCTCTTCCTCCTCAGATTCCTTCCACGGATTCTGACTTTCCCAAGAGAGGGGAGGGAGGAAGAGTGGGGGCAATGGCTTGCAGCGCCCTGACTTTAGAAGGTTCTTGGGAGGGATGAAGGGAGGCAAGACGGGGACACATACACAGGATGTAGGGCAGAGAAGCTGCAGCCAATGGAATATATTGGATGGAGGGTCAGACTATATGAGAAACGGTAAGGCCTAGCCAGGACCAGGAGCAGAGGGTCCTGGCAGGCGCTGGTAGGACACATGAGCCATGCAGCAATGTGACCCCTCCAGGGACAGGAGGGAAGAGTCCTACCCTCCCACCTCACCTTCAGGTATACCTTCCACCAGCAGTTCTGGCTGTTAGGAAAGTTCTAGAAAGGTGGGAGCACAACATCAATAAGGGTACCTGATCTCAAACCAGGTAAAGTGGAGACCAAAGGGAGCCCCAAACTTTACCTGTACGATGTCCACTTATATACCTAATCCTGAATTGTACCCCACATCTTTAAAAGAAAATATGTAAAGAAAAGAAAGTTCTAGAATGAACTGTGTGCGGTGGCTCATGCCTATAATCCCAGCATGCTTTGAGAGGCCAAGGTGGGAGGATTGCTTGAGCCCAAAAGAGATCAGCCTGGGCAACATAACGAGACCCCCCCCCCACCCCTCTCTCTATAAAAAAATTAATAAAAATAAATTAAAAGAAAGCTTTAAAATGAAACTCTTCAAGCCGGGCTCGGTGGCTCAGCCTATAATCCCGCACCTTTGGGAGGCTGAGGTGAGTGGATTGCCTGAGCCTGTGGGTTCGAGACCTGCCTGGGCAGCAAGACCTCATCTCTACAATAAATCAAAAAATCAACCGGGCGTGGTAGCGCATGCCTGTAATTCTGGCTACTTGGAAGGCTGAGGCGGAAGGATCGCCGGAGCCCAGCAGGTCGAGGTTGCGGTGGCCAGGAGTGACCACTGCACTCCAGTCTGGGCGACAGAGTGAGACTTCAACTCAAAAAAAAAAAACAAAAAAAAAAACTGAAACTCTTCATCTCCTTTAGGAAGGTATCTTCTTGCACTTCATACAATCCAAATGAAAAGGGAATTGCCCCATGGGAGGGTAGTCTCAATTCTGTCCTTTCTTTTTGTGCTGAGCCCTCTCCACAGCCCGCTTTGGTCCTTAAAATTCTGAGTGGTTTGGGTTAAAATCTGTCTCCCTAGCCTGGTGCGGTGACTCACACCTGTAATCCCAGCACTTTGGGAGGTGGAGGCAAGAGGATTGCCTGAGCTCAGGGGTTTGAGACCAGCCTGAGCAACATTTCTATAATAACTCATTTCTATAATAAATAAAAAATTAGCAGGGTGTGGTGGCACATGCTTGCAATTCCAGCTACTTGGAAGACCGAGGTGGAAGAATCGCCTGAGCCCAGCAGGTCAAGGCTGCGGTGACTGTGAGTGTGCCACTGCACTCCAATCTGGGCAACAGAGACTCCGATTAAAAAAAAAAATCTGCCTCCCTGAAACTTGAGCTTGGTTCCTGTGTCTTTGTGTGCCTGCCTCAGTGTGTGTGTGTGTGTGTGTGTGTGTGTGTGTGTGTGTGTGTGTGTGCGCACGCGTGCGCACGCACGCACATGTGCAAGTGTGCATTTCTCAGTGTGCTTTTCTTTTTTTTTTTTTTGAGTTGGAGTCTCACTCTGTCGCCCAGACTGTAGTGCAGTGGCCACTCCCGGCCACTGCAGCCTCGACCTCCTGCGCTCCACCGAACCTTCCGCCTCAGCCTTCCGAGTAGCTGGAACTACAGGCGCGCGCTACCACACCCGGCTAATTTTTGATTTATTGTAGAGATGAGGTCTCACCAAGTTGCCCAGGTGGGTCTTGAACCCGCGGGCTCAGGCAATCCACTCACCTCAGCCTCCCAAACCGCGGGATTACAGGCTGAGCCACCGAACCCGGCTCTCAGTGTGCTTTTCAACATGTCTGGTTATGTCTCTGTGGGCCCAAGCCCCTGGCAAAGCATGCTTCTGTCTCCTACATCTTTGTCACTGCCTCTTCGTGTCTGGGTCTTCCTTAGTTCACCTCTAAGTGAACATCTTGTGAACCTCGGACCACATCTCTATGCGTACCACTGAACCCGTCTCTCGGTGTACAAGAAACACACCTCTGTGTGTACCTGGAGCACTTCTCTATATGTACTCAGTGTGTATCTCTGCGTGTACCTGCCAGAGACTCCTGCCAGCCCAGTCCCACTTGTCTTACCCCAGGGCATACCTCCTCCTTAATTCCTGTTAATGAGCTCCCTCCTTTCTAACTCTTTCCCTCAGTTTTGTTTTTCTGAAAACCTGGGTGGGGCACTCCTAGGCTTGGGAAAACATGGGTGGGGTAGAGTTGGGTAGGGTGGGAAGGGGCAAAGAGGAATTACTCCACCCAGTACAGAGACCCCAGAGGCCAAAGACAGCCCTAATTGCCCAAGGAAGGATCTGTGAAGGTGCCAGCCTATGTGGCACCTCACTGGGAGGAGGAAGCCTGTCCTGGAGTGAGACACCCAAGCTGTGGGCCCAGGGAATGCTGGGAGTGCAAAAGCAAGGAGACACTAAGATGGTGGGGACTTCAAGAAGCTTGCCAGGTAGAACACCTTGGGAGTCCTAAGGGGGCAGAGGAGTGGGTGTCTGCCCAGCAGCTGGGGGCGGGCTCCTTGGGCACTCAGCATCTCCATGGCTGAAGCTTTGATGCCAGGTTTATTTGAGGTAAGGGAGAGGGTGGCAGCGGAAACAAACAGGCTCTGTCTGGGCATGAAGACTATGGAGGGTGCGAAGAGAGACCCTCTTCTCTGTGTAAGCAAGAAACTGTGGCCCAGAGTCTCACCCGGAGTCACAGAGCAGTGCAGCAGAGCCCAAGCTAGAAGCCAGACTCCTTAACCAATCCCCCAGAGAAAGCTTGTAATATCTCTGGCAGCAGGGCTCCGTATGCCAGATTACCAGGGCTCCACCCTAGGCATTTCCAGCCATGGGACCTGGGATAGGTAAGACCCATTTGCCTTGGATCCAATCTTTATCCTGCTCTGTGCCCAGGAGGCTAATCTCTTTATTTTTTATATATATATATTTTTTTTTTTTTTTTTTTTTTTTACAGAGAGGAGGTCTTGCTATGTTGCCCAGGCTGGTATCCAACTCCTGGGCTCAAGTAATCCTTTGGCCTTGGCCTCTCAGAGTACTGGGACTACAGGCATGAGACAACGGTGCCTGGCCCCAGGAGGCTAATCTCTGTGAGCAACATCACCTGGGCCCTCTTGCCCTCTGGCTTCCAGTTTCTAGCTATCTAGAAAATCAGAGGGCAGAAAGGGTGAGGGGAGAAAGTTCAGGGCTTCCATGCCTTCAGCTTCACTGAGTTCCAGAACAAGGCTCTTTCCTCTTGCCTCTTCTGGTTTAACGGGTAACAACTGCTATTGTTAGTCCCCAGGCCATCCATTGTTGGTTCTCTTGAGACTGACACCATCTCTGTAAATAGTTCCTTTGTGGCCAGTTGTGGTGTCTCACACCGTAATCCCAGCACTTTGGCTGAGGCAGAAGTATTGCTTGAGGCCAGGGGTTGGAGACCAACCTGGCCAACATAGTGAGACCTATCTCTACAAAAAAATTAGCCAGGTGTTAGTGGTGCAGGCCTGTAGTCCCTGCTACTCAGGAGGCTGAGGAAATCAAGGTTGTACTGAGTGGTGATGGTGCCCTTCATAAACTCTCTTTAGGGAAGCTTTCCAAAGATACTACCCATTCCTGTTGGATCCCAGACTGATTTCACTGCTCTGCACTTTCTTTTTGTTTATTTATCTTTTTTTGAGTCAGAGTCTCACTGTCACCCAGGTTGGAGTATAGGGGCACGCTCATGGCCACCGCAACCTCAACCTGCTGGGCTCAGGTGATCCTTCTGCCTCAGCCTGAGCCAACCTCTCTGCACTTTCGATTCTTCATCTGTAAAGCAGGGATAGAAATAGTGCCTACCTCATCAGGCTGCATAAGGCGAGGATTAGATGAGTTAATTTAATACATGCAGCTGGGTGTGGTAGCTCATGTCTGTAATCCCAGTATTTTGGGAGGTGGAGGAGGACTGCCTGAGCCCACAGGTTCAAGACCTGCCTGGACAACTTGGTAAGACCTCGTCTCTACAATAAATCAAAAAAATTAACTGGGCGTGGTGGCTCACGCCTGTAGTTCCAGCTACTTGGAAGACTGAGGCAGAAGGATCACCTGAGCCCAGCAGATTGAGGTTGCGGTGGCCATGAGTATACCCCTACACTCTAACCTGGGTGACAGTGAAATTCCGACTCAAAAAAAAAGGAAAATTAATACATGCATCAGAACAATGGCAGATGTAGCAGTAAGCACTTCAGAAGTGGAGGCCAGCCGGGCTCGGTGGCTCAACCTGTAATCCCGCGCCTTGAGGCTGAGGTGAGTGGATTGCCCAAGCCCGCGGGTTCGAGACCTGCCCAGGCGACTTGGCGAGACCTCATCTCTACAATAAATCAAAAAATTAGCCGGGCATGGTAGCGCGTGCCTGTAGTTCCAGTTACTTGGAAGGCTGAGGTGGAAGGATTGCTGGAGCTCAGCAGGTCGAGGCTGTGGTGGCCGGGAGTGGCCACTGCACTCCAGTCTGGGCGACAGAGTGAGACTCCAACTAAAAAAAAAAAAAAAAAAAAGCCGGGCTCTGTGGTTCAGTCTGTAATCCCGCGCCTTTGGGAGGCTGAGGTGAGTGAATTGCCTGAGCCCGCGGGTTCGAGACCCGCTTGGGCAGCGAGACCTCATCTCTACAATAAATAAAAAAAAAAATCAGCTGGGCGTGGTGGCGCAGGCTACTCGGAAGGCTGAGGCGGAAAGATCGCCGGAGCCCAGCAGGTTGAGGCTGCAGTGGCCGGGAGCGGCCACTGCACTCCAGTCTGGGCAACAGAGTGAGACTCCAACTCAAAAAAAAAAAAAAAAAAGAAGAAGTGGAGGCCATCATGATGATGATAACTCCCCCTGAGCTCCCTCTGTGCTAGGGGGAGGAAAGGCATGAAGACAGGCTTGGAAATGAGAGACCTGACTCCCCAAGACCATGTCCTACAGCTCCAGGAGCTTGGAGCTTCCCTGGGGCCTTAGTCAGCCAGTGAGTCTAGCCTCCCTCCCTTCAACTTAAGCGGAGTTAGATTTCCCTGGGGAGACCAGGATCAGGGAAGCCAGAACCCTTTATCCACCCTGGCTTTTCTCCAGAAAACTCAGACACCCAAGGAAAGGAGAGCTGGGTGCTCCATCACATGTGGGACTCAGGGGATACAATAGAGGTTGACAGTGTAGTGGTGATGAATCAGAGAGCAGTGTACATGGGGTCGTGGGATGGAGTCAGTCCCAGGGAGGTTGAGGGTACAAGTAAAATGATGGTCTGCGTTTACTAATTTTATTTCACAACCACCTATCAGGAAGGCCTTCCTGAAGTCTCACTGCCATCCCACTTTAGCTCCTCATGAATGGAACAGAACCAGGACAATTGCTGTGACTCTGGGGACCTTTTCCAGCTCTCACGGACACACTGGGAGTCCCAGCAGCCTTGGGAGCAGGAAAAGGGTCTGTGTCCTGCAGATGGCCAAAGTGCAGGAAGCCTAGGGGGGACTACCGGGGGAGTCTTATGGGATGACTAAGATGAATAATGGGGCGTGGGTTATGTGTGGCTGAACATAGACTAACCTGAGCCTTCTAGGGGACCCCTCCTTCTACTGTTGTGGTCACACCTCCAGGTCAGAGTGAGATACAATGTGGTGTGAAGAAGAAATGGGTGTCACTCTTCCCTGTCTGCAGAGAGATCTGGGCATAAAGCCTCAAACCAGGTCCAACCGCTTCAGCCAAGTTCTTCACTCTTGCTTTGGGGAAGCCATTTTGGGACACTACCATTGCCCTCTAGTCTCTGCCTTTTTTGGAGGCTCCTGTGAGGAGCGATGGGCTCTTGTCATCTTCTTCCCTGTGCTCTGAGCTAAGGAGGCCTGGGGGGGGACTCTGGGAACCCCGATAATCATCTGGACACGGTCCACTGCTTGTCTCCATGGAGATGCTTCCCATAGCTGAGGAGGCTCCTGGGACGTTTGGCCACCACCCTCATCCCTCGCTTATGCTCAGGGTCACAGCCAGGGCTGGGCTGGAACCAATTGAGGGAGGGAGGAGGTGGCCTGGCTGCAGGCCTCCCAGTCCGAGGAAGCACTTTCCTGATAGCGGTAACCTTTAGCTGGGGAATCCCCACTTCCATGTCAGGGTGGGGAGGGGAGGTGATCCCTGGCCGGTGGACAAAGTCTTCCTTTTATAGGAATCAGGGTTTACAACTTGAGCCACCTTCAGTCCTTGGAGACGTGTGTGTGCTCACCTGCACGTGAGGAAGTGTCTGCCATGGGCTGTGAAGGGCCGAGATGTGCAGCCCCTCACACACACATATACACCCTCAATGGCTCACCGACATACCCACGCACAGCCCACCCACCTGCTCCACACTTGACCCATCTGCGTTCACACGTGCACACTTGTGCCCGGACATTCCTGTTCACACACGCATGTGCTCAAACATACACACATCCACACCCCACAGTCTTACACGCACACCCACACTCCACATCCTGACACCCACACACACTCTTACAGTCATGCATGCTCACACAACATGGATGCTCTCATGGGCACTCACCCTCGGGTGCACACGTACACACACGCCCTCTTGCCACACATCTGCACACTGAATCTGACACACCGGAAGTGTGTGAGGGGGTGAGTGCAGGGATGGGGAAGATGAGGGGGCTGTGATTCTTCAAACAGGTCACGGGGTCAGGCTGTGGGGTGGAAAGTCTTTAGGTTCTGAGGTCACTATCCTGATTTTCAGAACAAGGGGTCAGAAAGTGGGGGATTTGAAGACCATGACTGAGTCCTAGTGTCTGGGCTGGGCACACAGCAGCTGTCAACAAATACTTGCTGAATAAATGAGCAGGAGGGTAGACTAAAACTCCTGATTTCCAGCTGGTAGAGCAGCTTGTCTGTCTCACAGAAGATTAGAAAGGCAGGCAACAGAAGAGTTAGAACCATCTTGCCATTTTTCTTTCTTTCTTTGTCTTTTTGAGTCAGAGTCTTACTCTGTCGCCCAGGCTGGAGTATAGCGGCACACTCATGGCTACCACAGGCTGAACCCACTGGGCTCAGGTGATCTTTCCGCCTCAGCCTTCCAAGTAGCTGGAAACACAGGTGTGCGCCGCCATGCCCGGCTAATTTTTTGATTTATTGTGGAGATGAGGTCTTACCAATTTGCCCAGGCTGGTCTTGAACCCCTGGACTCAGATAATCCTCTCTCCTCCATCACCCGAAGTGCTGGGATTATAGTATGGCTCCTGACACCATCTATTTTTTTTTTTTTTTTTTAATTTGGAGTCAGAGTTTCACTCTGTCACCCAGGCTGGAGTACAGTGGCATGATCACAGCTACCCCAGCCTCAACCTGCTGGGTTCATGCTATCCTTCTGCTTCAGCCTCCCAAGAAGCTGGGACTACAGACATGTGCCACCATACCTAGCTAATTTTTAAAATTTATTGTAGAGATGAGGTCTCGCCATGTTGCCCAGGCTGGCCATCTTGTCATCTGATATCAACCAATGATCCACATCCTTACTGCCCTTCTACAGAGTAGGAGGCTGAGTCTCAGATACAAGTGAAGGTACTGGTTAGTCCAGGCCTGGGCCTCCAGTCTCGGGCTGTGCTTTCTAAGCCCAGAGACATCTGATTGCAGAGAGAAGCCTCAGCAGGCCCAGCTGCCTGAAGATGAACAGAAAGTGACTGTTCTCTGGGCTGTCCCAGGGATTTGGGATCCACCTAGGAAAGAGGAGGTCCCTTGAGGCATACAGGATCAAGGAGACTGCCAGATACTCTACAGAAGGGCTCCTGGAAGGGTTTCCTGTGTAAAATAGTACTTCCCAGACTTTCTGCCAGAAAGCTTGGGTTTAACTCACTTATTTGTTTACTATTTCTTTCTTTCTTTCTTTCTTTCTTTCTTTCTTTTTTTTTGAGTCGGTGTCTCACTCTGTCACCCAGACTGGAGTGCACTGGCAAAATCATGACTACTGCAGCCTGGACTTCCTGGGCTCAGGGGATCCTTCTGTCTCAGTCTTCTGAGTAGCTGGAATTAGACACATACAACCATGCCCAGCTGATTTTTTAAAATTTTTTTTTTAGAATCAGGGTCTCACTATGTTGCCTAGGCTGGTCTCAAACTCCTGGGCTTAAGCAATCCTCCCGCCTCAACCTCCCAAAGTGCTGGGATTAAAGGCATGAACCACCATGCCCAATCTTGTTTGTTATTTCATCAATTATATATTGAACATGTTTTTTTAGGTAGTTACCTGTGTTAGGTACAGGAATACTATGATGAATAAGGTGTGTACAACAATATCAGGTAGAAAGCATCTGGATGCAAATAAGAGGAAATCTGACTCAACATCGCTTGGGCGGCAATGGCAATTGGCTTACATAATTGAAAAATTTAGAGAAAAACATCAGGTGAAGCTAGATCAAGCATCCATGTCCTTTCAGTCTTCTCTCTTCCTTCCATGCTGTCAGCCTCATCCTGAGGTTAGAGCCTCTGTAGTTTTAAGACAGCTGGCAGTAGCTCTCAGGCAGCATGCTTCCTTGTTAATGTCTGGCCAGGAAGAGGGAACATCTCTGCCACAGCTGTTGCAGCAAGCACCCTGAGGTGTACTCTGATTGGATCAGCTTGGTCACATGGCCATCCCTGAGTCCCCAAGGATGTCCTTACCTGATTGGATGAGCCTAAGTCATATATATGCCCCACCTCTGGCCCCAAGAGAGATATCAGTTCCCTCTGAACAAAATACGTTCCCAAATGGAGACTGAGGACTGTTAGGAAGGGAGAATCCAGAGCCCACCACACACTTCCTCCCTTCATGGAACTTAAAGTCTAATTAATAGCCAAGGATACTGCAAATACAATCCATCAGAGGAAATTGGGAAAGCATTAAATCAAGTGTGGGACACCCCCTTTTTTTTTTTGAGTTGGAGTCTCACTCTCTTGCTCAGGCTAGAGTGCAGTGGCACACTCACGGCCACCCCAGAGTCAACCTGCGGGGCTCTGGCAATCCTTCGGCCTCAGCCTTCCAAGTAACTGGAACTACAGGCACGTACTACGACTCCCAGCTAATTTTTGATTTATTGTTGAGACGAAGTCTCACCAAGTTGCCCGGGCTGGTCTCGAACCCACAGGCTCAGGCAATCCACTGCCTCGGCCTCCCAAAGGGCTGGAGTTACCGGCTGAGCCACTGAGCCCGGACGTGTGGGACCCTTTTAAGGCCCAGATCACTTTCCTATAGAGCTAACCCTGAACCTCTATATTGAGACCTGAAGGATGACAACGGAATGAGCCTGCAGGGAGTTCCACGTGTAGGTAAAAGCTTGTGCAAACGCCTGCAGGCCAGAGATCAGTGTGTCCTGGAAGAACTAGGTGGAGTTCAGTATTCCTGGAGCTTTGAGTGTCAGATACAACTAGAAAGATGGGTGGGGCTAGGTTTGGTAAGATACAGGTCACAGAGGCTCTGGGGAGCCAAAGCCTTTTCTTGCTTAGTGGCCCCTATGAGCCCATCTGTCACCAATCTAGGACAGCAGGAAGGAGCAGCTGGGGACAAGACCCCACTTTGGACAGAGACCAGATGAGTGCACTGTGGTAAGGGACCTAGGTGTCAGGAGCTCTAGGTTGTTCTAAGACCCAGAGTCAGTCCCACTACCAATCTTTGCCTCGGTTTCCCCCTCAGGACCACAGGGATGTTGCATGAGATGATTTGAGACTTAATTTCTTCTCCCAGCCCCAATACTCTGATTTGTTTGTTCTGGGGTCCTAATAGCTTTATATTCAGATGAGAGAGGGCATCAGCAGAGGACAGAGTGCAAGCAGAGGGACAGAGATGCAGCTGGAACACAGACTTCCTGAAGGCCGCTCAGGAAGCCAGAAGATAGCAGCAATAGGAAGCAACTTGGCTGTGAGAACCTGGAATGTCAAGTGTAAGAATTAGAAGATTAGCCGGGCTCGGTGGCTCAGCCTGTAATCCCACGCCTTGGGAGGCTGAGGTGAGTAGATTGCTTGAGCCTGCGGGTTCGAGACCCGCATGGGCAACTTGGTGAGACCTCATCTCTACAATAAATTTTTAAAAAATTAGCCGGGCGCGGTAGCACGCGCCTGTAATTCTGGCTACTCGGAAGGCTTAGGCGGAAGGATAGGCGGAAGGATTGCCGGAGCCCAGCAGGTTGAGTCTGTGGTGGCCGGGAGCGGCCACTGCACTCCAGTCTGGGTGACAGAGTGAGACTCCAACTCAAACAAACAAACAAACAAACAAACAAACAAAAAACCAAAAACAAGAACAACAACAAAAGAATTAGAAGATTAAAATGAGAGTGTTGGGAAAACCTGTCCAAGATGGTGTTGCAGGCTGAAGAGAGGCCATTTTGGTTGTATTGGAACAGTCATTTAGGAAAAACCTTAGAAAATTGCATTAAGAAACTTTCCTGGCCAGGTGCGGTGACTCATACCTATAACCCCAGCACTTTGGAAGGCAGAGGAGAGAGGACTGTCTGAGTCCAGGGGTTCGAGACCAGCCTGGGCAACTTGGCGAGACCTCACCTCTACAATAACTCAAAAAATTAAGGCAACCCCTTTGGGTCCCTTCCCACTGTGGGAGGTTTTCTGTCCTCACAATAAATCCTGCTTTCTCAAAAAAAAAAAAATTAGGCTGGGTGTGGTGACTCAAGCTTGTAAACCCAGCACTTGGAAGGCCGAGGCGAGAGGATTTCCTGAGACCAGGGGTTCAAGATCATCCTGGGCAACTTGGTGAGATCTTATCTCTACAATAAATTTTTTAAAAGTAGCTGGACATGGTGACTCGTGTCTGTAGTTCCAGCTACTTGGAAGGGTGAGGCGGAAGGATTGCCTGAGCCCAGCAGGTTGAGGCTGCAGTGGTTGTGAGCATGCCACTGCACTCCAGCCTGGGCTACAGAGTGAGACTTCAACTCAAAAAAAATAAAACCAAAAAAAATTAGCCAGGCATGGTGGTGCATGCCTGTGGTCCCAGCTACTTGGAAGGCTGATATGGAAGAATCACCTGAGCCCAGCAGGTCAAGGCTGTGGTGACTGTGAGTGTGCCACTGCACTCCAATCTGGGCGACAGGGTGAGACTCCTATTCAACAACAACAACAACAAATTAGCTAGGCATGGTGGTGTGACCTGTAGGAAGGCTGAGGCAGAAGGATCATTCGAGCCCAGAAGGTTGAGGCTGTAGTGGCCATCAGAATGCCACTTCACTCCAGGTTAGGTGACACAGAATGAGACTCTGACTCAAAAAAAAAAAAAAAAAAAAAGAGAGGGATTCAGTTTAAACTCCATAAAATCCTTAAAATGTACTTATCTCTTTAAATGTAAATCCCTTTTTTGTGGTGTCTAGTTTAGACTTATGTCCTGTGTAATCATTAGTCAGGTTTTATGTGAACCAGAACTAGCTGTATATGAATAATAAATCCTAACTCTAAAGAAGGACTTAGTCTAGTATTGTTTAAAGAAACATGTGCCGGGCTTGGTGGCTATCCTGTAATCCTGCACCTTTGGGAGGCTGAGGTGAGTGGATTGCCTGAGCCCGCAGGTTCGAGACCCGCCTGGGCAACTTGGCGAGACCTCATCTCTACAATAAATCAAAATATCAGCCAGGCATGGTAGCGCGCGCCTGTAATTCCGGCTACTTGGAAGGCTGAGGCGGAAGGATTGCTGGAGCCCAGCAGGTCGAGGCTGTGGTGGCCAGGAGCGGCCACTGAACTCCAGTCTGGGTGACAGAGTGAGACTCCAACTCAAAAAAAAAAAAAAATAGTTAAGCCATTGCCTTGCTAGACTCTGGTGTGGCCATGTGCTCTTTGAGCTATGGCTGTCTCCATGCTTCCTGGCTTTGACCCCCTCCTCCACCTTGGGGAGGTGAATCTTCTCTCTCTCTTCTCTTTCTCGCTCTAATTTATTTTTAAGTAAACTACATATATATATATATATATATATATATATATTTTTTTTTTTTTTTTTTTTTGAGTTGACAGAGTCTCACTCTGTCGCCCAGACTGAAGTGCAGTGGCCACTCCCGGCCACCGCAGCCTTGACCTGCTGGGTTCCAGTGATCCTTCTGTCTCAGCCTTCCAAGTGGCTGGAACTACAGGCATGAGCTACCACACCCGGTTAATTTTTGATTTATTGTAGAGATGAGGTCTCGCCAAGTTGCCCAGGCGGGTTTCGAACCTGCAGTCTCAGGCAATCCATTCACCTCAGCCTCCCAAGGCGCGGGATTACAGGCTGAGCCACCAAGCCCGGCTACAAACTATATTTTTAAAAATATAGTTATTAGCCCGGCGTGGTAGCACGCGCCTGTAATTCTGGCTACTCGGAAGGCTGAGGCGGAAGGATCGCCAGAGCCCAGCAGGTCGAGGCTGCGGTGGCCAGGAGCGGCCACTGCACTCTAGTCTGGTCAACAGAGTGAGACTCCAACTCAAAAAAATAAAAATAAGCTGGGCTTGGTGGCTCAGCCTGTAATCCCGCGCCTTTGGGAGGCTGAGGTGAGTGGATTGCCTGAGCCTGCGGGTTCGAGACCCGCCTGGGCAGCGAGACCTCATCTCTACAATAAATCAAAAAATCAGCCGGGTGTGGTAGTACATGCCTGTAATTCCGGCTACTTGGAAGGCTGAAGCAGAAGGATCGCCGGAGCCCAGTAGGTCGAGGCTGCGGTGGCTGGGAGTGGCCACTGCACTCCAGTCTGGGCGACAGAATGAGACTCCAACTAAAAAAAAACCAAAAAAATAAAATAAAATAAAAATAAAAATATAGTTAAAATATGTAAGACATTGCCTGTTTTATTTATAAATACGGGAATAAATTTGTGTTGCTTTGAGCATGTTATTTTGGTAATGATGCTAACCCATCTCCTTGTGACTTGGTTACAAAATAAATTAAACTTTTCTTCCAGCTCTCTGCCTCTCATCTTTAACTGGCCACGAGAGAATCTGCTGATTTATTGAACTGGGCCATAAAAATGGTATTTAGAAAAGGTTGATCAACAGAGTTGCTGGGTTCAAGATGGCAGAGAGGTGGGAAACCTGCCAAGAGATAGAATTCTGTCTTGAGTGGATCATAGCTGACAGATTCAAAAGGATAAAAGGTGCCAGGCATGGTGGCTCATGCCTATAATCCTAGCATTTTAGGAGGCAGAGGTGAGAGAATGGCCGGAGTTCAGAGTTTCTAGACCAGTCTGGGCAAATAAATAAAAAAATTAGCCAGGCAAGGTGGTTTCCAGCTACTTGGAAAACTGAGGTGGATTGCCTGAGCCCAGCAGATGGAGGCTACGGTGGCCAGAGTGTGCCACTGCACTGGAGCCTGGGTGACAAAGAGTGAGACTTCAACTAAAAAAACAAAAAAGTAGATGGGCATGGTGGCTCATGCCTGTAGACCCAGCTATTCAGGAGGCTGAATTTGAAGGGTAGTTTATGCCCAGGAATTCTAGGCTTCAGTGAGCTATGATCACAGAACTGCACTCTAGCTTGATTGACAGAGTGAAATGTCATCTCTATAATAAACAAACAAACAAATAAATAAGAGACCTATACATTCTACAACACGAATGAACCTTGAAGACATTGTGCTAAGTAAAAGAAGCCAATCACAAAAGGCTGCCTGTTATATAAAAATGTCCAGCAAGCTGGGCTCGGTGGCTCAGCCTGTAATCCCATGCCTTGGGAGGCTGAGATGAGTGGATTGCCTGAGCCCGTGGGTTCAAGACCCGCCTGGGCAACTTGGCGAGACCTCATCTCTACAATAAATCAAAAAATCAGCCGGGCATGGTAGCGCGCGCCTGTAATTCCGGCTACTTAGAAGGCTGATGCGGAAGGATCGCCGGAGGCCAGCAGGTCAAGGCTGCGGTGGCCGGGAGCGGCCACTGCACTCCAGTCTGGGCGACAGAGTGAGACTCCAACTCAAAAGAAAAAAATGTCCAGAACAGGTAGATCTGTAATGATTGAAAGTAGATTAGTGGTTGCCAGGGGCTGGGGTGAGGGGTAAATGGGGAATAACAGCTAATGGGCATGGAGTTTCTTTTTAGAGTGATGAAATGTGGAATTAGAGGTGAAGGTTGTGTATACTGAAATACACTGAGCTATACAATTTAAAAGGGTAAATATGAGCTGGACTCGGTGGCTCAGCCTGTAATCCTGCGCCTTTGGGAAGCTGAGGTGAGTGGATTGCCTGAGCCCGCGGGATCGAGACCCGCCTGGGCAGGCGAGACCTCATCTCTACAATAAGTCAAAAAAATTAGCCGGGCGTGGTAGCGTGCGCCTGTATTTCCAGCTACTTGGAAGGCTGAGGCGGAAGGATCACCGGAGCCCAGCAGGTCGAGGCTGCGGTGGCCGGGAGCGGCCACTGCACTCCAGTCTGGGCGACAGTGAGACTCCAACTCAAAAATAATAATAATAATAAAAAAATAAAAGGGTAAATATGGTATATGAACTATATCTCAATAAAAAGGAAGGAAAGAAGGAAAAAGAAAGGGAGAGAAACTCCTCTGTATAGCAGGTCTTTGTTAGTAACAAACTGTTTGGAAGATTTGGGGAGACGGAGTTTACTTTGTACAAATGCAACATGTTCAAGTTGAATATTAGATATCCCTGTTCTTAGAAATCATTTTGGTTCCACCACCAGTGGCTACTTCTCCTAGGCCACTTTACTTTGCCTTTTTTTTTTTGAGTTGAAGTTTCACTCTGTTGCCCAGGCTAGAGTGCAGTGGCATGCTTATAGCCACTGCAGCCTCGACCTGCTAGGCTCAGGTGATCTTTCCACCTCAGCCTTCCAAGTAGCTGGAACTACAGGCGCGCGCTACCATGCCTGGCTAATTTTTTGATTTATTGTAGAGATGAGGTCTCGCCCAGTTGCCCAGGCGGGTTCGAACCCGCGGGCTCAGGCAATCCACTCACCTCGGCCTCCCAAAGCTTGGGATTACAGGCTGAGCCACCGAGCCCGGCTCATAGTGAACATTTGTATAACTAACTCTGAATTGAACCCCACATCTTTAAGATTAAAAATTAAAAAAAAAATAGCACTCTCCCAATGGTGGCTGTCATTTATGGTCATTGTTCCCCCAGACTAAGATTCATGGAGACAGGGAAATGCGTTTCCTTGTAAAAGTTAGCCCTTACTACATTGCAAGGGGTTCAATAAAATTTGTATGACGAATAGATGGGATTATTAATACCCCTCTTTCTTTGTTTCTTGAGTCAGAGTCTCACTCTGTCGCCCAGGCTGTAGTGCCGTGGCATGCTCAAGGCTACCGCAGCCTATACCTACTGGACTCAGGCGATCATTCTGCCTCAGTCTTCCAAATATCTGGAACTACAAGCACACGCCACCACAACTGGCTAATTTTTTGATTTATTGCAGAGATGAAGTCTCGCCATGTTGCTCAAGCTGGTCTCAAACCCCTGAGCTCAGGCAATCTTCTCCCCTCGGCTTCCCAAAATGCTGCGATTACAAGCTTGAGCCACTGCATTTGCCCCATGCCCCTCTTAAAGCCCACCTTTTTTCTGTCTCCTCCAGGGGATAGCTATGGGAAAGCATCAGAAGGGCCAGAAACTTCTAATGGGGTCAGCTGTGGAAGAAGCCTGGTAGAATAGACACAGCCCTGGCTGGAACAGTTGTATTTTCCAAGGAGAGGAAACCTAGGGGCTCTTGGAGGACTCCAGATTGAGGTGGAGTGGACCAGGAGGGAGGAGGCAGAGATGACATTAAGGTTCCATGCCTGGGTCCCTTGATGTGCCTGGGCATAGCCAGGCCCTCTGGTAGAGATCTTATCAGGGCATGGCTGATACATGGTCCTGAGTCATGAGACCTGCGGCCTAGGAAACAGTTCCGATGTTGAAACAGGCCCCGGGAGAGAGGGCTGGGTGAGTGTCTCTGAGTTGCCACCAGCAAAACATCATCACCTCCCACATGTCCTGTCACCACTGGGTCACCCTGATGGTCATCACTCATCTTGGACCCTGTCACTCATTTGTCACCCTTGCTGTCATCCTTGCATCACAGCCATTGCTCCTCTCTTACCCATGTGTCACTTGACCCAGTTCCCATCTCTGGGTTATCTTCTCTAACATGGCCTCTTGTCCTATGCCCAAGGCTGTTGCTGTCTGAACCAACCTTGTTGTCTACACTAACTGCCTCATTCCAACCTTTTCACTTGCTAGTCCATTTCCATGTCTTCTGTCACTTTGTCCTCATCTAGTCCTGTCACCTTGTCGCCTTTGCTATCCTTGTCATCCATGCCCCAACATAGTCTCCCAGCTCTGACCACCTGTACCAGTCCCCATGACCTCTAGGTCCAACTGTCCCTACCCTTCCACTTCCCCTCTGATAGTTCACCTGGCTGCCTCATCTTTGCCTTCTTGTCACTATTGTCAACATCCTCCTTATCCCCAGCTCCCCCTGGGTCCCCTCTGGTGTCTTCCTCCTCAGTACATGTGCCCACTCTTAGCCTTTGCCCCTGCCTTTCCAGCCTCTGGCCTCCCTGGGCCTCCCCACCTGGGTTTGCATGCTCCTTACTCACCTTTGCTCTCTGGCCAAGGATGCTTCCTTTTGATCCCTAGGTCAGTTGGGCCCGGGACCAGGCACTTATTCCCAGGGTATTGAAAGAATGAGAGAAAGAACACTGATGACGGGTATGGTGGCTCATGCCTGTAATCCCAGCATTTTGGGAGGTGGAGGCGAGAGGATTGCCTGAGCCCAGGGGTTCAAGAACAGCCTGGGAAACATGGCGAGACCTCAACTCTACAATAAATCAAAAAATTAGCTGGGCGTGGTGGTGCATGCCTGTAGTTCCAGCTACTTGGAAGGCTGAGACAAAAAGATCTCCTGAGTCCAGCAGGTCGAGGCAGCAGTGGCCGTGAGTGTGTCACTGTACCCCAGCCTGGGCAACAGAGTGAGACTCTGACTCAGAAAAATAAAATAAAATAAAATAAAATAATAGCTGGGTGTGGTGGCTCACGCCTGTAATCCCAGCACTTTGGGAGGCGGAGGTGAGAGGATTGCCTGAGCTCACAGGTTAGAGACCAGCCTGAGCAATATGATGAGACCACGTCTCTTCAATAAAGCATAAAATCAGCTGGGCATGGTGGAGCAAGGCATGTCTAACGGTTTTGAGACCAGCCTGGGTAACATGGCAAGACCTCGTCTCTACAATAAATCAAAAGATTAGCCGGGCCTGGTGGTGTACACTTATAGTTCCAGCTACTTGGAAGACTGAGGCGGAAGTATCACCTGAGCCCAGCAGGTTGAGGCTGCAGTGGCCTTGAGTGTGTCAATGCACTCCCAGCCTGGGTGGCAAAGTGAGACTCCAACTCAAAAAAAAAAAAAAAAGAAAAGAAAATTAAAGAAAAATGGGTAGAGGTCTTGTCAGGAAGCTCTGAATCTTCTCTCTCTGAACCCATGACACTGGCAGTTGCCTCTGGCCAGTCTAGCCCTAAAATCTCCACTTATTTACTATTATTCCCCTTTTCCTAATGTCCCCTCGGACTATAACTTATCCCCCTATGATAGCCTTCCAATACATTGACACTTATCACTTATGACTAACCACCTTTAAGGAGATCCTGCACACTAGACTGCACACTCTGGGAGGATGGTAACTGTGCCTGTCTTGGTCACTTTTAGGTCCCCAGAACCTGACACAGTGCCTGGCTTCTGGGGCTTCTGGTAGGGATCCATAAATGTCTGTTGAATGAATAAATGCCACTTGTTGAACACTTAACATGTGCTGGGCACTGTGCTAAGTATGTTACACATCTAACTTTTTCATTTCTTGTCTTATTTTTGGTGTCTTTTTTTTTTTTTTTTTTTTGAGTTGGAGTCTCACTGTCGTCCAGACTGGAGTGCAGTGGCCGCTCCTGGCCACCGCAGCCTCGACCTGCTGGGCTCAGGCGATCCTTCCGCCTCAGCCTTCCGAGTAGCCGGAATTACAGGCATGCGCTACCATGCCCGGTTGATTTTTTTGTTGTTGTTTTTGTTTTTTGAGTTGGAGTCTCACTCTGTCGCCCAGACTGGAGTGCAGTGGTCGCTCCCGGCCACCACAGCCTCGACCTGCTGGGCTCCAGCGATCCTTCTGCCTCAGCCTCCCAAGTAGCTGGAACTACAGGAGCGCGCTACCACACCGGCTAATTTTTTTGATTTATTGTAGAGATGAGGTCTCGCCAAGTTGCCCAGATGGGTCTCAAACCCGCGGGCTAGGCAATTCACTCACCTCAGCCTCCCAAAGGTGCGGGATTACAGGCTGAGCCACTGATCCCGGGTCTTTTTTTATTTTATGTATTTTTGAGCATTTCAAGGGCTTTTTGGCACAAATGATTCTGACAAAGTGAAAGCAAAGAAGCGCATTTCCAGTTATTCATCAGAAAGTAAGGACACCTAGAGAAAGCCAGTTACTCACAGAACAGGGAAAACATTTCCTTGTAATTAGGGCAAAGAGAATCTCAGGGTATGATGTCACCTCTTGATTTCAGGTTTCTGCTCTCCAAGGGAGTTTGAAGAAGCTGGGGCCTAAGAGGAAGGAGGAATGGGGTGGCTTAAGAAGACCTCTTCTTCTTAGGGGCCTTCTTCTCTGGAAAGCTAAAACTAGATCCTCGCCTCGTACCATAAAACCAATGGGTTCAAACTGATGGTGAAAATAAGACTGGGTGTGGTGGCTCACACCTGTAATCCCAGCATTTTGGGAGGCTGAGGCAGGAGGATTGCTTGAGTTCAGGAGTTTGTGACCAGCCTAGGCAACACAGTAAGACTTTGCACAAAAAATAAAAAAATTAGCTGAGCATGGCAGCACGCACCTGTAGTTCCAGCTCATGCAGAAAGATTGCCTGAACCAGAAGGGCGAAGCTGCAGTGAGCCATGACTGTGCTACTGCACTCCAGCCTGTGTGTCAGAGTGCAACCCTGACTCAAACAAAGAGGTAAATATATACAAGATTAAAGGAAATCTGCATATTTCTTTCTCATAATCTTTGTCCCAGTTATTTTACTTTCCAGCATTGATCCTTGGGAAGATACTTGTTTGTTTTTTTGAGTCAGAGTCTCTCACTGTAGCCTAGTCTGGATTGCAGTGGCATGCTGCTCACGGCCACTGCAGCCTCGATCTGCTGGGCTCAGGTGATCCTTCCCCCTCAGTCTTCCAAGTAGCTGGAACTATGGGCATGTGCTTCCATGCCTGGTTAATTTTTTGATTTATTATAGAGATGAGGGCTCGCCAAGTTGCCCAGGCTGGGCTCCAACTCGTGAGCTCAGGCAGCCCTCTCACCTTGGCCTCCCAAAGTGCTAGGATTATAGGTGTGAGTCACTGCTCCAGGCCTATTCTTGCAAAGATTAGTTGGAGATGTAGACAAAGCCTTTGCCCAGAGATCTTCATTACAGCAGTATCTATAATACTAAAACATTGAAATAAGGCTGGGTAGGGTGGCTCACACTATAATCCCAGCACTTTGAGAGGTCAAGATGAGAAGATTGCCTAAGCCCATGGGTTTGAGACCAGCCTGGGCAACTTGGGGAGATCTTATCTCTACAATAAGCAAACAAACAAAAAAAATAGCTGGGCGTGGTAGCATGCGCCTATAGTTCCAGTTACTCAGAAGGCTGAAGTGGAAGGATCACCTGAGCCCAGCAGGTTGAGGCTGCGGTGGCCATGAGAATGCCACTGCACTCCAGCCTGGGTCACAGAGTGAGACTCCAACTAAAAAAAAAAATGAAAAAAGAAATACAAATGCACATTTATGAATTAAAAAATGAAACATAAAATTAAAAAGATGGAAACAAATATCCAGCTATAGAGGATAGATGAAAGGAAGTATGGTTTATCTCTTAGTTATTAAAACAATGGCTCTGAAGTGTTGATAATTACTCTGTCATCATGGCATTAGGTAAAAAGGGTATTATGCAAACAGCTTATACAGAATTCTTTTCAATTATGTCAACAAAGTACTTAGAAAGATTAATGAATGACATTTTTATTCTTTTTTCTTTTTGAGTGAAGTGGTATGATCATGGCTTACTACAGTCTCAAACTCCTGGGGTCAAAAGATCCTCCCGCTTCAGCCTCCCAAGTAGCTAGGCATGCATCATCACACCCTGTTACTTTTAAAATTTGTTTGTAGAGATGTGGTCTTGCTAGGTTGCCCAGGCTGGTCTTGAACTCTTGACCTCAAGTGATCTTCCCATCTTGGTCTCCCAAAGTGCTGGGATTACAGGTCTGAGCCACCACCATGCCTCACCAAGATTAATGGACGAAAGGATTGAAAGCATTAATAGGCATTATGTTGTTTCTGAATTGTGAGCAATTTATTTTTGCTTTTGTAGTTTTCACATCTTCTTTGATGGCCATTATTAGTTATAATATAAAACTATGGATTTATAAAAAGAGACAAAAATAACGTTGTATGTGAGGGTGTCATTCTTTTATAATCCTATATTACTTTTCATCTGCTAAAGTGTAAATTCTACGAGGCCCGGATTCTTGTCTGTTTTTCAGCACCAGCCCTTATAAATGTTGAATAAAAGAGTGATCGGTAAAATGCAATGGAGTCATTAAATGGGCTTTTTGGGTTTTTTGCAGCATATCTCACCTGTTTTCACTTTTTTTTTTTTTGTTTGAGTTGGAGTCTCACTCTGTCGCCCAGACTGGAGTGCAGTGGCCGCTCCCGGACACTGCAACCTCGACCTGCTGGGCTCCGGTGATCCTTCCGCCTCAGCCTTCCAAGTAGCCAGAATTATAGGCATGCACTACCACAGCTGGCTGATTTTTTGATTTATTGTAGAGATGAGGTCTCGCCTGCCCAGGCGGGTCTCAAACCCGCGGGCTCAGGCAATCCACTCACCTCAGCCTCCCAAAGGCGCGGGATTACAGGCTGAGCCACCGAGCCCGGCTTGTTTTCACTTTAATTATCCAGAGTAACTACTCCCTACACAGAGAGAATGTTTTGGGGGCTACTTTGATCTGAAAAACCAAAAAACCCCCACACACGTGATGGCACATTCAAGAAGCTCCATGAACTTGAGAACATCTTATCAGAAGTCTGAAAACAAGACCCAGGTGTACACTAAGCCTGCTTCCCTTCTATTCCCATGTAAGAGGAGGCACCATCTCACCAGCAACATGGGAGTCATGTTGCTTGCACCTGCACTGTCTTTATTCTTGCCGTGACTCCCTTTTTGCCACCATGTCATGCCTTTATGGCTGCAGTTGCCTCCTAACCAGTTTCTCTGCTCCACCCCTGCTCGTCCACGCCAAATCTGTGCCTTCTGAGCTACAGCCATGCTTTAGAGCTTTCTAATATACTAATCTTTCCCCGCCACGCCCCTGTTTACAGACCTTCAGTGCCTCCCAATCACTCTTGTCTTGGAGATTGTCTGAAGCAAGTTCAAGACAGTTCATGGTCCAGCCCAGGCTGAGCTCTCTTGTGTCCTGGGCTCCCACCTGCCTCAGTCACATGTTTCCCAGGCTCCCTCTGGCTTTTGCATGAGTTATCTCTTCTCTAGGGATCTTTCTTTTCTGTCCCTAACTCCTTTGCCTGACTGACTCCTTAACCTCTGCTGTTAAAGCGATGTCCTTTCCTCCAGGAAGTCTTCCCTAACGTTCTCCAGCCCCAAGCTTGGTTCGGTGCTCTCCTCTCAACTCGAATGGACTCCTGTGCTTATTAACTCTGATACCTGCATTGTAACTTCTTGTTGACTCACCAGCATCCCTACATGCCTTGTAAGCCCTCCAGGGCTGGGACCAGGAATTGTTCCCCAATGCACATCCAGTGCCTAATACTTGGGAGGGCTTCCATGACTACTGCCTGAATGAGTAATGGATAAATGAAATATTCTTGTAGGAACTGATGAACCCTTCTTAAGCAGACTTTCAGAAAAAAGGTGTCAGCCAGGTGAGGTGGCTCATACTTGTAATCCCAGCACTTTTGAAGGCCAAGGCGAGAGGGTTGCCTGAGCCCAGTGGTTCAAGACCAGCCTGGGCAACTTGGTCAGACCTCATCTCTACAATAAATCAAGAAAAATTAAAGCTGGGCCTGGTGGCTCACACCTGTAGTCCCAGCACTTTGGAAGGAGGAGGTGAAAGGATTGCCTGAGTCTAAGGTTCGAGACAAGCCTGAGCAACTTGGCGAGACCTCGTGTCTACAATAAATAAAAAAATTAGCCAGATGTGGTGGCACACGCCTGTGGTTCCAGCTACTTGGAAGGCTGAGGTGGAAAGATCACCTGAGCCCAGCAGGTTGAGACTGCAGTGGCCTTGAGTGTGCCACTGCACTCTAGCCTGGGTGACAAACTGAGACTCCCACTAAAAAAAAAAACCCCAAACAAACAAACAAAAAGAAAAATTAACCAGGCATGGTAGCCCGCACCTGTTGTTCCAGCTACTTGGAAGGCTGAGGTGGAAGGATCGCCTGAGCCGAGCAGGTCAAGGCTGCGGTGACTGTGAGCATGCCACTGCACTCCAGCCTGGGTGACAGACTGAGATTTCAACTCAAAAAGAAAAAGGAAAAAGATGTCCTCAAAAGACCCATATATTCTCTAAAGGAGATGATATTGTCTTATGATCTGAGAAAGTGTAGATTTGAAAGGTAGGAATTTGGGGGTAAAGTGTAGATAGGAGTATTGGTGTACTAAGGGGATGAGAACTGCTTTCGATAGGGACAATAAGAAGCCGAACGATTTTCAGTCAGATTTGTTTGTTTGCTTATTTATTTATTCTTTTTTTTAAATACCCTTGTAGGGTTCAGACAACCTTCTGCCTCAGCCTTCCAAGTAGCTGTAACTACAGGCATGCGCTACCACGCCCGGCTGATTTTTTGATTTATTGTAGAGATGAGGTCTCGCACCCGCGGGCTCAGGCAATCCACTCACCTCAGCCTCCCAAAGGCGCAGGATTACAAGCTGAGCCACCGAGCCCGGCTTTTTTTTTGTTTGTTTGAGTTGG
Source organism: Cephalopachus bancanus (assembly GCA_027257055.1). Lineage (NCBI taxonomy): Eukaryota > Metazoa > Chordata > Mammalia > Primates > Tarsiidae > Cephalopachus > Cephalopachus bancanus. Next base: position 4,526,885 of record JAPVLO010000168.1, on the reverse strand, counting down.
AGTTTCACTTTGTCATTCAGGTTGGAGTGCAGTGGTACAATCACAGCTCACTGCATCCTCTGTCTCCTTGGGCTCAGGTGATCCTTTCACCTCACCTGAGGGCCCACACCACCACAGCCTGACTTATTTTTTTATTTTTGTGGAGACGTGGTCTTACTCTGTTGCCCAGGCTAGTCTCGACTTCCTGGGCTCAAGTAATCCTCTTGCCTTAGTCTCCCAAAGTGCTAGGATTACAGGTGTGAGCCACCAAGCCTGGCTGCCGTTTTGTTTTTCAGTTCATTGCCAATCATGCACCCCTACTATCTGCTCCTGGGGAGGGCTTCCCCCCATTTAATGTGCCACCAGTATGGAACACTGATTACCAGGTGAGTAGATCTGTTTTCCTTCCTCAGCACTGAGCTGGTAGTGATTTCAGAGGCATCCAATCTCTCAAAACTCTGCAGGGCAAGAGTGTCCCTCCCAGGACTGGCACCCACCTCCCTGTGACTCCTCAGACACCTCCCTACTCCCTCAGGGGAACCCTCTGAGTCTCCTCAATGGAGACTGTGGGAAGGAGGCTGCCCTGGCAAGGATGGAAGCCTCTTGAAAGGATCTAGCCTCTGCCCACCTATAAAAGTGGGTGTTTGGTGAGCTGGGCCTTGCAGTCCTTCATGGAACTTCCTAAGCTGGGGAGAGGATGTCGGCCATGGGGATGAAGGGAAGTTGCCCCCTCAGGTCCCCTCTTCCTGCTCTTCTCTCTGACCTGAGTGAGACATTCTGCCGCAGGGGACTGCCTGGGTTGGGTGTGTCAGCCGGCAGGATGGAAGGCGAGTCTGGACAGGTGGACAGTGGAGCTTGGGCCCCAGGGTGGGGTGTGTGTATGTATGTCCTGGAGAGGAGGAGATGGGGTGGATCCCAGGCAAAGGTCAAGGATGGGAGAGGTGGCTCCAGCAGTCCTGCTGCCTTCACTTGGTGACTGTCTCCAGGAATGCAGAGACAGATGCTGGGCTGGGCTAGCTCTGCCATGGGGCTGGGGAGGGGCTGAAGGGTGGAAAACAGCCCTTCAGTGAGGTCACTTCTAGGGTGGGAGCCAAAGTCCCTTTCTGGGAAGGAAAAGCAGTGTCATGAAAGCAAGAGCAATTCAGGTTAGACTATGGGAAGGGCAGGTGATGGTGGATCAGGGAGAATGAGGTGTTCCCTTATTTAGGCTGCTTCTGAGGAAGGAAAGGGGAAGCCACACACCATCCAGCCCCTTCATGGACCAGAGGGCTATCTTGTTAGAGGGCAGGAGAGGGGGATGGGAAGCCCTCAGTCAGGGGTCGGGGAATTTGCAGCTGAAAAGGAAGCCCTGGAACATCTGAGGCTTCGGTCAGGCCCGCTCTGGGCCTCGCTTACTCCTTTGTGAAATGGAGAGAAGCTCCTTGGTCACTGCTTACCGAAGGGAGCCCAAAGATAAAGTATCCCTTGACCTGGTCACTGAAGATTGAACTTTGTGTTTTTGTTTTTGTGAGTTGGAGTCTCACTCTGTCACCCAGGCTGGAGTGCAGTGGCATGCTCACGGCTAGCACAGCCTCGACCTGCTGGGCTCAGGCGATCCTTCCACCTCAGCCTTCCAAATAGCTGGAACCACAGGCGCGTGCCACCACACCTTGCTAATTTTTAGATTTATTGTAGAGACGAGGGCTCGCCGTGTTGCCCAGGCTTGTCTCAAACCTCTGGACACAGGCAATCCTCTCACCTTAGCCTCTCAAAGTGCTGGGATTGCAGGCCTGAGCCACCGCACTTGGCAGAAGACTCTACTTTGAAGGTAATCGAAGATTAAACATGTAAGAATAAACACATACTATTTTATAAATAAATTCTGTTTTGGGGGGTTCCCCCTCATAATTTCCTTCTGAAGTCCTGGGGAGATAAGAGAAAACAGCTGAAATTTGGGCTGAGTAGGGTAGAGAAGGAGAGACCTGGATCTTTTCTAGGCAGAGGGTGCTTTAAGATGCAGGTAGATACGTCCCTGTGTGAAGGCCTTCATGACAACCAGGAGGCATTCTGCTCCTGCTTTCCCAGACATTCTGGGCCCCTGGATTAAGCGCCTCTTCTTAGATCCACCACTTCCATAATCTTGTCTCTTTGTCCTCAGCTCCTTTCTCCTTCATTCCACACACCTTCTATCTGTCAGGCATGTTCTAAGCCCTGGGAATTCTGTGGTGCAAGACTGAAAAAACAGGCAAAAAATAAGTGAGGCAGCATAGCCTCTAGTGGCTACGAAAGACAGGAGCCCATACGGCTGTGGGAACCTGCAGAAGGCATCGCATCCAGCCTACGGGCGGCAGGGAGGAGGCAAGTTGGATGTGGAGTCTTGAAGAGCGCGTTGGCATTTGCCAGGTGAGCTGTGATGTGTTGGTGCCACACTGACAGGCTCACAAGGGCCACGTGCTGGGTTTTCAGGAATTGTGCAGACTGCTTGTTAAGCACTGCCGCTACTAAAAATTAAATTAGATAAACATATAATTAACTAAAGTATTTTAAAAACAAAGGTAATGTATAATCAAAGCCCATCACTTCCTAGTTATTACTACATTTTACTGTGTCTTTTGTTTATTTGTTGTTGTTTTAGCCCATCTTACTATTATCTATGCTCTTCAAGGTCCTGAAATCTGTTGTATTTTTGGTTTTTTGTTTGTTTGTTTGTTTTTGAGTAGGAGTCTCACTCTGTCGCCCAGACTGGAGTGCAGTGGCCGCTCCTGGCCACCGCAGCCTCGACCTGCCGGGCTCTGGCGATCCTTCCGCCTCAGCCTTCCAAGTAGCCGGAACTATAGGCGCGCTAACACGCCCAGCTAGTTTTTGATTTATTGTAGAGATGAAGGCTCACCAAGTTGCCCGGGCGGGTCTCAAACCCCTGGGCTCAGGCAATCCATTCACCTCGGCCTCCCAAATTGCTGGGATTATAGGCTGAGCCACTGAGCCCGGCCATGTTGTATTTTTATTTTTATTTATTTATTTTTATTTTTATTTTTTTGAGTTGGAGTCTCACTCTGTTGCTCAGACTGGAGTGCAGTGGCCGCTCCCGGCCACCGCAGCCTCGCCTGCTGGGCTCCGACGATCCTTCCGCCTCAGCCTTCCGAGTAGCCGGAATTACAGGCATGCGCTACCACACCCGGCTGATTTTTTGATTTATTGTAGAGATGAGGTCTCGCTGCCCAGGCGGGTCTCGAACTCGTGGGCTCAGACAATCCACTCACCTCAGCCTCCCAGAGGTGGGGGATTACAGGCTGAGCCACCGAGCCCGGCTCATGTTGTATTTTTAAGGTGGAGAAACTACATGAGTGAGACTCCCCAAAAATCAGAATATATTTATTAAAAATTGTATATTTATTCTTACATGTTTAATCTTCAGTCACCTTCAAAGTACTCTCTGATGCAATCCACCTATCGAGATGCTTTTTCCACTGCTCAAAACAGTTTTTGAAGTCAGTTTTGATGCCTTTTAGTGCTTCTGCCGTTTTTGTTTCACTTCTTCCACATCAGCAAAAGGTTTCCCTTTGAGGACTATTTTCATCTGGGAAAACAAAAAGTTGCTCAGGGTGAGATCAGGTGAATAGGGAAGTTGGGGCATGGGGTTCATGCCCTTTTTGGTGAAAAACTGCTAAACACTCGGCACACGGTGTTGGCAGGTATGTTCATAAATCACTCGTCATGAAAAGGCAAATGCTCTGAAAGAATCTCCAAAAAATAATTTACTAGCTGGGCTCGGTGGCTCAGCCTGTAATCCCGTGCTTTGGGAGGCTGAGGTGAGTGGATTGCCTGAGCCTGAGGGTTCAAGACCCGCTGGGCAACTTGGCGAGATCTCAGCTCTGCAATAAAAATCAAAACAATGAGCAGGGCTCGGTGGCTCAGCCTGTAATCCCGCGCCTTTGGGAGGCTGAGGTGAGTGGATTGCCTGAGCCCGCGGGTTCGAGACCCGCCTGGACAGCAAGACCTCATCTTTACAATAAATCAAAAAATCAGCGGGCGTGGTAGCGCATGCCTGTAATTCCGGCTACTCGGAAGGCTGAGGTGGAAGGATTGCTGGAGCCCAGCAGGTCGAGGCTGCGGTGGCCGGGAACGGCCACTGCACTCCAGTCTGGGTGACAGAGTGAGACTCCAACTCAAAAAAATAAAAATAAAAAATAAAAAAAATGAGCCGGGCATGGTAGTGCGTGCCTGTAATTCCAGCTACTTGGAAGGTTGAGGCGGAAGGATCACCAGAGCCCAGCAGGTCGAGGCTACGATGGCTGGGAGCGGCCACTGCACTCCAGTCTGGGCGACAGAGTGAGACTCCAACTCAAATAATAATAATAATAATATACTGAAGTCTAATGCAGTCTCTCACAACAACACCAGCTGGTACACTGATGCCGATGGGTTCCTAGAACACTTACCTAGTGGGGGAAGCCTGTTTATAAGGGGCTTGTCCTCTAAAAAAATATTCCGGGTTTTTTTGGGTCCCCATATATAATGATGTTCTCTTCCATTTCTTCCCAATATTGGCATCACAGTGCTAGTTGAAAACAGGCCATGATGAAAGTATGTGCCTCGCTGAAATTGACAAACACTACCAATCAGGACTTAATTTGTTATATTGAGTGATTGATTAAATTGGAGTCTCACTTTGTTACCCAGGCAGGAGGGTAGTAGCATGCTCCTGGCCACTGTAGTCTCCACCTGCTGGGTTCACCTCACCCTTCCAAGTACCTGGAACTACAGGTACGCACCACCATGTGTGGCAAATTTTTTAATTTATTGTTGACATGAGGTCTCCCCATGTTGCTCAGGCTGATCTTGAACCCACGGGCTTAGGCAATCCTCTCACCTTGGCCTCCCAAAGTGCTGGGATTATAGGTGTGAGCTACCATGCCTGGCCTATTTATTTATTTATTCTTTTTTTTTTTTTTTTGAGTTGGAGTCTCACTCTGTCGCCCAGACTGGAGTGCAGTGGCCGCTCCCGGCCACCGCAGCCTCGACCTGCTGGGCTCCGGCGATACTTCCACCTCAGCCTTCTAAGTAGCCGGAATTACAGGCATGTGCTACCACGTCCGGCTGATTTTTTTGATTTATTGTAGAGATGAGGTCTCGCTGCCCAGGCAGGTCTCGAACCCACGGGCTCAGGCAATCCACTCACCTCAGCCTCCCAAAGGCGCGGGATTACAGGCTGAGCCACCGAGTCCAGCTTGTATTTATTTATTCTTTAAGTCAAAGTCTCACACTGTTGCTCAGGCAGTGACATGACTATGGCTCACCACAGCCTCAACCTTCTGGGCTAAGACGATCCTCCCATCTCAGTTTCTCAAGTAGCTGGGACAATAGGCATGCACCATTATGCCCGGCTAATATTTTGATTTTGTAGAGATGAAGTCTCACTATGTTGCCCAGGTTGATGTCAAACTCCTGGGCTCAAGTGATCCTCCTGCCTTGGCCTCCCAAAGTGTTGGGATTACAGGCATGAGCCATCATGCCTGGCCTGTTGTTTTGTTGATTGTATGGATTAAGGGTTAACAAACTACACAGTCAGTAGACCAAATCCAGCCTGCGAGCTAGAAATGGTTTTTAAATTTTTTAAACGTTGAAAAAAATCAAAAGAAGAATATTTTGTTATATATAGAAATTATGACATTCACATTCAAATTCCATTGTCCACAATACTCTCGATTGGAATATAGACATATTCATTTGTTTGCACATTATCTGTAGCTGCCGTGTACTCCTGTGGCTACGACAGAGACCACATGACCCACAAAGGCTAAGATATTTACTATCTGACCCTTTAAAAAACAAGTTTATCAATCCCTGATCTAGACTTAAGAAAGTGATGGAGAAAATGTTAAATGCAGATTGAGTGTTGTGTCTATAGCCACTGTGCTGTGAATATCACAAAACACTGAGGAAACATTCTTCCAGTATTTGAAAGCTTTCATTCAATTAAAAAAAAAGGTGATTTGCATCACTGGAGAATGAGTGAAACTTCAGCATATTTAAAAGTTTTTAAATTTTGGTCTTGTCCGGCTGCCGTGGCTTACACCTGTAATCCCAGCACTTTGGAAGGCTGAGGTGAGAGGATTGCCTGAGCCAACGGGTTTGACACCAGCCTGGGCAACTTAGTGAGACCTCATCTCTACAGTAAATCCAAAAATTAGCCAGGTGTGGTGGTGCATGCCTGTAGTTCCAGCAACTTGGAAGGCTGAGGTGGAGGGATCACCTGAGCCCAGAGGGTCGAGGCTGCAGTGGCTGTGAGCGTGCCACTGCACTCCAGCCTGGGTAACAGAGTGAGACTCCAACTAAAAAAAAAATTTTTTTTCTTTTGATCTTACTCTTTAGTGTAAATGAAAATGTCAACCAACATTTATATAGGAATTATACTCATTAGTCATTGACGTTAAGGTCTTCTTTGATGAATTGGTTAGTAATTAAACATTTGTTCATAGCCTGATTTTGTCAAATCCTATGAATTGCAACCATAGGCTGATGGCAGATATAAGGGTTGGCAAAAATCAAAGAAAGCATTCTATAGAACTATTGACTCTAGAATTGACAATAAAGAGCACCATCAATTTTAGTATTATTTGTAAATTATGTGGCATTTTACAACTTTATACCAGTAAAACTTATAGTAAAAGTACATGCATATGTACATATATCTTTTTTTTTTTTTTTTTTTTTTTTGATTTGGAGTCTTGCTCTGTTTCCCAGGCTGATGTGCCATGGCATAATCACGGCCCCCGCAGCCTCGACCTGCTAGGCTCAGGCGATCCTTCTGCCTCAGCCTTCCAAGTAGCTGGAATTACAGGCATATGCCACCACGCCCAGGTAATATTTTGATTTATTGTAGAGATGAGGTCTCACCATGTTTCCCAGGTTGTTCTCAAACCCGTGGGCTCAGGCAATCCTCTCACCCCGACCTTCCAAAGTGCTGGGATTATAGGCTTGAGCCACAATGCCCAGCCTCCTTTTTTTTTTTTTTAACGGAAAACCAGTTGTTAAGCATTTACCAGTACCATAGGACAGATGGTTCTAGGCAGAGAGGGTCATGGGAATTCGGGTGTTAAAGGCAACATGTGAGGGGAAGTGGTGAGGCCAGTGTACTGGGACAGATATGAAGGGCCTTGCTAGCAGGGCTACAGAGCCAGATGACATCCTGAGGGAGCCATGGAGGGATTGCAAGTACAGAAATGACCCTACTACATTTGTGTTTAGATCACATTGCCAGTGTGTGAAGATTGAATGTTGAGGACAGACTATAAAAGGATGAATTAGTGGAAAGATAGAGAATAATAGTAGCAAACTCTGAAGAGCACTTGCTATGGACCAGGCGCTCTCTCAAGCACTTCACGTGTGCTACTAACTCATTTATACTCACAACAGCTTCATGAGATGGATATTGGGCACACTGGTAAAGTGGGGAGGGAGGAGCCAGGTGGGCTTTTTATTTTTTTTTTTGAGTTGGAGTTGCACTCTGTCTCCCAGGCTGGAGTGCAGTGACATGCTCATATCCACCACAGTCTAATTTCTGTATACAGATGAGGAAACTGAGGTACAAGAGAGTTTAAGTAACTAGCAAGCAGCAGAGCTGGGATTTGGACCCAGACAACCTGGCTTCAGAGGACATATTCTTTTTTTTCTCTCACTCTGCTCTCCAGGCTGGAGTGCAATGGCACACTCATGGCCACCCCAGCGTTGACCTGCTGGGCTCCAGTGATCCTTCCGCCTCAGCCTTCCAAGTAGCCAGAACTATAGGTGCACGCTACCATGCCCTGATAATTTTTGATTTATTGTACAGATGAGGTCTCGCCAAGTTGCCCAGGCTGGTCTTAAACCTGTGGGATCAGGCAATCCTCTCACCTAGGCCTCCCAAAGTGCTGGGATTACAGGCGTGAACCACCGTACATGGCCTGTTTCTTAACTTTAATGTATATCCAAAGTCAACCATGTGTTTATAGATAGGCTTAGCATATGGTAGTAGTTGAGCAAATTCTTTAGACCCAGCAAAACTTGACTCAGTGACTACTAACTGGGCACACTGGTAAAGTGGGGAGGGAGGAGCCAGGTGGGCTTTTTTTTTTTTTTTTTGAGTTGGAGTTGCATTCTGTCTCCCAGGCTGGAGTGCAGTGACATGCTCACATCCACCACAGTCTAGACCTGCTGGGCTCAGGCAATCCTTCCTCCTCAACCTTCCAAGTAGATGGAACTACAGGTATACGCCACCACACCCAGCTAATCTTTTAATTTCTTGTATAGATGAGGTCTCCCCAAGTTTCCAGGCTGGTCTCAAATCCGTGGGCTCAGGTAATTCTTTTGCCTTGGTCTCTCAAAGTGCTGGAATTATAGGCGTGAGCCACTGCACCCAGCCTCAGACATATATTTTTAAAGGAATAGAGGTGCCTTTCTGGCATGAATCCTGCCAGAGGATATGGGCAGAAGATAATAAGAAAAATAGGGCCGGGTTCAATGGCTCAGCTTGTAATCCCAGCACTTTGGGAGGTCAGGACGAGTGGATTGCCCACGGGTTCAAGGCCAACCTGGGCAACTTGGTGAGACCTTGTCTCTACAATTAAAAAAAAAATTAGCCGGGTTCGGTGGCTCAGCCTGTAATCCTGCGCTTTGGGAGGCTGAGGTGAGTGAATTGCCTAGCCCGCGGGTTTGAGACCTGTCTGGGCAATTTGGCGAGACCTCATCTCTACAATAAATCAAAAAAATTAGCCGGGTGTGGTAGCACCCTCCTGTAGTTCCAGCTACTTGGGAGGCTGAGGCGGAAGGATCACCGGAGCCCAGCAGGTCGAGGCTGCGGTGGCTGGGAGCGGCCACTGCACTCCAGTCTGGGCCACAGAGTGAGACTCCAACTCAAGAAAAAAAAAATTAGCCGGGCATGGTAGTGCACGCCTGTAATTCCAGCTACTTGGAAGGTTGAGGCAGAAGGATTGCCAGAGCCCAGTAGGTTGATGCTGGCGTGGCCGTGAGTGTGCCACGCACTCCAGCCTGGGCAACAGAATGAGACTCCAACTCAAAAAAAAAAAAAAAATAAGGTAGGACATTGCAGGGCACTAGAGGCTGGTACCAACGTGGGGTGTTGGTCCCCTAAAGTCACAGCTGTCAGCTTGGGGCTTCCCATCTTGCTGGCACATCAGGTCCCACGGGTTGGCAGGTGACTCACCCCTCACCTTCAAGTAGCTCTTGTTCTGGAAGGGGTAGGGGTACGCAGAATGTAGCACCTGTGTGTTCACCTGTAGGGTGTAATGCTGTGCTACATGCCTGGGTCTGAGATGTGTGCCTGTGTCTGACAGTGCATACACAGGAAGTCCCCGGGCACACGGCCCCCATGGACAGGGGGGCCACGGGTGTGAAGGGAGCATGCGGCATGAGGCGGAGGTGATGTGGGCTGACACAGCACTTCCCAGAGCACATGAGCACGGATACAGGTGTCTCCTTGAAAGCTGGATGCAGCTTTAGAGCCTGGTGAGCCATCGGAGAAGGAGGCCTGGGAGATGGTGGATGGGGAGGGCTCCCTGATGACAACTCATCTTCCCCAAGATGGGCTTGGCTGGACCAGCTGGCAGAGCCGGGCACCCTAAGCCTGTGGTGACGGCAGCTGCTTCCCTGAGCTTATCCCTAAACCCCCGGCTGTAGGCCAGGGTGGTTCCCCCATCCTAACCCTAAGAGGGCTTGCACACCACACAGGTGGGCCAGGAGCAGTGAGTGGCAGGTGGGCACCGGGTCAAGAAGGACGTAAGTGTCCTGGTGTGTCTGGTCTGTGGGACTCGGGCCAAGTGCATCAGCCCCAGGTTGCCCGTACCCCTGGTTTGTGCAGTGCTATGTGCTGACATGTACTGTGTACGTACTCCATGACTACTTGTGTTGGCCCCTGCCCCAGCACCCATGGTCTGGTGTTGCCTTCCCATCTTGCTCCATGATCTGAGAGATGCTTGAAGTGGGGCAAAGAGTCTGGGGTGGGAGCCAGAAAAGCTGGGGCTACCCCAAGCTCTCAGTGACTTTGGATATATCCCTTTATCCTCTCTGGGATGCAACTTCCCCATTGTAGAATATAGAGGGCCAATAACCCCTGCGGGATTATCTAGCAAGGCTGTTGGACAATGGATTCTCATGGAGGTGGATGGAAAGTCAGAAAAAGCCTTGGTCCCTGGACTTCCCATGGGGATGGTGGAGTTCCCTGTGTAGTTCAGCTGTTGGGCTAGGGGCTGAGATCAGGCCGTAATCTCCAGGAGAGCTTGCACTGACCTGCAAGGTGTTCAGACCCTCCTTGAGATGGAAGGCGTTTAGAGTTCTGGGGCCGAGCTTCAAAACAAATTAGTGATGTGACAGGCCAAGACCTGCCCCAGTGAGGCTGGGAAAGTCTCTCCACCCATCCCTGCCCCTAGGCCCCAACCCTGCTTGCCTGCCAGGGGTGAACAGCAGTGAACTCCAGGCAGGCCCGGAACCAACTCGCGTCTTTCTCCCTCTCTCGTTATTTCCCCCCCTGACCTATCACCACCCCCAACTCGCACCACCCCAGCTCGCTGTCTCTCAGGTTCACGCTTCCTGGGCTCAGAGTTTTCATCCTGGGGCTGTAGGCTTAGCCAGAGCAAACAGACAGCACTAAAGTCAACAAAACAAGAAAGCAAGCAGCATAGCTGACATGGGTAAGAAAACTTAGAAGTGCCCGGGCTAGGTGGCTCAGCCTGTAATCCTGCGCTTTGGGAGGCGGAGGTGAGTGGATAGCCTGAGCCCGCGGGTTCAAGACCCGTCTGGGCAACTTGGTGAGACCTCATCTCTACAATAAATCAAAAATTAGCCCAGTGTGGTAGTGCGTGCCTGTAGTTACAGCTACTTGGAAGGCTGAGGCGGAAGGATTGCCGGAGCCCAGCAGATGGAGGCTGTGGTGGCCGGGAGCGGCCACTGCACTCCAGTCTGGGTGACAGAGTGAGACTCCAACTCAAAAAAAAAAAAAAAAAAAAAAAGATGTGTCTGGGAGTCTAGGGGCTGGGGGTAGAACCCTACCCCATCCCATCCCACGGAGGGCCTAGGCTGGGTTGCCTCAGCTGCTGCAGAAAGGAAGTGAGAGGCTCACCGGGGGCCAGGATCATGGGTAGAAGCAGGCAGGACAGGAGTCGACAGGCTGTAACAGGAGCAGGAGTGAGGTGCTCCTGGTTCTCTACCTCACTCCAGCTGCGCCCCCCAGGGCTCAGGTCTTGGAGCCACAAATTCCTGAGGATGTCCAAGACACCCCCACGCCACCCACAGGCAGGGCTGCCTGACAAGTTATTTCTCTACCACTCGGGGCAGAGAAAGATCAATTCTCTCAACATACTTTTTATTTATTTGAGTTGGAGTCTCACTTTGTGAGCCTGTAGTCACTCTGAAGAGCAGAGTCATGCTCATGGTCACCGCAGCCTCAACCTACTGGGCACAGGCGATCCTTCTGCCTCAGCCTTCCAAGTAGCTGGAATTACAGACATGCACCACCACTCCCCGCTAATTTTTTTTTTTTTTGAGTTGGAGTCTCACTCTGTCGCTCAGACTGGAGTGCAGTGGCCGCTCCAGGCCACCGCAGCCTCGCCTGCTGGGCTCTGGCGATCCTTCTGCCTCAGCCTTCTGAGTAGCCGGAATTACAGGCATGCGCTACCACACCCAGCTGATTTTTTGATTTATTGTAGAGATGAGGTCTCGCCAAGTTGCCCAGGCGGGTCTTGAACCCGCGGGCTCAGGCAATCCACTCACCTCAGCCTCCCAAAGGCGCGGGATTACAGGCTGAGTCACCGAGCCTGGCTTAATTTTTTTTTTTTTTTAATTGTAGAGATGAGGTCTCGCCAAGTTGCCCAGGCTAGTCTCGATCCTGTGCACTCAGGCAATCCTCTTACCCCGGCCTTCCAAAGTGCTGGGATTATAGGCATGAGCCACGGGGCCCGGCTCACCATGCATTTTATACACATGCTCTGTTCTCTGTCAGAGAGAAATCATTTGAGAATCAGATGCCTCCACCCCCAAGGGGCTCAGCAGACCTGGGAGTCCCCAGGAGGTTGCCTGCCCAAGGCCCTGTCACGCCTGGATCCCCTAGCCGTTCAGTGAGCACGCTGCCTGTTGATTGGGCTGGTGATTGCAATGATTGGGCTGGCGATTGCAAAGTGCCTGGGGCAGTCCAGTCCTCAGAGATGTGGAGGCAACCAAAAGTTCAAGTCCAGAGAGTTGAACGGCTTGGCTGCAATGGAAAGGGCTGGAAAGCGAGACGCACCTGACTGGAACAGCTGAAGATCAAGGTGGAAGTCCCTGGACAGCAGTCTTGCTGTCTGTGGAATAAGCCTGTCATACCCCGGCCCTTCTAGCTCGGGCCTGCCATCAGGCAAGAATCCATGAGGGCAACCGATGAGCTGGAGGTGGAGTACAGGGTCCCCCGTCCTCAAGCAGACTTTCTGTCTCCCACCCAGAGTGCTTATTCCACTAAGCACTTGCCACGCCCCTTACCAACTCACTCCTTTCTCCCAGCAACCCTGTGAGGTGAGGATTAATATCTTTATTTTACAGATGAAGATGCCTAGTTAAGCATCTTGCTTTAAGTCACCCAGTGCTGATTAAGAAGATGAGCTGGCGGAGCCGGGCTCGGTGGCTCAGCCTGTAATCCCGCGCCTTTGGGAGGCTGAGGTGAGTGGATTGTATGAGCCCGCAGGTTCAAGACCCGCCTGGGCAGTGAGACCTCATCTCTACAATAAAAAAAATCATCCAGGCGTGGTAGCGCATGCCTGTAATTCCGGCTACTCAGAAGGCTGAGGCGGAAGAATCGCTGGAGCCCAGCAGGTCGAGGCTGCGGTGGCTGGGAGCGGCCAATGCACTCCAGTCTGGGCGACAGAGTGAGACTCCAACTCAAAAAAAAATAAAGAAGATGAGCTGGATTCCAGTTCAGGTCTGTCTGTCTATAAAGCCTGAGTTACAACAGTTCACCACCCAGGTAGGGCCCTGAATAGGGAAACTTCAAATCAGCCCCAAACTCAGGTTCCTGGCCAGGAGGTCCCTGGGTTTTTCCACTGCTCCTTCCCGCCACCACCTTACTTTCTCTTTTATCCCTCCTTTATTTATTTATTTATTATTTTAATTTTTTTTTTTTTTTGAGTCGTAGTTTTCACTCTGTTGCCCAGGCTGGAGTGCCGTGGCACGCTCACGGCCCCTGTAGCCTCGATCTACTGGGCTCAGGTGATCTTTCTGCCTCAGCCTTCATGGAGCTGAAACTACAGGCACGTGCTACCATGCCCAGCTTATTTATCTTTATTTTTATTGTAGAGACGAGGTCTCACCAAGTTGCCCAGTCTGATCTCGAACCTCTGAGCTCAGGTAGTACTCTCACCTTGGCCTTCCAAAGTGCTGGGATTACAGGCTTGAGCCACAGTGCCCGGTTCATTCCTCTCTTAATGCGTCCCCTGTCCTGACTCTCCTGCCTGCTTCAATTAACCCAGTACCTGAGACACTGACATTTTTAGACTCTTTCTTTCCTGTGGGTTAGAAAGTTGCTGCTTGGAGCTTTTCCTTTAAACTGCTTTCTTGTGGAAAGATTTTGAAATTTATTAAGGTAGAAATCAAAAAATAAAACCGAAAGGTGAAGAACTGATGGAGGAATGTGACAATGGAGTGGTTAGGTTGTCACCTCCCGAGCCCACTGTCTGGTCGGCATCACTAAACATACGGCAGCTAGACATCACGTGTTTCCTGATGAGATTCAATGTGAGGTTCACAGCACCTCTGCAAAGGATTCTCTGCCCCAGTTCGCAAAAACACTGAAGTGAAATAAGATCATAGCATTAGAGCTAACTTCTTGTATATTCTTCTTCTTCTTCTTTTTTTTTTTGAGTCAGGGTCTCACTTTGTCACCCAGGCTGGAGAATGGCACGATCATGGCCACCACAGCCTCGACCTCCTGGGTTCAGGCAATCCTTCCGTCTCAGCTCCCAGGTAGCTGGGACTTCAGGTATGCATGTTTTTTTTTGTAGAGATGAAGTCTTACTATGTTACTTAGGCTAGTACTTCTTGTATATTCTAAGAAATACAGGAGAGAGAGGAACAGCTAAATGACACTACAAAGAAACAAAGAACAAATTCAGAACATGGGACTTCCTGTGGGATCACATTTATTCCATAAGTCAGTGACGTGCACAACACAGATGCAGAGAGAGGACCTGCTCCTTTCTCAAGGGAACATTACCCCAAGGTCATGTGTGACCTTGTTTGGATCCTGATGCTAACAAATCAACAAATCAATGTAAAAAGACATTTTGAAACCATTGCAGGTATTTAATCATTCCACAGAATTGTTTATTTTGCCAGGCATGGCACTGATTATACAAGAAAATGTTCACAAGTTTTAGAGACAGATACTGAAGAATGCAGGAATGAGATGGCAGGGCAGTTGGGCTTTGCTTTAAAATATTTCAGGAAGCCGGGCGCGGTGGCTCAAGCCTGTAATCCCAGAATTTAGGGAGGCTGAGGCGAGAGGATTGCCTGAGCCTAGGGGTTCGAGACCAGCCTGGGCAATTTGCCGAGACCTCATCTCTACAATTGCAGTGGCTTTCACCTATAGTCCCAACACTTTGGGAGGCCAGAGTGAGAGGATTGCCTGAGCCCACAGGTTCAAGACCAGCATGGGCAACTTGGTGAGCCCTCATCTGTACAATAAATAAAAAATTAGCCAGGCATTGTGGCGTGTGCCTGTAGTTCCAGCTACTTGGAAGACTGAGGCGGAAGGATCACCTGAGTCCGGCAGGTAGAGGCTGCAGTGGCCATGAGCATGCCTCTGCACTCCAGCCTGGGCAACAGAGTGAGCCCAACTCAAAAAAAAAATTAGCTGGGCGTGGTGGCTCATGCCTGTAGTTCCAGCTACTTGGAAGATTGAAGCAGAAGGATTGTCTGAGCGCAGCAGGTAAAGGCTGCGGTGGCTGTGAACATGCCACTGCACTCCAGCCTGGGCAACAGGGTGAGACACCAGCTAAAAAAAGAAAATATTTCAGAAAAAAAAAAATACAGATGGCACTGGAGTGGCAAAATGTTGATGATTCTAGAATCTGCATGACACCATATGAAGATTCACATTCTGCTTTTCCGCATGTTTAACATTTTCACTTAGAAAAGCTTTAAAGGAATGTCTGTAGGCGTTGAGGTTGGGAACTCATCTTTGCTTACGTTGTCCCCACTACTCTAGCCTCTTGGACCATCGTAGAGTTGGTGGGAAGCCTTCCTAGGGACTGAAGCACAATGAATTGTCCCTAGGAGACCTGGAGAGGCCCTGTGGGACAGCCTAGCCTGGCATAGGCAGCATCTTTAACTTCTTCCCTTTCTTCCAAATCCACTCACACACACACTGGTCAGTCAAACCTTCCTCCCCTCCATCTTCATCTGTACTGCCATGGCAAACCAGCCCTCTTATGCCCAGTCCTGGGGCCCAGGGACATCAAGAGGAGGACTCAGAGTTGTGGGCAGAGGAGGGACTTGACACCTGCCACAGTGGGGCAGGAAGAAGAGAGCTGAGCTCATGCCCCTGGCCAGAAGCAACTAGACCCCTCTCCAGCCAGCACAGGTGATGAGACCAGCTGTCTGGATGCCCTCTTGGGGGTAGAACAGGGAAATGGAAGCGCCTAGACCATCTCCCTAGTGCTGGGCAAGCTGCAGTCTGTCTGCATGGGTTACTCCCTCCACCCCCAGTGACTGTCTCCTAAATTTATTTGCCAGCATGTCCTCATTTCCTTCCTGCTAGTCCATCTGATGATAATGTCAACTACAATCATGTCATTAAACCACAGTCATATCACTACCCTCTATCATCACCTCCATGGTTGGTGATTCATCCTTTCTCTTCTCTCAACGCATGCCAGTTCAGTGCCCACATTCTGGGGAATCTCATATGAAATCACGCCATGCTTGTTCTAACAGCCTTGGTGGGAAGGCTGACAAGAAGACTCCTCGAAAGGGTGGCAAGTACTCAGGCAAAGGTGTGGAGAGGTGCCCTGGAAGCCAGGATGAAGTGGCATCCACTCTGCCAGGGCCAAGAGGAAAGGTTTTGCAGAGGAAGGGTGCTCGGGTTGGCCTAGGAAGATTAATAGGAGTTGTTCGGACAGAGTGAGGAGTCAGGGTTGGTAACCACAGGCAGAGAGAAAGGCATGGGAACATCACAGCATGTGCTTGAGGACTGCCAGGCTGCCATGCTTGGACTTTCCCTGGGCATCAAGGGGAGGGAGGCGGAAGACTTCAAGCAGGAGAGAAACATGGCAATTTGGGGGTGGGTATAAATGTTGTGGTAAAATGGAGAATGGATGGGAGAGGATGTAGATGGGGAGGCTCCTGGAGATGGAGTAGATTTGGGGGAATGCTAGAGGGAACAGACGAGTGGTTCTTGGAGAGAGAGAGCTCCGGAGATGTGGCAAGGAGGACCTTGTTTGGGACAGGTTCTCAGGAACGGAGCAGGTCAGGGGAAGGTTAGAGGAAGTTGAGTTGGGGCAGAGGAAGGTAGACATGACTGGTTTTTTTGGGGTTTTTTTGAGTTGGAGTCTCACCCTGTCACCCAGACTGGAGTGCAGCGGCTGCTCCTGGCCACCGCAGCCTCGAACTGCTGGGCTCTGGCGATCCTTCTGCCTCAGCCTTCTTTTTTTTTTTTTGGAGTTGGAGTCTCACTCTGTCGCCCAGACTGGAGTGCAGTGGCCGCTCCCCCCACCCACAGCCTTGACCTGCTGGGCTCCGGCGATCCTTCCGCCTCAGCCTTCCAAGTAGCTGGAATTACAGGCATGCGCTACCATGCCCGGGCTGATTTTTTTGATTTATTGTAGCGATGAGGTCTCGCCAAGTTGCCCAGGAGGGTCTCGAACCTGCGGGCTCAGGCAATCCACTCACCTCAGCCTCCCAAAGGCGCGGGATTACAGGCTGAGCCACTGAGCCCGGCAGCCTCAGCCTTCCAAGTAGCTGGAACTACAGGCACGCGCTACCACACCCCGGCTGATTTTTTGATTTATTGTAGAGATGGGGTCTCGCCAAGTTGCCCAGGCGGGTCTCGAACCCGCGGGCTCAGGCAATCCACTCACCTCAGCCTCCCAAGGCGCGGGATTACAGGCCGAGCCACCAAGTCCAGCTGACATGACTGTTAGATGTATAAGAGAGGGAGCTGGGTCACTTGTTTTGAGTAGTGGGGTGAGGTCTGGACTGGAGATGGGAACTGGGGAGATGGCAGCATTTGTGTGGTGGAAGAGCACACGAGAGACGTGCAGAATGACCTCCCCATTGCAC
Source organism: Cephalopachus bancanus (assembly GCA_027257055.1). Classification (NCBI taxonomy): domain Eukaryota; kingdom Metazoa; phylum Chordata; class Mammalia; order Primates; family Tarsiidae; genus Cephalopachus; species Cephalopachus bancanus. The sequence goes on along the minus strand of JAPVLO010000168.1, from coordinate 4,509,632 downwards.
ACAGTGGACAAAGTACCCTGGAATTAGAGGGCCCATAGCATGTCTTCATTGACGTCCAAACTGAAAAAAACATTAACATGTAGGCCAAAGAAAGAAGATGATTCGAGTTTTTTTTTTTTAAATCAGAGTCTCACTGTTGCCCAGGCTGGAGTGCAATGGCATGCTCACAGTCACCGCAGGCTTGACCGACTGGGCTCAGGTGGTCCTTCTCCTTTAGTCTTCCACATAGTTGGAACCACAGGTGTGTGCCACTACGCCCAGCTAATTTTTGTGATTTAATGTCTAGATGAGGTCTCGCCAAGTTGCCCGGCCTGGTCTCGAACCCCTAGACTCAGGTAATCCTCTTGCCTCTGCCTCCCAAAGTGCTGGGATTATAGACATGAGCCATCACTCCTGGCTATGATTCAGGATTAATATATTTGTCACAATTTTTTTTTCTGTAGGAAGGGGCCCAAAAAAAGCAAGCATACCAAAGGCACATATATCCAAAAGAATGGAAAGGGGTGTCTTGAAGAGATAGTTGCACACCCACGTTCACGAATGCACTATTCCCATCAGCCACAAGGGGAAAGCACTTTGAGTTCAATGGACAACCAGAAGGTGGTCTGCTCATACAATGGAATATAATAGTATTCGACCATAAAAAGGAAGGAAAGGCTGGGCTTGGTGGCTCATGCCTATAATCCCAGCACCTTGGGAGTCCGAGGTAAGAGGATTGCCTGAGCCCACGGGTTCGAGACAAGCCTGGGCAACTTGGCGAGACCTCATCTCTACAATACATTAAAAAAAAATTTGTCGGGCATAGTAGGGGTGCACCTGTAGTTCTAGCTACTTGGAAGGCTGAGGCAGAAGAATCACCTGAGACCAGCAAGTCGAGGCTGCAGTGGCCGTGAGCATGCCACTGCACTCTAGCCTGGGCGACAGAGTAAGACTCTGACTCAAAAAAAAAAAAAAGGAAGGAAATTCTGACTCATGTTACAACGTAGATGAAGCTTGAGGACGTGAAAGAGTGAAATAAGCCAGTTACAGAAAGGCAAATAGTGTTTGGTTTCACTTACATGAGCTCTCTTGAGTAGTCAAGTTCATAGGGCCAGAAAGCAGAATGGTGGTTGCCAGGGACTGGGGAAGAGGGAAAAGGTAGATTATTTAATGGGTGTAGAGTTTCAGTTTTGCAAGAAGGAAAAGTTCTGGAGAAAAAGCTCTGTAGACTGTTTGTACAACTGTGTGAATATACTTACCATGACTGCATGGTACACTTAACAATAGTTAAGATGGCAAATTTTATGCTGTATTTTTTCACCACAGTTTTAAAAAGTGCCAAGGGTGTGAGGAAGCCGCCCAGGCATAGAACAGGAGAGAGGTGAGAAGGCCCAACAGCTGCATTGGGAGGAATAGCCCGGTGGTGATTGTCTCCCTCCCTCCATGCTCCAGCCCTGTCTCTCCCACTCAGAGGCACTGGGGCATCCTCATGCCGGGCTAGGAGCCAGGACACCTGGCTTTGACTCACCTTGGTTCTTGGGCAGTGCCAAGAGCAGAAGAAACAGTGTCTGCCTGCCCAGCCCTCTCTGGCCCAGCCTGCACCCCAGGGACCAATGCGGGTGTGGGAAGACCCTCCGGCGGCACAGGGAGAGGCCCCAGGAACTGGCAAGGCTCCACCCTGCCTGGGGTCCATCCAAACCCTCCTGGCACAGCCTCAGTGCCCATGGGTGCCAGTGCCCCAGACCCTGACCACATAGACCTCTGTAATCCCTGTGTTCCTGGAAAGCCGTGCATCGAATCCCACTTTCCCACTAGCTCACATGGACATTTTGAAGCGACTTTCCTGCTGAAGGGGGCCCTCTGTGAGCATTTTCTGGGATCTATGCTTCCTGTTTGTCCTCAAGGGGACAGCTGTGCGTGGAGAAGCCTCAGGATTTGGACAGAGATAAAGGGGAAGAGGCTATCTCGGGAATAGCTGGCCTTGTCCAACTGGAAGGAGGCAGGGAGGCTGCCCCATTGGGGAGCCCCAGTGTAAAGGGGGGAGCCAGGGCAGTCACACCACATCGGGGCTGCCTCCTTTCTCAGGCCGAGCAGGAGAGTAGAGAGAGTGTAGTTTGCCCTGGGGGAACTGAGATGGGCTTCCTGCCCACCCCAAGCCCCCTGTTCCAGACCCACGGCCCCTGACCAGATCAGATAGGGCACGTTCTTGCAGCAAGCTGCCCACTCACTGGGACCGTGCTGACGCAGGCAGGAAAATATTAACCCAACAGAATGAGTGCACATGCTCACGTGTGCACGACTCGTGTGTGTGTGTATCTCTACAGAGAGGGTTTCACATGCAAGATCAGACACACATAAGCACATGCCCTCCCCACATATCTGTCCATTCACACAGACACATGTACACATACAGACATATACAAGGGCACAGATGCTTCTTACACATGCAAATTTCTTCAGCATTATCTCCCCGGCCGCTTCTGTTAATAAGACCTCCCTTCTCCAGGAAGACTTCCCTGATCTCTTCCATTCATACTAGAAAGTGACAGGCCTAAGCTCTATCCCTAGTTTCAGATGCCAAGTTAGGCAGCTTGCCATGGGTTTTAGAGTGCAGCAGGACTGGGTCTGAATTCTGGTTTCTTGACTTTACAGGATCTGTGCCCTTGGACATGTGGCTGTGCCTGACCCTGTCTGCCTTAGTCTTCTTCTGCTCTGTCCTGGAGGCCCATGATGACTCTGAGAAGGATGAGAGTCTGGACTGGGGGTTAGTGGGAGTTCTGATAATTGGTGAGTATCAGAATTAAAGACCATCTTGGGTCCTGCCTATGCCCCTAATCCTCCCTAGCCTAGCCACATAGCGGGAGGGACCTTGGCTTCCGGGGGTAGGAACAGAACTCTGGTCTGGATGTTCTAGTTTTGAATGATCTTGGGCAAATTGTTACCTTGCTCCGAATATTTTTGTTTTTTCTTTTTTTTTTTTTTTGGAGTAGGAGTCTCACTCTGTCATCCAGGCTGGAGTGCAGTGGCACGCTCATGGCCACCACAGCCTTGACCTGCTGGGCTCAGGCTATCCTTCCACCTCCGCCTTCCAAGTAGCTGAAACTATGTCCAGCTAATTTTTATTTTTATTTTTTGAGTGGGAGTCTCGAAGTCTCACTCTGTCGCCCAGACTGGAGTGCAGTGGCCCCTCCCGGCCACCACAGCCTCGACCTGCTGGACTCTGGCGATTCTTCCGCCTCAGCCTTCCAAGTAGCTGGAACTACAGGCGCGCGCCACCACGCCGGGCTAAGTTTTTGATTTACTGTAGAGATGAGGTCCGCCAAGTTGCCCAGGCAGGTCTTGAACCCGCGGGCTCAGGCAATCCACTCACCTCAGCCTCCCAAAGCGTGGATTACAGGCTGAGCCACCGAGCCCGGCTGTCCGGCTAATTTTTTAAAAAAAATTTTGTTATAGAGATGAGATCTCTCCAAGTTACCCAGGCTGGTCTCGAACTCCTGGACTCCGGCAATCCTCTCGCCTCCGCCTCCCAAAGTGCTGGATTACAGGTGTAAGCCACAGCCCCTGGTTCTAATCTGTTTTTCTATCTGAAAAATGAATTTGAAAGGGGACACTTAGGTGGATGAGGCTTAAGGGTCTTACCTTTTTTCAGCAGTCTGAGAATCTTCATGGCTGCAGGTGATTCCAGAGAGACCAGTATCCTTCCAGCGACCCACACTGCATTCCCACCCCCACCCCTTCCCCTGGAGTCACAGCGGCTCTTTCCTTACTTGTTATACAAAGGGTTATACAAAGGTTTCCGTGGCTTAAAGGAGTCATGGCTCAAAAGAGTCTGAAAAAGTCTGAAAAAGGGTTCTGTGGCTCAAAAGAGTCTGAAAAACCGTAAGTGTAAAACAATTTGATGAAAAGCAGTTTAGGCCGGGTGTGATGGCTCACGCCTGTAATCCCAACACTTTGGGAGGCGAAGGCAAGAGGATTGCCTGAGCCCAGGGCTTCAAGACTAGCCTGGGCAAGTCAGTGAGACCTCAACTCTACAATAAATCAAAAAAATTAGCTGTGCGTGGTGGCTCACGTCTGTGGTTCCAGCTACTTGGAAGGCTGAGGCGGAAGGATCACCTGAGCCTAGCAGGTTGAGACTGCGGTGGCCGTGAGTGTGCCACTGCACTCCAGTCTGGGTGACAGAGTGAGACTCTGACTCAAAAAAGAAAAAAGAAAAGAAAAGCAGTTTAGTTGATAAGTTAATAAAATGGTATGCTGATTGAAGCAAATAATTTAGTTAAAATGTTTAATTTTTTAAAATATGTCAACCCTTTTGGGTACATTTGGGAAAAGTTCAGAGAAATTTCTGGCATCTTTAGTCCTGTTTCTTCATTCTGGTCTTTTTTCTTTTTTTTTTGAGTTGGAACCTCACCCTGTCACCCAGACTGGAGTGCAGTGGCATGCTCACAGCCACCGCAGCCTCAACCTGATGGGCTCAGGCGATCCTTCTGCCTCAACCTTCATCTCCCTCATACTGGGATTACAGGTTTGAGCTACCATGCCAACTCATTCTGCTCTTTCAGCATTTCTATTTGCATTCTCATTCCTTTTTTTTTTTTTTTTTGAGTTGGAGTCTCACTCTGTCACTCAGACTGGAGTGCAGTGGCTGCTCCCGGCCACCGCAGCTTCGACCTGCCGGTCTCCGGCGATCCTTCCCCTCAGCATTCCAAGTAGCTACAGGTTTGCGATACCACGCCCAGCTAATTTTTGATTTATTGTAGAGGTGAGGTCTCACCAAGTTGCTCAGGCGGGTCTCGAACCCGCGAGCTCAGGCAATCTACTCACCTCGGCCTCCCAAAGTGCTGGGATTACAGGCTGAGCCACCGAGCCAGGCTTGCATTCTCATTCCTAATTGGGATTGAGCTGATTGCGTTTGCCCCTTGCTGTTCATAAAGGAGAAGTGGATACATTTAAAACGGGAGACAAGCCGGGCTCGGTGGGTCAGCCTGTAATCCCAGCACTTTGGGAGGCTGAGGTGAGTGGATTGCCTGAGCCTACGGGTTCGAGACCCGCCTGGGCAACTTGGCGAGACCTCATCCCTACAATAAATCAAAATATTAGCCGGGTGTGGTAGCGCACGCTTGTGGTTCCAGCTACTTGGAAGGCTGAGGCGAAAGGATCGCCGGAGCCCAGCAGGTCGAGGCTGCAGTGGCCGGAAGCAGCCACTGCACTCTAGTCTGGGTGACAGAGTGAGACTCCAACTCAAAAAAAAAAAAAAAAAAGAAGTATCATTCTATTTATTGCTGACAAAATGGGGAGGGGATAAGTATATGTACAAGGGAGACCCCCCAAAACGGAATTTACTTATACAAAATTATGTATTTATTCTTTTTTTTTTTTTTTTGAGTTGGAGTCTCACTCTGTCTCCCAGACTGGAGTGCAGTGGCCACTCCCGGCCACCGCAGCCTCGACCTGCTGGGGTTTCCCGCAATCCTTCCGCCTCAGCCCTTTCCCAAATAGCCGGAATTACAGGCAGCGCTACCATGCCCGGGTGATTTTTTGATTTATTGTAGAGATGAGGTCTCGCTGCCCAGGCGGGTCTCGAACCCGCGGGCTCAGGCAATCCACTCACCTCAGCCTCCCAAAGGCGCAGGATTACAGGCTGAGCCACCGAGCCCAGCTGTATTTATTCTTATTTATTTTTTTGAGCCCAGGGGTGCATTGATACCAATGGGTTCCTAGAACAGTTACCTAGCAGGGGAAACCTGTACTACAACGGGCCTGCTCTCCAAAAGATAATCCATGTTTTTCTTTGGTTCCCCCCTCATACATACATAAACAAAGTATTAGAAGGGAATCTACCAAAATGTTAACAGTAGTTGCATTTTAGGTAATAGCATACTGAAATAAAAGAATCTGAGGTTCTTTATTTGTTTGCTATTTTTAAAATTTCCAGTCCAGTGTTAGACTATTATGTCTGCTTGACTTGTTTGGCTGTGTGTTAATAAATATTTACATTTTCAGTTAAGTGAACATTAATGTCCCCAATCATCTGTTCCTAATGTAAGATTTTTAGTGTAGCGAGTAAGGACTGAGAGGCTGATGGGCATTGAGCGATTTCAAACCTATCACTAGCAAACATAGTCATACCGCAGACAAAACTAGAATTAGAAAACTAAACAATTTCTAAAAAAGAGACCAAATGCTTAGACACATCAAAGTTTTCAAAAGTTGCCCTGTAGCACATCACTATTACCAATTCATTTTCAACTAATTTATCATTTCCACCAAATTAGTCTTTGGTTTGCTACTATCTTCACAAACCTTTCCCTGGGCTCTCTTTGGATGTCAAAATTAGTTGGGTAGGAGAGACCTCATATCTTCCAACCCTGATTCACAGGTGGGGAAACAGAGACCTGGGAGCAGGGTTTGAGCTGAGGTTTTACTGTGAATTTGATGCCCAGCTAGGACTCAAACCCAGGTCAGCATGCAAGGCGCCACCCAGAAGCGTCTTCACTGCAGCTAAGAGCTAGGGCTGCCAGATTCAGCAAATAAAAAAAAAAATATTTTTTAAATTTAAATTTTATTTATTTATTTATTTTTGAGTCGGAGTCTCACTCTGTCGCCCAGACTGGAGTGTAGTGGCCGCTCCCGGCCACCGCAGCCTCCCGGTCACCTCAGCCTCAACCTGCTGTGCTCCGACGATCCTTCCGCCTCAGCCTTCCAAGTAGCTGAAACTACAGGCGTGTGCTACCACGCCCGGCTAATTTTTTTGATTTATTGTAGATATGAGGGCTCGCCAAGTTGCCCAGGCGGGTCTCGAGCCTGCGGGCTCAGGCAATCCACTCACCTTGGCCTCCCAAAGTGCTGGGATTACAGGCTGAGCCACCGAGCCTGGCCAATAAAAATATATAAAAGACCCAGTTAAAATATGAGCTTCAGAAAAAACAATGAATACTTTTTTTTAGCATAAGTTTGTCCCAAATATTACAAATATTGTTTCTCTGAAATTCACATTTAACTGGGCACCTTGTATTTTATTTGGTGGCCCTACCCAGAGTCTACTTGGCAAATAAAGGACCCCAGATGTCTCTTCTTTGCTGCCCCTGACTATCCTCATTTATCCCTAGACACCACCCAGACCCTGTCCAAACTAACATGCTTCACAACTGTGACTGCAACTACCACCTGAGTGGCCCCTTTCGCTGCCTTTTCTTCTCTTTGACTCCTCAGCCTCTGCGTCTTCGGTGCTGTGACCGCCCTCCGTCCCCACAAGCTCATCCGGGAAGCTCTCTGTAAGCACCTTCCCGGCTGGCATCATCTCAGCACCCAGCTCTGGGTCCACGGCCACCAGCTGGCTTCCTTGGGGCAGCCCAGTGTCTCTCCCCACCTGCTCCTTGGTGGCCATCCCCTGTTCCCCAGTCCCTGTGCTTCTGGAGAAATCCCATGGACTCCGACAGTGTTGGGGCTGCTGTTTCCTGTTCTCATCCTCCTGCCACAACCCCTCCTGAGTCCAGGCCCAGCTGCACCCCCGTCTGCTGGGCGCCCTGGGGCCTCAGGGACCCCAGGTTGGCTACATTGCTTTTCTCCTTGCTTAGGACCCCTAGAAGGCCCCTTAGGCCCTCAGGATGCAGTCTGAACCCCTTGGCCTGGAAGACAAAATTCTTCATGCTAACACTGTCCACTTCTCCAGCCCTCTGCCAGCCACTCACAGCGCCCAGGTCTTCTCACAATCCCACTGAGTTTCTTTCTTTCTTTTTTTCTTTTTTGAGTTGGAGTCTCACTCTGTCGCCCAGGCTGGAGTGCAGTGGCACACTCATGGCCACTACAACCTTGACCTGCTGGGCTCAGGTGGTCCTTCTTTCTCAACCTTTCAAGTAGTTGGAATTACAGGAGCACACCACCACACCCAGTTACTTTTTAAAAAAAGTATTGTAGAGACAAGTTGTCCAGGCTGGTCTCGAACCACTGGACTCAGTCAATCCTCTTGCCTCTGCCTCCCAAAGTGCTAGGATTACAGGCATGAGCCACCCCATCCGGCCCCCACCGAGTTTCTTTCTTTCTTTCTTTTTTTGTTATTTAGTTTTTATTTCTCTGCAATCCAACTGGACGTGGAAGGGAATAAGGAAAACATGGAACCCAAAGAATTGCAGCGAGAGCACCAAGATTATAGGGATACTGGGAGCAAACAGAATGGAGGGGGTGCTCTCCTGAGCTACAGAAGGAATGATCTGGTAGTTTAAGATAAAACAAGTCAAATTTATTAGAGTTGTCCACAGTCAGTAACGGTGGTCTTCTTGCTGGTCTTACCATTCTTGGATCCAAAGCCCTCCATGGCTTGTACAACATTCATGCCCTCTTTCACCTTGCCAAAAACCACATGCTTGCCATCCAACCGTTCAGTCTTAGTAGTGCAGATGAAAAACTGGGAACCATGCCGGGCTCGGTGGCTCAGCCTGTAATCCCGCGCCTTTGGGAGGCTGAGGTGAGTGGATTGCCTGCCCGCCTGGGCAACGAGACCTCATCGCTACAATAAATCAAAAAATCAGCCGGGCGTGGTAGCACTTGCCTGTAATTCCGGCTACTTGGAAGGCTGAGGCGGAAGGATCGCGGGAGCTCAGCTGGTCAAGGCTGCGGTGGCCGGGAGCGGCCACTGCACTCCAGTCTGGGCGACTGAGTGAGACTCCAACTCAAAAAATAAAAAACAAAACAAAACAAAAAACAACTGGGAACCGTTTGTGTTGGGTCCAGCATTTGCCATGGACAAGATGCCGGGACCTGTATGCTTCAAGATAAAGTTCTCATCATCAAATTTCTCCCCATAGATGGACTTGCCGCCAGTGCCATTATGGCATGTAAAGTCACCACCCTGGCACATAAACCCTGGAATAATTCTGTGAAAGCAGGAACCCTTATAACCGAATCCTTTCTCTCCAGTGCTCACAGCACGAAAGTTTTCTGCTGTCTTTGGAACTTTGTCTGCAAACAGCTTGAAGGAGATGCGGCCCAAGGGCTCGTCGTCTACGGCGATGTCTGAAGAACACGGTGGGGTTGACCATGGCTGATGGGAAAAGGCTCAAGGCGGCGGTGTCTGCAAAGCCTCTTTTTTTTTTCTTTTTTTTTGAGTTGGAGTCTCACTCCGTGGCCCAGAATGGAGTGCAGTGGCCACTCCCGGCCACCGCAGCCTCGACCTGCTGGGCTTCGGCGATCCTTCCGCCTCAGCCTTCCAAGTGGCTGGAACTACAGGCGCGCGCTACCACGTCCGGCTGGTTTTTGGTTTATTGCAGAGATGAGGTCTCGCCAAGTTGCCCAGGTGGGTCTCAAACCGGCAGCCTCAGGCAATTCACTCACCTCAGCCTCCCAAAGTGCGGGATTACAGGCTGAGCCACCGAGCCCGGCTGCCCACCGAGTTTCAAATACCATTTCCCCTCCTTCCTCTGCTCATCTTGGAGGACCCAGCACCTATGTCACCTCTTCTGGAAGATCCCTGGCCTCTCCAGACTGGGTTAGCTCTGCCTATGTTACTTCCAGTTTATCATGGCATGTCCTAAGTAACCCGCTGCTTGTCTGTCCCATGAGTCAGCTGGGATGGCGTCTTTTCCACCTCTCGGCCTCCAGCATCCAGTCCAGTAAATGAGCCCAGGGCCTGATCCCGGACGCCAACATTGATCCCAGTTCCCTGTCTCACCAAACTGATGCCAGCCCAGTCCAACTCTGCCAAGCCCTGACCTCACTCGAGACCTAGGCTCCACTTCTGACCTTACCTCATCCCTACCCCTGTCAGTGCATAGGAAAGGAAGAAAGGCAGGGCTCCCCCACTTCCAGAATACATCTCTTTCTTCCAGAAGGAAGAGACGCCGTATCCTGAGCCCACTTAGAATCTGCAGAGGGGAGTGAGGGGCAGAGCCTCAGGCCTCTCGGCCACAGTGGACATTAGCTCCTTCCAAAGGGTTTCTGGCTAGGAAGCCCTTGGGCTGTAGCCTCCTTGCCTCTCCCTGCAGAGTGACCTGCTGGGAAAGCTGGGGGGAGGGGAGCCTGCGTGGAGCAGTAGAGACTGGGGCTCTGCAGGTTCTAGACCTGGCCTGGTCTTTGGCACCCTCTAGCGGACAGTTTCATTCCAAGCGATGGGTTTGGGAAAAATCCTGTATCTTCTCCCATGAATGAAGGGCTGCCTGGCCTCAGAAGTTCCCTGGACTTTGTTTTCACCATCCCACCCCACTTGGCAGGTGTCCTTAGAGTCTGCAGGCCAGCAACAGCTTGCTCATGTCTCAGCATTGGGTGATCTGCTCAAATCTCCAACTGCTGCTCCATCCTTCGAGGCCAGCCAGGCCTCGACTCCAGAAGTCCTCTAGGACTGAGCTGGTCCCCAGGGTCCCTCCTGACACCACCTTGGTCATTGAGCTCCCACAACCCTGAGCCTGAGTCCCATACCCGGGTCCCACTTTGGCTTCTTCATGAGGCCTTGCTTGCCTTTCCTAAAGGAGATGTCTAGGTTTCTCCCACCCCACCTCAGACTAGGGCCCCCAGAGAAGGGTTTCTACATCTCCTCTCAGACTGGAGTTTCACTGAAAGTATGATTTACGTGTCCTCTTTCCTCTCAGATTGGGGACACTTGAGGACTGACCCAGGGTCTCCTTCCTAATCCCTCCACCTGGCTGTTGATCTCCAGAAATTTCCACCTTCAGTCACCATTCTGCACAGCTTTCTTCATAGCTTTGTCTCAGGAGCCTTCCCCAGGTCTGGGACTCTGGGAGGGCTTTCCTCAGGCTCTGGCCCCAGAGGCAGGATGAACACTTGGCTTGGAGGGCAGGCCTTTCCTCTGGGACTGTGAGACCCGGAGCACCCACCCAGGGCTCCACCTCTGACCTCACAAGGGCTGTCTCAGAACTTGGTCTTTACAGTGCCACTGGCGGGAGCAGGGATGCATTTTGGGCAGTGCATCTGGACTTGACTCACGTGGCACCAGCCAAACCCCTACCCTACTGACCTCTCCTCTGGAGGAGGAGGAGCAGTTCTCGAGGCTGTCCTGGGAGGGCTGAGAGGCAGGCCTAGCCTGGAGACCCGGGGACGGCAGAGCTCCAGCTGGGGGTACAGTCTGAGCAGGGGACCATCGTAGAGGAACAAGATCAAGACCTGTTTTAACTGAGAAGGCCCAAGGCAGAGGCTGAGAATCCTAAGGCCATTGAGCAGAGTGAGTGGGGCTCCAGGCAGGGCTGCGGAACAGAGTGCCAACCCCCGACGTAGGGCCCAGGCCTGGAAGGATGACCCCTTGGGGACCATTCCGGGAGGCGGTAATGGTGGGATTGTCTGGGGAAGGAACCCCAGCTGGGAGTTGAAGGCCTGGCTTTCTGTTGTGGTGCAGTCTTGAGTTGCTGTGTGACACAGGCCTATCACACCCTCTCTCTGGGCCTCCATTTCCTTACCTGTAAGTTGGCTGTTGGGAGGACCAACAGTGGAGCGGAGACCGGGGGGCTGTGTTGGGCTGGACTGTCCACAGGGCATGGGTTGAGACGAGGAGAAAGCTGAAGACAAACGACACAGGACTGAAGCAGAGGGATGCCGGTCAGAGTTAGGTCAATGCTGGCTTGTTGGCCTGGATTCTCCCACCAGAGTATCCTCTGGAGGGGCTGAGCCTAGGGCTAGAGTTTCTGCATTCACAGTTGGGGATATGATCTGTGCTGCAGCTAGAGGGAATTGTGTTAGACAATAAAGAGGTCATACAGGATGAGGAAACTCAAGGGGCATATTTACACTGCCAGTTTGAGAGAAAATGGAAGCACAAGGGGGAATTTTTAGGAAAGGTGAGAGTGTCAACTTTGTTGACATTTAGCATGAGCTAAATGAGTTTTCAGGACCTCATCCTGTATGTGTATCCTGTGTGTGTGTGTATCCTGTGTGCGTGTGCATAAGGAAGAGGTCCTGGAAAGTCACAGTATAAGCCAGCAAGAGGGCTTGAGGTTAGACTAAAAGCATAATGCTCAAATACGAGAGTCTGGAGACTAAGGAGAGACTGTAGGCATCTCCTTGGTCCAAAACTGAGTTGCAGACTTGAGAGGGTCAGAGGTATCTCTGGACAGTCTGGCTTGGGAGTCGGGGTCCTGGGGCCGGTATGGGTAGGGGTGGGACCTCAGGGCTTCTCCCCATAGGCTGAGCACTCCTTCCTCCCTGCCCACTTTGCTGGGCTAAGAGGGTGACACTAACAGGAACTGCCTTGTGGCTTCTCCCATGGCGGGGTGAGGTCTGATGAAAATACGGGCCCAAGTTCCATGTCGCCCAGCCCTAATGACCTCTTTTTGGTTCCACAGCATCTGAAAAACTGAAAGACAAAAGATGGCTCCAACAGTCAGGCAGAGGCGGTAAGCACCCCAGCCCATTCCCCCACCCCAGCCCCCTGTCCTCAACCCAGCAAACCTTAGTGCCCTCCCTGCCCCATCCTCAGCCTCTCCCCTGGGGGAGGTGCTCCCCCAAGGACCCCTCCCCACCCACCCACCCGACTATGGGGGCCCAGAAGAAGGGCCTCTTCCACCAGCCTCTCATGCCCCCATGGAGCAGCCAACCACAGGCTGTGCCCTGGGGAGTGGGAAGTCTCAGAAAGACCCGGATGAGGGCCAAGCAGTTACTCAGTGAACTCTGATTGCCTGTGCGGGCGGCACTCGACTGAACTGAGCTCACCACCTCCGACCCTCTCAGGCTCAGCTCTCTTCAGGGTGAACAAGAACAGTTCTTGCAATGGCCAAGGCCCTGCCTCACTAGACACATTACCTCTCTGGCCTCCTCCTTAACCCCCACCCTGCTCTCCCCACTCCAGCCACACTGACCTCCTTCGCTCTCTTCAGACATGCTCAGAGTCCTTCAGGGACTATTCCTTCTGCCGAAGCACTCTTCCCGTAAGGCTCCCTCTCTCACCTCCTTCATGTCTTTGCTCAGATGCCACTTTCTCAGTGAGGTTTACCCGACTGCTCTGCTTGAAATCACACCCTGTCCTCACCCCTGTGCTCTTGATTCTCCTTCCCTTGCTCTATTTTCCACCTTCTTTTTTTTTTTTGAGTCGGAGTCTCACTCTGTCGCCCAGACTGGAGTGCAGTGGCCGCTCCCGGCCACCACAGCCTCGACCTGCTGGGCTCTGGCGATCCTTCCGCCTCAGCCTTCCGAGTAGCCGGAATTACAGGCATGTGCTACGATGCCCGGCTGATTTTTTAATTTATTGTAGAGATGAGGTCTCGCCAAGTTGCCCAGATGGGTCTCGAACCCGTGGGCTCAGGCAATCCACTCACCTCAGCCTCCCAAAGCGCGGGATTACAGGCTGAGCCACCGAGCCCAGCTGTTTTCCACCTTCTAACGTGCACAGGTACCTGTTTATTACACTTCACCGCAGTCAGCCCCATGCAAGCAGGGAGACCTGGGTGCACTCTTGGATGGAGAGAATGAATCGTGCCCCTCTTACTGATGACACCGCCATCTCCAGCCCATGGCTGTCTCCTGGGTTTAGATCCTCTTTCCAAAGATGGCCTGGTGTTGCACAGGCAACTCAGACCCCACATGAAAACAGCCTCCTCCACTCCCTGCGTCTGCTCCTCCTCCTGTGGTCGCAACTCAGTCAGAGGTCTCCCCTTTCCTCAGTTACTCAGGCCAGAAGCCAAGGTCACGTCCTTGACACTTCCCTCTCCCCTGTGCCTCACACCCAGTCACCAATCTCCTAAAATATCGAGAATGTGTGCCCCTCCCACCTCCCTTTCTACCACCACCAAACTCTTCCATGACCACTCTAGGCCACCTCCCTGCCTTTTCCTCAGGCCACTCCTGCACCCTCTCCCATCCCTGGTGATGTTGCCATTACCCATCTCTTCCACTACAGAGAGATCCAAAGGTGGAGGCTGGGTTTTGCATTTTTGTTTGGGTTTTTTTTTTTTAGTTGGAGTCTCATGCTGTCACCCAGGCTGGAGTGCAGTGGCATAGTCACAGCCACCACAGCCTCGACCTGCTCAGCTCAGGTGATCCTTCTGCCTCAGCCTTCCAAGTAGCTCAGGAACTATAGGCATGCACCACCACGTAGATTCGACTAAGTTTTTTATTCATTGTAGAGATGAGATCTTGCCAAGTTGCACAGGCTGGCCTCGAACTCCTGGGCTCAGGCAATCTTCTCACCTCTGCCTCCCAAAGTTCTGGGATTATAGGCGTGAGCCACTGAGCCAGGCTGAGACTGGGTTTGAGTTTTGCATCCCTGGCATCTGACTTATAAGTAGATACTCAACAAATGTTTGTTGAATGAGGAAATTTTGGTAGCAGTATGAATGGTTGACTTGAGGTTAGTTTATGGTTGAATGGCTGATTAGATAATTAAATGAGCTAATAGCTGGTTAGCAGGAGAGCCAGTTGGTTGGTTAAGTTGCTAGACGAGTTAGTCAAAGGGTTAGTGAGTGGATAGCTGTTTAGTTCCTTGATTAGCAGATGACTTAGGTAATCTGACTGACTGTTAGTTTCTGTTTTTTTTTTTTTTTTTTTGAGTTGAAGTCTCACTCTGTCACCCAGACTGGGAGTGCAGTGGCCGCTCCCGGCCACCGCAGCCTCGACCTGCTGGGCTCTGGCGATCCTTCTGCCTCAGCCTTCCAAGTAGCTGGAATTACAGGCGCGTGCTGCCATGCCCGGCTAATTTTTTGATTTATGGTAGAGATGAGGTCTCGCCAAGTTGCTCAGGCGGATCTCGAACCCGCGGGCTCAGGCAATCCTCTCACCTCAGCCTCCCAAAGTGCTGGGATTACAGGCTGAGCCACCGAGCCCAGCCGACTGTTAGTTTCTTGGACTGTAGGCTTATTTTCTTGGATGCCCTCTTCTAATTCTACAACCCCCCCCTTGAGCCATCTTATCTATGCCCATGGCTCAAAGGACCATCTATAATCTGATGGCCTTCAAACGTGTATCTCTAAGTGAGATCACACAGCCAGCTGCCTCCTTTCTGGTCATCTTTTTTGTTTGTTTTGAGTTGGAGTTCTCACCCTGTCACCCAGGCTGGAGGGCAGTGGCACGCTCACGGCCACTGCATCCTTGACCTGCTGGGCTTAGGTGATCCTTCCACCTCAGCCTTCCGAGTAGCTGGTAGCACAGCCATGTGGCACCTTGCCTGGCTAATTTTTTGGTTTATTGTAGAGATGAGGTCTTGCCAAGTTGTCCAGGCTGGTCTCGAACCCATGGGCTCAGGCAATCCTCTCACCTTGGCCTCCCAAATTGCTGGGATTATAGGCATGAGCCACCATGCCCAGCCCTTCTGGCCCCTCAGAGTCAACAGGTTAGGGTTAGGGTTAGGGCCCTCCTTACCCTCCTCCTGCCTAAACCTGTGACTTCCCTGCTGTGCCCCACGTGGGCATGGGCCATGCCACTGCTCCAGCCAGAACCTCAGACCACCCCCGAGCCCCTCTCCGTTCCCCTCTGAATCAAACACCAGCTCTGCCAGTTTGACTGTGTTCTCCTGGCTCCATGTACTGCCAACTCTTTGACTCAGGCTGCTTTCCCGCTCAGCCTGTCTGTGGAGAAGCCTCCCGATACTTGCCATGCCTGCACTTCTGCCATCCTGCAGAAATCCTCCACCTGGCCCACGGCCCACTGGTCTAGTTCAGACTCCTTAATGTGGGCCAGAGGCCTTCTGCTGTCTGGCCTTGGCCACTTTCTGCCATCTCGTGTCATTTCTACTCCTCCTCTGGCCAGCCTAACCTATCTTTGCAGAATTGCTCTGAACGTCACATATTTTTAGCTGCAAAACTTTGCCCATGACCTTCCTATGCCCAGAGCAGTTCCCTGCCTCCTGGGATGCTCCTTTACTGGCCAGTCTTCGATTCTTTTTTTTTTTTTTGAGTTGAAGTCTCACTCTATCGCCCAGGCTGGAGTGCAGTGGCACACTCATGGCCACTCTGGCGTCGACCCACTGGACTCTAGTGATCCTTCCGCCTCAGCCTTCCAAGTAGCCAGAACTACAGGCATGCACTACTTTGCCTGGTTAATTTTTTTTTTTTGATTGTAGAGACGAGGTCTTGCCAAATTGCCCAGGCTGGTCTTGAACCCGTGGGTTCAGGCAATCCACTCACCTCGGCCTCCCAAAGCACTGGGATTACAGGCTGAGCCACCGAGCCCGGCCAATTCTTTTTTTTTGAGTTGGAGTCTCACTCTATTACCCAGGCTGGACTGCAATAGCATGCTCATGGCCACTGTAGCCTTCACCTGCTGGGCTCAGGTAATCCTTCCACCTCAGTCTTCCAAGTAGCCAGAACTACAGATATGCTCTACCATGCCTGGCTATAATTTTTGATTTATTGTAGAGATGAGATCTCACCAAGTAACCCAGGCTGATTCCGAACCTGTGATGAGCTCACAGCAATCCTCTCACCTCAACCTCCCAAAGTGCTGGGATTATAGGCGTGAGCAACTGCTCCTGGCCCCAGTCTTCGATTCTTTTTTTTTTTTTCTGAGTTGGAGTCTCACTCTGTCACCCAGACTGGAGTGCAGTGGCTGCTCCCGGCCACCACAGCCTCGACCTGCTGGTCTCCGGCGATCCTTCCGCCTCAGCCTTCCGAGTAGCTGGAACTACAGGTGCACGCTACCATGTCTGGCTAATTTTTGATTTATTGTAGAGATGAGGTCTTGCCAAGTTGCCCAGACGGGTCTCGAACCTGCGGGCTCAGGCGATCCACTCACCTCAGCCTCCCAAGGCGTGGGATTACAGGCTGAGCCACCGAGCCCAGCTACCAGTCTTCGATTCTTGACCTACATTTCCCTTCCTCTGGGAGGGCCTCCCACCCCTCGTCGGGACCACTCGCTTCTGCACGTGCTCCCGTGTGCCCTCTCCTCTCCTGTGGCAAGGTGCTCATGCTTCATAGTCACAGCTTAATTGATTCCCTGTTTCTCTGCCCAAGAGTTGGGCTCATACCAGTGTCTTTCGCTGCAGTGTCTGGACATAGCAGGCATAGTGGGCAATCAATATATCTTTCATTCCTTGACTGGTTGGTGTTTTTTTGTAGCTTACTGTGTCGTGCCTGCTGTGATGAAGGGCCAGGCTTCCAGACTTCTCTCGGTGTTCTTGGTTTCCTGCTCTGTCTGCCTTGCCCCTCCTTTGTGGCATCTTCCCAGGACTGTTCTTCGGTTTCTGCTGACACTGGGTTGCGCGTACGTTCTTCTTCAGGACTGAGGAAACCTGAAGGGGTGAGGGAATCCTCATACGATGCTGTATGGGATCTGGAGTTGGGTGGGGACCAGTGGCTTGTCCTGGAAACTCTGCATCTGCCTTCGCATGCTCTACCCTGGATTTGTTTCTTTGGGGTAAGGAACACTGCAAGGGCTGGTGAGAGACACAGGGTTTCAGCTTAAAAGTGGAAGGTAGGCTGGGTGCAGTGGCTCACGCCTGTCATCCCAGCACTTTGGGAAGCAGAAGTGAAAGGATTACCTGATTCCAGAGGTTCAAGACCAGCCTGGGGAACTTGGAGAGACCATATCTCTACGGTAAGTCACAAAATTAGCCAGGCATGGTTGTGTGTGCCTGTGGTACTAGCTACTTGGAAGGCTGAGGCAGAAGGATTGCCTGAGCCTAGCAGGTTGAGGCTGCAGTGGCCGTGAGCATGACACTGCACTCCAGCCTGGGCAACAGATGAGACTCCGACTAAAAAAGAAAAAAAAGAAAAGTGAAAAGTGGAGGATACCTCTTCCTCCCTCTGTTTTACTCTTTGCTGCTATGAGGCCAGAGGAGTTTAAGAGCACTGAAATGACACGGCTCTCCCCAGCACAGTGAGGCAGTTGAGGGGCTGGTGTCAGCTTCCAGGCATTGAACACGAGGGGGCGGCTCACTAGTCAGAACAAACACTGAGGCCACACTTAGAAGTATCTGTGTCTGTTGCCTGTCTTCCTCTTTATCCTCCAGACCCTACCACCTTCCCCCAATTCCAGACCTACACTCCCTCTATACACAGGCATTGGGACCTGGAACTCACTGTTTCATCTGTCCGTTCATCCAACTGTGCACTTATTAAACAAATATTTACCGAGTGCTAGGCACTTTGGGAAGCTCGAGGATCTTATTGATAGTAAGGCAGAAAGACTCTCCAGTTCATTCAACAAATTTTATTGCACATCTACGACGTGCCTGGCATTGTGCCAGGCACTGAGGCTCTACCCAGAAGTAAGACCCAGTCTCTCCTTTTCTCCCTCCTTCTCTCTTGTTCATTTATTCATTCACTTACAAACATCTGTTGTGTTGACCGCTGCAGAGCCTGGTGCATTTTGCTGACCCTTCCATCTCTGGTGGCTCCGTGAAGTT
The DNA here is from genome assembly GCA_027257055.1 of Cephalopachus bancanus. Lineage (NCBI taxonomy): Eukaryota > Metazoa > Chordata > Mammalia > Primates > Tarsiidae > Cephalopachus > Cephalopachus bancanus. The sequence goes on along the minus strand of JAPVLO010000168.1, from coordinate 4,491,382 downwards.
CAGAGAGCCCAGCAACAGACTTTGCCACATCCCATGCAGAATGCTTCACTATGGCCATGCTCTGGCCTGTGACCCCCAAGCTCTGGCTCTCACAGTTCGGCAGACAGAGACAACTGAGTTCCACTTTCCAGCCTGTTCTCTCCCACCCTGCTTCTTCCCAATGGTTCCCTGGGGCCACAGATGCTCTTCCAACTCCCCTAATGCCCCCTCTGCAAAGTGGCCTAGTTGTGTGCCCTTCTCACTGCTCCAGTTCTGACTAGAAGGAAGAAGGGACAGGGCCTGGCCATCTACCCCAGGTCCTCTCTGTGTCCCCATGGCTCGCAGGTGTTTTAGATCCTAGCTGTTCCAGCTGGCTCGGGCAGGAGGCTGCAAGTGTGTGGTGAGGCTGCTGGGTTACCCATTAACTCAGCCATGAGGCGAAGGGCCAATGGGCAGCAGGTGGACTTGAGTCTCCTTTTTGTCCATGGGCTCGGGCTGCTGCTTCAGGCCCACCTGCCGCTCCAAGATGGTCTCCTGGTCTGTGATAACGAGAACACAAGCAATACTGCAGAGGAAGATGGTGCGAGAATTTGTGGCTGAGTTCATAAGCACGTATGTCATGATGGTGAGTGGGTGGGCGGCATGGGGAGGGTGGAGCTCAGCAAGGTAGCCCATGACCATCCCCCTCACTGAAGACCCCATGGGTCACAGTGTCCATCCCCCGCCTCTGAATTGGGAGCCTGGGGAAGAAGCAGAGGAAAGGAAGGAGAAGCCTTTCTCGCCAAATCTTTCTGGGGCAGAAAGAGCTTGTAACGTGGGATAGAATGAAGCCATGGGCTGTCTGGGGGCATGGCTGGAAGGAGAAGGGGAACCAAGGGTAAAAAGATTGAGGGAACCTTGAATGTCAGGTTTTGAGAAGGAATCCTGAGGGCAATGGGAAGCATGGAAGGTTATCAAGAAGGGGAGTTACGTGGTCAGATTTGGATTTTAAAAGGTAATTGTAAGCCAGGCTCAGTGGCTCAGCCTGTAATCCCACGCCTTTGGGAGGCTGAGGTGAGGGGATTGCCTGAGCCTGCGGGTTCGAGACCCACCTGGGCAATTTGGCGAACCCTCATCTCTATAATAAATCAAAAATTAGCCGGGTGTGGTAGCGCGCGCCTTTAGTTCCAGCTACTTGGAAGGCTGAGCCAGAAGGATCGCCGGAGCCCAGTAGGTTGAGGCTGCAGTGGCCGAGAGTGGCCACTGCACTCCAGTCTGGGCGACAGAGTGAGACTCCAACTCAAAAAAAATAAAAAAATAAAAATAAATAAAAGGTAATTGTAGGTTCAACGTAGAACCTTAGGACAGGCAAGACTGGTGAGAGAGGACCAGTAAAGAGGCTGTTGTAGCGATTTGGATAGAAAGAGGCTGGTGACCATCCTGGAGGTGGAGAATACACCGTGGGAACCAAAGGCCTTTGGGAGCAGCAGAGACCTTAGGAAGCACATTTGGGAGCACGAAGCCCAGCAGCACGAAGCAGGAAGGGAGGTTGGTATGGATGTGACCAGCTGAGAGGCCTGTGGAGAGATCCAGAAGAGAGTTAAATGTAGGGGTCTGGAGCTTAAGAGAGGATTGGGCTGGAAGAAAAGAGTTGAAATTTATCAGCATATGGGCGGTAGCTATCAAAGCTGTCCAGGGAGAGTGGTTTTGTTTTGTTTGTTTTTTTTTTGCATTGGAGTCTCATTCCGTGGCCCACGCCGGAGTGCAGTGGCACGCTCATGGCTACCCCAGCATCGACCTGCTGCAGGTTCAGGCGATTCTTCCACCTCAGCCTTCTAAGTAGCTGGAACTATAGGCATGAGCCACCACGCCTGGCTAATTTTTGGATTTATTGTAGGGATGAGGTCTCACCAAGTTGCCTGGGCTGGTCTTGAACCCGTGGGCTCAGGCAATCCTCTCACCTTGGCCTCCCAAAGTGCTGGGATTATAGGCATGAACCATCGCACCAGGCCTCAGGGAGAATGTTTAGGAAGAGAAAACAGCAGGTTGAGGACAGTGCCCGGGAATGGAGAGGTACACACAAAGGAGCCCACTAGAGAAGAAGAGCCAGAGAAGTGGGAGGAACCCAGAAGGGACCACACCACAGGGTGTCAGCAGCTCCATGAGGAGGGAGCTGGCAGCAAGGTGGGAAGCTGCAGGTGGGCCGAGCAAGGTGAGCGCTGGCCAAAGGACACTGGGCTTGGCAACATGGAGGCCACTGGAAACTCAGACAAGGGTGCTTCTTTTTTTTGAGCTGAGTCTCGCTCTGTCACCCAGGCTGGTGTGCAGTGGCACAATCACAGCCACTATAGCCTGGGCCTCCTGGGCTCAGGTGATCCTTCCGCCTCAGCCTTCCAAGTAGCTGAAGCTACAGGTGTGCGCCACCACGCCCGGCTATTTTTTAACAAATTTGTTATAGAGACGAGGTCTCGCCAAGTTGCCCAGGCTGGTCTTGAACTCCTGGGCTCAGGGAATCCTCTCGTCTCCGCCTCCCAAAGTGCTAGGATTATAGGCGTGAGCCACCGTGCCCAGCAAGGCTCTTTTTGAGTGTGTGATCGGGACAGAGTTCAGACTGTAGGTGGGTTGTCAGGTTTCTTGGCATCTCCCTCTCCACCTGCTTCTGCCCTGCCACTTACCCCTGCCAGCCTCCACCCTTAATAAGACCTGTAGCCATGCCTGTTGTATCCTATGCAGGGTCCAGGTCCAGGTAAAGAAGGGAAGCCAAGGTGATCAGGTGCATCAGAGGAATGGGATGAGACAGCCTGTGTGTGTGTGGTTGTAAGTGTAACTGTGGCTGTGTGTGTGTGTGTGTGTGTGTGTGTGTGTGTGTGTGTGTGTGCATAGAGCCAAAGTGCAGGAGATGGAGGTGTCCTCGGAGCCCAGGGGTGGAAGGGACTCTGGACACCTGCCCTTGCCCTTGACTCACCAGTCAACCTTGGGCAGGTTTCTTACTGCCTTAAAGCCTGTCTTCTCACTAGGTGTGTAGAATCAGACCTTCTTGGGCTTTGGAGGTGGGTTTGAATTTGAGCTCTGCTGTCTTCCATCTGTGTGATCTTCCACAAGTGTCTTAACTGTTGGAACTTGAGCCTCCTTGCTGGTAAACATGAACACCAACAGCACACTGGCAGACTTGGGTGAAGGCCATGTGTCAGCACCCAGTACACATGTGGTACACACACGTTGGTCCCTTGTTGTTATGACAAGTGCTCCCAGCTGCTGTCTCCTCCCTGCATCTGGCCTGCTCCCTCTCCTCCCTTACCTACCCTCCTGCTTTGGCTCCTGAGTGGCAAGGAGAGCAGATGGGTCCTGTCCTTCCTTAATCCAGGGTATATTAATTCACTTATGATGGTGCATTCCAGCCCCGTGAGGGCTGTTGAACCTTGGAACCTCAGAGGCATGCTGGCGCCTCCTCAGAGAGCTCTTGGAGAGAGCGGGCACCGCCCACATGCACGGATAGCTGCCCCCATCTGTGTTTCTCTTCCTTTTTGTGAGATTGTGATTGAGCACCTAATGCATACCAGGCACTATGAGGCCAAGCATCTTCCCAAATCCTCACAGCAGTTTGTGAGGTAGGTGCTATTAATTATCCCAGTTTTACAGATGGGGAAACTGAGGCTCCATGAGACTAAGTCACTTGCCCTAGGTCACGCTTTTTAAATTTTTATTTATTTATTTATTTTTTTGAGTTGGAGTCTCACTCTGTCGCCCAGACTGGAGTGCAGTGGCCGCTCCCGGCCACCGCAGCCTAGACCTGCTGGGCTCCGGCGATCCTTCCGCCTCAGCCTTCCCAGTAGCCGGAACTACAGGCGCGCGCTACCACGCCCAGACGATTTTGTATTTATTGTAGAGATGAGGTCTCACCAAGTTGCCCGGGCGGGTCTCGAACCCGCGGGTTCAGGCAATCCACTCGCCTCGGCCTCCCAAAGTGCTGGGATTATAGGCTGAGCCACCAAGCCCGGCCTATTTTTATTTTTTTTGAGACGGAGTTTCACTCTGTTACCCAGGCTGGAGTGCAGTGGCACACTTATGGCCACCACAGCCTCAACCTGCTGAGCTCAGCTGATCCTTCTGTCTCACCCTTCCAAGTAGCTGGAACCACAGGTGTGCGCCACCATACCCGGCTGATTTTTTTGATTTATTGTAGAGACGTGGTCTCACCAAGTTGTCCAGGCTGGTCTCGAACCCCTGGACTCAGGGAATCCTCTCGTCTCTGCCTCCCAAAGTGCTGGGATTATAGGTGTGAGCCACCGCGCCCAGCCGAAGGTCACATTTTAAACCAAGATTAAATCCAGTCCAATCTAATATCACAGACTTGACCCTTAGCCACTGTGCTCTGTCCCTTAGCTTAAATATGCATTTGGTAGGCTTTCTAAAACTCTGGCTTGTTAATGCTCCCCAGCTGGGGTAAGACCCTCACTCTCAAGATTTGGGTTAGATCAAGACCCCTCTCTGAGTTTGAGTTTCCCCATCTATCTAGTGGGAACAAAAACATTTGTTATGCAGATTTGCTGTGAGAATTGAAGGGCAGTAACACTTATAAAATAACTTTGTGAGATTTAAGCTTATATAGGACATTGCATTGTTGTTATTTTTAGTTGCCAGACCTGTGCCAATAAGTGGAAGTTTTTCAGCTTATAGGAAGCTCAGTGAGTCACAAGGGTAAAGGTTTTGCCAAAAAGCCAGTGTGACCTTGGGCCCCATTTATTGCAACCAGGATGAGGGAAGTGGACTGTTCCACTTTGCAACTTCCAGGGGTGTTGTCCTCGGCCTCCTGACTGTTGGGAGGACTTTGATGATCAGAGTCACATTCACTGACCAGGGAAGGGAGAGGCTGGAGCCATCAGGGCCCTGGAAATCCAGCTATTCACGTGAACCATAGGGCAAGGGTTGCAGACTCACACGTTACAGGGGTCAAGAGAGAGTCAGCACAGGGTGGTGGAGACGTTGGTTAACTGCAGAGTGCCAATCTATGTAATGGCACAGCAGCCACCACTCCAGCTGACAGCTGCCATGGAGGGTGGAATGAAGGCCAGTGAGAAGTTTCAAGAGAAGCTGAGCCAGGCGTGGTGGCTCATGCCTGTAATCCCAGCACTTTGGAAGGCGGAGGCAAGAGGATTGCCTGAGCCCAGGGGTTCGAGACCAGCTTGGGCAACTTGGCGAGCCCTTATCTCTACAGTGAATCAAAAAAATTAGCCAGGCGTGGTGGTGCATGCCTGTAGCTCCAGTTACTTGGAAGGCTGAGGTGAAAGGATCGCCTGAGCCCCCTCAACAAAGAGAGAGAGGGAGAGAGGGAGAGGAAGAGAGAGAGAGAGAGAGAGAGAGAGAGAGAGAGAGAGAGAGAGAGAGAGAGAGAGAGAGGCTGAAAATTCTGGTCTTCAAAACCAAGTTATTCAAACAAAACGTGTGCTGGATGGATGGATTAGGTGTGTGTGGCGGGGGCAGAGGACAGCCCTGACATGGGGAATCATTCATGCGGGGTTCATTCACTTGATGGTTATTTTTAGCAAATGGTTTTGAGATGGGGAAAATGGAAGCAGGGACCCTCAGTCTTTAGACCCTCCATGCCTGCTCCAGTCCTGCCACCTCCTGGTCCCCTAGCCTGTCAGCCTGTCTTGGCCTCAGTCCCAACCTCCACTCCCATCTGCTCCTGTCCTCTCCTGCTGGATCCTTTACTGGACCCTAAGTCAACCTATTTCTGGGTTCTCCTGCTCCTGTCCTGAGGTTCTTGAGGGGCCCAGTGTGCCCCGCCCAACTGCCTCTTCTGTACCCTATCCAGGCTATTTCACATTTTCTCAGACTTCACCAAAACTGCTCTGTATTCTGCCTGTCTTTTTTTGAGTTGGAGTCTCACTCTGTCGCCCAGGCTGGAGTGCAGTGGCTGCTCCCGGCCACCGCAGCCTCGACCTGCTGGGCTCAGGTGATCCTTCCACCTCAGCCTCTGGAGTAGCTGGGACTATAGGCGTGTGCCATTGTGCCCAGCTGATTTTTTTTTTTTTTTTTTTGAGTTGGAGTCTCACTCTGTCACCCAGACTGGAGTGCAGTGGCCGCTCCCAGCCACCGCAGCCTCGACCTGCTGGGCTCCAGCGATCCTTCTGCCTCAGCCTTCCAAGTAGCTGGAACTACCACGCCTGGTTAATTTTTTGATTTATTGTAGAGATGAGGTCTCACCAAGTTGCCCAGGTGGGTCTCAATCCCGTGGACTCAGGCAATCCACTCATCTCAGCCTCCCAAGGCGTGGGATTACAGGCTGAGCCATCAAGCCCAGCTCACAAGACCCCTTTCTAAGCCTTCACGCACTTGACCTAGAGGCTGCACATGACAGTGTGAACCACACCTTCCTTGAGAAACTCTATTTCTGCCTGGTGTCCAAGGCTCACTTCCTCTTCGTTCCTCTTCCATTTCAATGCCTGCTTTGGCTGACATTTCTAGCACTTGTCCATGAGTGCTGATGTGTGGCTCCAGGTTCAGTTCCCCACTGCCTTCTCACACTGTACCCTCTCCTGTGGCCTTCATCCACCAAGAGCTTTGGCTTTGGCCGTCATGTCAACTCTCTAGATTTTCTCTTTCATAAACTCTAGAATAGAGCTGTCCAAGATAAATATTATATATAATTTAAAATTTTATAGGAGCCACATCAGAAAGGTATAAACCAACAGGTGACATTAATTTTAATAATTTTATTTAACCCAGATGACCAAAATATTATTAGTTCAATGTGTAGTCAATATAAAATTATTTATGCCTTTTTTTTTTCTGAGCCAGAGTCTCACTGTGTTACCCAGGCTGGAGTGCAATGGTACAATCACGGCTCACTGCAGTCTCAAACTGCTGGTCTTAGGTTCAGGTGATTCTTCTGCCTCAGCCTCCCAAGGAGCTGGGACTACAGGCATGTGCCACCACATCTGGCAAAATTATATATATATATATATATGTATATATATATATATATTATTTATTTATTTATTTATTTATTTTTTGAGTCAGAGTCTCACTCTGTCACCCATGTTCTTACTTGACATACTTATGGCCACTGCAGCCTCGACTTGCAGTGATCCTTCCACCTCAGCCTTCCAAGTAGCTGGAACTACAGGCACATGCCACCACACCTGGCTTATTTTTTGATTTATTGTAGAGATGAGGTCTTACCAAGTTTCCCAGACTGGTCTTGAACTCCTGGACTCAGGCAATCCTCTCACCTCTGCCTCCCAAAGTGCTGGGATAATAGGCGTGAGCCACTGTGCCTGGCCAAGTTTTGTATTTTTTGTAAAGACGAGGTCTCACGATGTTGTCCAGGCTGGTCTCAAACTCCTGTGCTCAAATGTTCCTCCTGCCTCGGCTTCCTAAAGTGCTGGGATTACAGGCATGAGCCACTACACCCAATATAAAATTAATATAAGATAGTCTATATTCTCCTACTCCTACTAAGTCTTTAAAAGTTGGTGTATATTTTACGCTTACAGCAGACCTCAATTTGAACTAGCCACATGTGGTTTGTGACTACCATATTAAATGACACAGTTGTAGACCCCGGTTTTCAGCAGCCTGAACATCTAGCGGTCCCTCAAAAACTACATGTCCAAGGTTGGGCATGGTGGCTCATGCCTGTAATCCCAGCACTTTGGGAGGCCAAGGAGGGTGGATTGCTTGAGGCCAGGAGTTTGAGACCAGCATGGGCAACATAGTGAGACTTCATCTCTACAAAAATTAAAAAATTAGCTGAGTGTGGTGGCACACACCTGTAGTCTCAGCTACTTGGTAGGCTGAGGAGGGAGGATCATCTGAGCCCAGGAGGTTGAGGCTGCAGTGACCTGTGATCATAACACTCCAGCCTGGGGACAAAGTGAGACCTCTGACTCAAAACAAAAAACAGAAACCAAAAACCTATATGTACAAAACAAATGAACTTTACAAAGGAGGTACTATCTGGGCTTGGCCTTGTAGAGTATCAGGATCTAGGATCAGGCATTCCAGGTAGGGAGAATATCATATGCAAAAACATAGACATGAGAAAGCAAAGCATGCATGGAGCAGTTTGGTTTAAGACCATCTGGCATAGGCGACTGGCTGGATTCAGCTGTGTACAGGCTGTGTGACCTTGGACAAGCCATTCCATTTTTCTAAGCTTCAGGTTGCCCATCTGTCAAAAAGAACAATAGTACCTAACTCATAAGATTGGTGTGTTAAAGGAGATGATACATATAACTTGCTTACTAGTCCCTGGCACATAGTAAGTACTCAATACATATTATTATTTAGAGTAATATTAATGCTGAACATAGAGAATATTGGGGCAGATGTGAGAGGCAGAAGGGATGAAATTATGAAGGGCCTTGATGGTGGCCTACTGAGTTTAGACTTGATCTTAGAAACAGAAGGGAGCAGGGCTTGGTGGCTCAGCCTGTAATCCCACGCTTTGGGAGGCTGAGGTGAGTGGAGTGCCTGAACCCGCGGGTTCGAGACCCGCCGGGGCAACTTGGCAAGACCCCATCTCTACAATAAATCAAAAAATTAGCTGGGTGTGGTAGCGCGCGCCTGTAATTCCGGCTACTTGGAAGGCTGAGCAGAAGGATCGCTGGAGCCCAGCAGGTTGAGGCTGTGGTGGCCGGGAGCGGCCACTGCACTCCAGTCTGGGTGACAGAGTAGACTCCAACTCAAAAAAGAAAAGAAAAGAAACAGAAGGGAGCCAGAGCCAGTGAATGTTTAAGCAAGGGGAAGACATGAGAAAATTTTTGTTAGGAAGGTCATTCTGACTCCTGGCAAGGAGAAGCCCAGGCAAGATCCAGGAAGAATGGAAGCAGAGCTGATTGGGTGCTGGGGGAGAGGGAGAGGAAGCTCTCAGTTGCAACATCTGGGTCTCTGACTTGGCCAACTGGGATGGGGAACATGGGGTGAGGAACAGGTTTTCTGAGAGATAGTGAGCTTTTAGCAGAGCCTGAGATGCCCATGAAACACACAGGAGACTTCCAGTGGGTACATGGAAATAAAGATCTGGCTCCCAGATGGAGATTATGGGAATTTTGGTGTATCAGGGATATCTGAAGCCACAGACCTGGTAAGAAGATCCAGGAGGAATGACTGGAGTGAGACGTGAAAGGGGCCACGGATGGAGCCTGGATCATTTGTGTTCATGAGGTAGATGAAGGAAGAAGAATGTGGGAAGGAACTGGAGAGAGAGAGAGGCTGGCACAGTAAAAGGAAGACCAGGAGAGAGAGAGGCCAAGGTGGAGGGACTTTCCCAAAGCACAGGGTGGCCAAGAGTACCAAAGTCAGCAAAGACAAGTAAGACCATGGAAGCAGATGGGCACAGGCACCAGAGCTGAAGGGGAAGGTGGATATAACCTGAAGCCCAGCGAGGGCCTGCCTTCAGGCCTCTGTTCCCCCTGTGAGGGTGGGGGATCATCTGAGGTCCCCGGATGTGTGTCGTAAGAGCCTCTGATATGCCAACCCACCCAGCTCCCACTGGCTCGGGTCTGAGAGGTCTCAGCAGAGGCCGGGGAGGAGAAGTCCTGAAGAGGGAGGGCTCTGGAAGAAGAGGGCATGGCAGAGCGTCTTCAAGGACATGCTGGGGAGGCCCAGGGCATGGGGGCTGAGGAGCTAGAACCGAGCTCTGAGCCTTCCTCTGAGGTTGGGGCTTCTGGCAGGCGGCCCCCTTAGAGGCCCTCCCTCGTAGGTGTTTGGCCTCGGTTCTGTGGCCCACATGGTTCTAGGAGATAAAAAATATGGGAGCTTCCTCGGTGTCAACTTGGGTTTTGGCTTCGGAGTCACCATGGGAGTGCACGTGGCAGGCAACATCTCTGGTGAGTGAGACCAGGCCCCACCTGACCGGCTAGATCAGGTGTCCTATGCAGGCTTTTTCTTGCCCACCTCCAGCCAGCCCCTTCTCTGACACAGCCAAGTGCCTTGAGCCCTTACTAGCCACGGGGAGGGAGGAGAAAACCTCTGAACCTCTTTCCTAAGACTGTCTGCCTCAGATTGTTCATGGGTCCCCTTGACCCACCATTCTTACTAGCTGGGTCATCTTAGGCAAGTAATTTATCTTCTCTGTCCCTAATTTCCTTAATGGTGAATTGGAGATGGTGGTCCCTGCCTCATGGGGTCGCCGTGAGGGTTAAATGAGAGAGCTCTTGTCCCACATGAGCACCAGCTGTTATTAATGTTGTCATTCTCAATATTATTTATATTGCTGTTTGTTTCTGCTCTCAGTCCCTCGACACACTTGCCCCCTCCCCACAGGCGCCCACATGAACGCGGCTGTGACCTTCACCAACTGTGCACTAGGCCGCATGTCCTGGAAGAAGTTTCCAGTATATGTGCTGGGTCAGTTCCTGGGCTCCTTCACAGCTGCTGCCACCATCTATGGCCTCTTCTACCGTGAGTGTTCTGCCCTGGGTTGTTGCCTCTGACCTCAGCCTCCTCCTCTGAAATATGGGCTCATGGGACCTCAGTGTCCTGGTCCATAAATATGTCTGGGAGAAAAAGACTTTGGAGCTCCCCACCCTCCACCCTCATTTCTGGGAACCCCGTAGGGTTTAGCTGGGGGTAGGTTCACATTCCACTAATGTTTCCACAGCGGCCATTCTCCACTTCTCGGGTGGACAGTTGATGGTGACCGGTCCCACAGCCACCGCTGGCATTTTTGCCACCTACCTTCCTGATCACATGACACTGTGGTGGGGCTTCCTGAATGAGGTCAGTGGTCCAGGACGGTACCCCTCCCCATGCCCTCCACCCCTCAGGAAGGAGCCAGCAGGGAGCCCCTCATGATAGTGAGGACAAGGACTCTGGATGGGGACTGTACCAGGACATGTTTCTGCTGGGGGGTTTGAACTTGGGGCACTCCCGAGGCCCTGTGGCTTGGCTAGGGGCCCCAGGTGGGCTGCCACAGCGTCTGTTCCCCAGGTGTTACTGACAGGGATGCTGCAGCTATGTCTCTTCGCCATCACGGACAAGGAGAACAACCCAGCGCTGCAAGGGACACAGGCGCTGGTGATCGGCATCCTCGTTGTCATCATTGGGGCGTCCCTAGGCATGAACACAGGCTATGCCATCAACCCGTCCCGGGACCTGCCCCCTCGCTTCTTCACCTTCATTGCTGGCTGGGGCAAACCGGTCTTCGGGTACTTCCCCTGCCCAAGCCCATTCCAGCGAGCTGTGGGTCGCCTGCAGGCGGAGGGGTGGTGGTGATGTGAGGAGCCCCACAGGAGAGTCCTGCAGAGCCCCGGGTGGCCTAGGGCACAGGAGTGGGTCCCAGCATTTCCCCAGACCAGCACAGATGCAGACCTTGCTCCTGGACTGAGTGCCAACCCTGTCCCTAAGTCAGGCTGAGTCTGACCAGGGATCCGGGCTGGGAGTGTCTCCTGGGGGGTAGGATGGGGAGGACTCCTCTACTCACCCTGTCTTGGCCTGAGTTGGATGTGGGTGCCGTCCTGGGCATCAGCCCCTCAGCAGGTCTCTGCCTCTTGCCTGCAGGGCTGGGGAGAACTGGTGGTGGGTGCCAGTGGTGGCACCAATTCTGGGTGCCTACATAGGTGGCATCATCTACCTGGTCTTCATCGGCTCCAGCACCCCACAGGAGCCCCAGAGACTGGAGGACCCGGAGGCATATGAAGACCCCAAGACGACTGTATCACCCACGCCCGGATCTCACCTGTCCATGACCTCTCCTCTCCCCCTTGTCTCTGTGACCCCTGCTAACAGATCTTCCACCCAGCCGGTCCCACTCTTACATGACCCCATGCCCCTAGAGCACTTCTAAGTAGAGGTTATTTGGGACCCCGTCCCTGCCCCAATAAAGACACACTGTCTCCCACAGCAGCACCTCCACCTCTTGGGGACCTCCGGTGGTTGGGCTTCCCTCCTGGGTTCTTCCTGGAGCTCTCGGGTTATATCTTAGCCTCAGGCTAGAATACAGAGCTGAGAGGCCTCAACTCTTTCAAGCCCTGGGAGCTGGGATGCCCCCTGGGTGAGAATGGGGAGGTCAGTAGGAACAGGGTGAGATGAAAACATGCCAGACACAGATGGGGGACTTGTGGGCTCAGGGGCGGGAAGGTGGTTTGGGGGAAAGACTCATAGCTAGCTGGTGGGGCGGCTTTGGGGGATACCTTAAGGGTACCTTGGGATGGAGTCTAGACTTTTCCCTGGTTCTTCTCTTCCTCCAGTCCCGGTCAGCTCTTGAACCAGACAAAGCAAGACCCAAGAGTGCAGATCAGAATTTCTCATTCTTTTTTTCACCAGTGCCCTCCGCAGCAGCCCTTTAGACACTTTTTTAATCCCATGAAATTTTAATACCATAGATACATTATGTATCTGTTTATGTACTTTGTATATATCTGTGCTTTATACATTAAAATAATAAGATTCTTCACCCTCCCTTCTAAAAATCAATTTCCGTTCCCTTGACAATATTTGATATAGATTGAAAGCAGGTAAGGGGTTGGGCTCCTTTTCCTGGTGCCAGAGCACTCCCACACGAAGGAATTCCCGAGTTAGAAAGGAAGATGCAAAGAGGGAAATCCTTCAAAAAGGTGAAGACACAGGAAAAAATCCCGGGGCTCCAGAGACTCCAGGAGAACAGGCACAGAGGTTTGGGGGCTGGGGGAGACAGGATCTGCTGACCCTGGACCAGGCAGGCATCATCTTGTTTCCTGGGACTCCGAAGGCAGCACCAAGCATGGTTCCTGTCATCGTTCATGCAATTAGCCTTTCAATAATTATTGAGCACTACTGTGTGCAGGCCCTGCCTAGACTCTGGAGATACACAGTAGAGAAGGCTGGGCCTTTGACTTTGAGGGTGGCAGTCTAATGCAATCTTGGGAATAAGTAGTTACGAGGAAGGAGATAAGTGGAGAGTGGGATGCTTGGAGGCTGTGGGATTCAGGGTGAGGGGCTCACAGCCAGCCTCGGGGCTGAGGCTAGGAGTGGCTTCCCAGAGGAAGAGACAGAGCAGAGGGAGGGTAGGGGTGTCCTTTCTGGGGCTAGGAGCTGCACTTTACAGTTTGAGGGGACCAGGGGTTAGAAGAGTGAAAGCCCACCTAGCAGGCCCTGGCACTGGTGGAGATAGGCCTGCAGAGAGTGTAGTGACAGGCAGGAGACCAGGAGCGGCATCAAGGCATCTAACGGGTCAGCCCTGTGGCATGGAGGGGACAGACAGGGTCTGATCAATGCCTAGAAGTGCTACTGGCAGGACTTGGGCTCCACCTGGATGGAGTGAGTGAGGGAGAAGAAGGAGTCAGAGATAACTTTCGGTTCCTGGCTTGGGTATGGGGAATTGGGGATGTCCCCACTGAGAGTGGAGCATGAGCTAGGAGCTGGTTTGGAGAGGAAGATGATAAATTATGTCACGGACATTTGCGTTTGAGTCACCTATGGGACTTTTGGGCAGGGCGAGAGGTGTGTGGTTTTGGACAAGTTACTTAACCTCTCTGGGCTCCAATATTCTCATTTGTAAAGTGGGGATAGGAATATTATCTGTGACTGGGTGCAGTAGCTCAAGCCTGTAATCCTAGCACTTTGGGAGGCCGAGGTGAGGGGATTGTCTGAGCCCACAGGTTCGAAAACAGCCTGGGCAATTTGGCGAGACCTCATCTCTAGGATAAAAAAATCAACAAATTAGCCAGGCGTGGTAGTGCATGCCTGTAGTTCCGGCTACTTGGAAGGCTGAGGCAGAAGGATTGCCTGAGGTAGGTCAACACTGGGGTGGTCATGAGCGTGCGTGTCACTGCACTATAGTCTGGACAATGGAGTGAGAGTCCAACTCAAAAAAAAAGAATGTTATCTGCTGTGAATATTAAACATGCCAAAATATGTAAAATGCTGAGAATAGTTTCTGGCACAGAGTACATGCTCAATAAATACTCATAGTTATGTCTTTTATATAGTCTGGAGCTCAGAAGACAGCTGAAGACAGAGATCTGTGAAGGCATGGCTTTGTGTCATGGAATAGAGCACAAGGGAGGGGGTCAGGAGACACTGGAAACACCCCAGATGTCCATCAATAGGGAAACAGATACATACAAGGGGGAGCCCCTGAAAACTGGAATTTACTTATAACAAATTTTGTATTTATTCTTACATGTTTGAACCCGCAGGCTCAGGCAATCCACTCACCTCAGCCTCCCAAAGGCGCGGGATTACAGGCTGAGCCACCGAGTCCGGCAGGACTTGTTTCTATAAAAAAACCAAAATAACTAGCCAGGCATAGCGGCATGCACTTGTAGGCCCAGCTACTTTTAGGCTGAGGTAAAAGGATCTCTTGAACCCTGGAGGTCAAGGCTGTGGTGAGCTGTGATTGTACTACTGTGCTTCAGCCTGGGCAACAGGGTGAGATCCCAAATCAAAATAATTATAATAATATTCTAGTTTGGGGGGGTAAATTATAGATTTGGTTATATGATATGTGCTTGATAATATATAAATGTGATATATGCTTGCTGATACCTATCATATATTTAAGAACATAAAGAAGAAATAGGTGGTTCATATGTGTAATAAATAAAAAAATTAACGGGGGGTGGTGGCACGCACCTGTGGTTACAGCCCCTTGGAAGGCTGAGGAGGAAGGATCCCCTGAGCCTAGCAGGTCAAGGCGGCGGTGGCCGTGAACCTGCCACTGCACTCCAACTTGGGCAAATAGGGCAGGGGGAAGTATAACAGGTAAAAAGTCTGGTAAGATCATACGGAACCCAAGGAGGAAGGGGAGAGGCTGAGCATGTCTGATGTCCAATGGTGGGAGGAGCCAAGCCAGGGGACCCAGGACCCTCAGTGACCAGGGATGGGCCAGAGCTGTTATTATCTCCAGCCATACAGCGGCCTCCCTTTGTGACCTTGGGCAAGCCCCTCCCCTACTTCTGGCCTCAGTGGCTTTGTAGCATGAAGAGGGGGCTTTTCTCATTCTTGGCATTCCAGAGCAACATGGTCCCAAGACCTCAGTTTCAGCTGAGACAGACAGACAGACAGGGCCCGGGAGTTTGGTTCCTACCCTCCTCTGCTGCTCACTGAACTTCAGCCTTCTGGCATTCTTATGTCCCTGGGAGGTGGCTCTGGAGGCAGAACAGCAGAGGATCTGTCCACAACACCTAACTGTGGTCCACGACTCCACCATAGACTTGCCCTAGGCCCACTGCCCATGACACCTTGCAGCTTCTGGTTCCAATGTCAGGCTCAAATGAGCCCTGACACCAGTCATAGGGCAAGCCTTTCCATTCTCTCGGCAGACATTTGTTGACAGCCTACAATGTGCCAGATGCCATTCTAGTGTCAAGAATATAGGTATGGCCAGGCTCGGTGGCTCAGTCTGTAATTCCAGCACTTTGGGAGGCCAAGGCAAGTGGATTGCCTGAGCCCGCTGGTTCAAGACCAGCCCAGGCAACTTGACGAGACCTCATCTCTACAATAAATTAAAAAAAAATTAGCTGGGCGTGGTAGCAAGCATCTGTAGTTTCAGCTACTTGGAAGGTTAAGGCAGAAGAATCACCGGAGCTCAGGAGGTCGATGCTGGGGTGGCCATGCGTGTGCTACTGCACTCCAACCTGGGTGACAGAGTGAGACTCCAACTCAAAAAAAAAAAAAAAAAAAAAAGAACATAGGCACTAGCCTTGGGTGGGTATGGTGGCTCACGCCTGTAATCCCAGCACTTTGGGAGGCCAAAGTGGAGGATTGCCTGAGCCCAGAAGTTCAAGAGCAGTCTGGGCAACATAGCGAGACCTCATCTCTTAAAAAAAAAAAAAAATTAGCTGGTGGCCCGTGCCTGTAGTCCCAGCTACTTGGGAGACTGAGTTAGGAGGATTGCTTGAGCCTAGGAGTTTGAGGCTGTGTTGAGCTGTGATTAGGCCACTGTGCTCCAGCCTGGGTAACAGAGTGAGACCTCAAGTCAAAAAAAAATAGTAATAATGAGAGGAACAATCATCCTTGTTCTTATGGAGCTAATGTTCTGTGAAAATATATGGTGTTAATGTTAGCTGCGACAGGGAAAAGCAAGGAAGGGGGAGAGGAAGTGAGAGGAGGGGTGAAGAGAGAAGGCCTTCCTAAGAAGATAACTTTGAGTAAAGACCTGATGGGGTGGAGGAGTGAGCCAGGCAGACGAGGCTGAAAGGGTTGCCAATGGCCTGAGCGGAAGCCTGGAAGAGCCATTGTGCAGGAACGGGAAGAGGAAAGGGAGAGTGGAAGGAGATGAGGTCAGAGAAGAAGGGGGACCGTGGGTGGGCCAAGGCCAGGCACAGGGGAGGTGAGGCCACGGGCTGGGGCAGAGGTGACGGGTCTCTGGAGGAGACAGGCAGGTCCCACTCCAGGAAGGAAGGACGCAGCCAGGATAGGGTGGGGTGGGAGGTCAACTGGGGCCCTGCTCTTGGCCTTGCGGTCACACACATATGCACATGCATACACACACACACACACACACACACACACACACACACACACACACACACACAGTGGGGTGGGAGGTCAACTGGGGCCCTGCTCTTGGCCTTGCGGTCACACACATATGCACATGCATACACACACACACACACACACACACACACACACACACACAGTGCCTCCTGTAAACACATCCGTGCTGCTCTAGGAGCCAGGCTGGAACATGAGCCATGGGGGCACGGGGACCTCTCTCATTCTTCCAGTCCAGTACGGACTGGCTGTGTGACTCAGACAGGACCCCCTCCCTCTCTGGGCCTCAGTTTCCCCATCTGGACAATGAAGTTTGGATCTGTTGGTATCTGAGGAGCCCCCCAGCTCTGACTTCTTCCAGCACTTTGGAGCCTCATGTCATGACCCCAATCCCCAGGCTAGGTCCCTCCGGGGCTTTGCAGACAAGTGTTTGCTCCTCAGCCTGGTGATTCTGGCTTGGGGAAAAGCTCCTGACTCCTTGTGTGGCCTGCCCTTCTGTTCACTCTCAGGGCTTCCGAGGGATACTGGCAGCACCTGGGTCTGGTTGGCTTCACTGCTTTCTCCCTCATATGGATCCTGCGGTGCAAGAAGAGGCAGGGCAGCCATATCAGGTTGGTCCTAGTGCTGATACCCTGTGTGAGGAGGCTGTGGTTACTCTGAGCACACAGGCTGACCGTGGCTCCACACCCACCTGCACTGATCTTACAGTAGAAACAGTAGGCCTTGGAGTGATTTTGTACGTGGCAGGGGCTCATACTGTAGCTCTTAGCACAGACAATCAAGTCAACCCACCTGGATCCAAATACCTGCCCTGCCACTCACTAGCTGTAGGAACTTAAACAAGATGGGATAATAGCTCTCACCTCAAATGGTTGCTGGGACAACGACATGGGTTATGCCAGGTACGTGGGGAGCGTTTGCTGCTGTCACTACATGTCCTCTGATGTGACCCTCCTCTAGTCATGCCCATTTTACATACAAGGAAACTGAGGCAGGAAAGATTGTCTCAGTAGGGGTAGAGAATAGGAATTACAGCCTTTGTCAATGTGCCTCCTAAGCTTGTGCATTAACCTAGCACCCAAGAATGTGACCTTGGCTAGTGCTGGTTTATAAATTGTGACATGTATTCTGTAAAGAAGGGTAGATATGACAAAGGCACAATTATCATAATGAAACAAACACTCAAAAAACAAGACAACTCCCCCTCCACACACACACACACACACACACACACACACACACACACACACACACACCATTCAAGTGTCCAACACTGAACTTTGGGCAAGTTATTTAACCTTTGGACCTCCGTTTCCTCGCCTGCAAAATGGGATGAGGCTCAGAGGAACTGAGGTGCTTCAGGTTTACTTTTGGCCATTAGCATTCCCCTGTGAAGGAGCAAGGTTGGACGGGATTTGCAAGAACTCATGGTTTCTCCTTGTCTCTGCACTCAGGAGCCAAGGTGGGGGTGCTGGGGAGTGGGTACAGGGGGTTCTGGAGAGGATACTCTGGGCCTAGTGGGAGGGCCTGGTTGAGTGGAGGCTGGAGGCTTGGAGACTGGGTCAGGGGCTTAGGGAGAAGATACACAGCTCACACAGATGACCATATGTTTTGGACTGAGCCTTTGAGTCACCCGGGGACCCAACCAAACCCTCGGCCAATGAGTAGGATTCCTTAGTTGGGGGTTGCAAGAGGCCCCTGCAAGGGCCCTACCGGGGCCACCAAGAATGTGTTCCTGCCCTCCTCAAGCCTCGCCATTCCCCCACCCCTTCCCTGGTTTCTGACCCTGGGGTCAGGGGAAATTAGACGTTGAACTTCTGAGGCTAATGAAAGCCCAGTATGGGGAGCAGGGAGGCAGGTAGAAGGTGCCCTCCCGGGTCCACCCGAGCTTTTGGCCCCATGGTGGTCTCTGACCTGGGAAGGAGTCTGGGAAGGGGATGCTTCAACTAGGAGGCCTCCCAGAGCTCCACTGGAACTCTCTTCTTCCCCCACAACGCAGAGCCTATTGCAGCTCTGAGGGCACTTCTCACCTGCACTAGGCCAGAGTTCTGTTTACCAGGAGCAGGTAGGAGGGGGAACAGCAGGCGCAAAGGCACAGAGTTGTGAGCCACAGGCTGTTCAGAGTGACTACAGTGGAGGAGGTGCTTAGGGATCCAGGGTGGGCAGCTGGGACTTTTGCCTCTGAGAAATTCAGAGAAAAGTGTTAAGTGAAGTAATGGCGGAGTCAGCTTTATGCCTGAGAAAAAGTCCTTTGGCCTCTGTGTGTAGGCTGGATTGGAAAAGGAGACTGGAGGCAGAAGAACCCATGAGAAGCAGCTGAATTGAAGCAGCTGGTGAGGCAGGGGATGGAGAACAGAGGAGGCTCCCCAAATGAAGATTGAGAGGCTGGAAGCTATGGGCCTTGAGTTGGCTGTGGCAAGGGTCAAGGGGGTCGCCTGGGGCTCTGTCTAGGAACTGGGTAGGGGGTGGAGACATCAGAAGACAGTTTGGTGGGGAGCAATGATGGATTTGGTGCTGAACATGCTGAGTCAGAGAGGCTTATGGAACATCTAGGCAAAGACAGGAGCTGGGCTGGTGACAGAGCATTTAAACCCAGGAGTGGCATTTGAAGGTTTGCAGGGGACGAGGTGGCCCAGGGAGACTGTGGAACCCTTGAGAGGACCCAAATCTAAGGGATGAGAAGAGGACAGGAGGCAGCCAAGGCCCATGATCTCCCTGGACCCTGGGGGCCTGAACACCCTGGGGCTTTAGCTGTCTATGTGCCTTGGGGCTCTTCTCTCGAGGGGTTCAGACAGGTCAGGACAGCTGAGGGAAGCCCACACTCTCCCAGGCAACCTGGAAGAAAACCCCAAGATCCTCACCTCACAGGACACCCTGAAGCAGAGTCCTGCGGCTTAAGCCCTCACCTCCGCTTTGGAAATCTCGAAGTCCTGCCCTGTTCTCGGCTCCCTAACCTCTATATAACGGCATGCCCAGGGTGTAGCAGTCTTTGGATATCTTCTCTTCTACCCTTCCTCTCAGTATAATCTCCAGTCTTTAAATACCATTATATGCTAACAGCTCCCCAAAGCAGATCTCCAGCCTATCCTGTCTCTAGACTTCAGACTCCCACATGCACCTGCCTACTGGATAGATTTTCATCCCCCAAGCCTGCTCTTCCCACACTCTTTCCCATCTCAGTAAACAGCAAATTCAGTCCTCTAATTGCTCAGGCCAAAAACTCTGAAGTCATCCGTGACTGTTTTCTCCCTCTCACCCCCCACATCCCAGCTGCCAGCAAATCCTATAGGCATTATCTGCCAAATGTACCCAGAACTCAACCACGTCTCACCACCCTGGTGCCAGCCGCTGCTGTCTTTCGAACGACAGCAGCGGTCTTCTGGTCGTTGGGCCTCTTCCCTTGCTCCCACTCTGACCTAGTCTCATCTCGATACCGTAACCAGGATGACCCTTTCAAAAAATGAGCCAGATTTTACCTTTGGTGCCCCTGCCCTAGACCGCTCTATGGCCTACAAGGACCCGCCCCATCAGGTTCCCGTTGTCACCTTTCTGATAACTCCTCTCTTCCCATCACTCAATTCCCCGGACACCCCGATGGCCTTGCTGCTCCTTCGAGGTGCGTGACATGCTTCGGCCAGAGCCTTTGCAATGGCTGTTCCCTCTGCTTCAGATATCTGCATGCCTCATGTTTCCCTGGATGCTTATACTGTGTATATGAGCAGACAGAAAACAACATTAAAATAGAAATGAAGCTGGGTGTGGTGGTGACTGCCTGTCATCCCAGTACTTTGTGAGGCAGAGGCGGGAGGACTGCTTGAGCCTAGGAGTTCGAGACCAGCCCAAGCAACATAGCAAAAATCAAAAAATGAGCCAGGGGTGGTGGCATGCATCTGTAGTCCCAGCTACTCGGGAGGCTAAGGGGAAACACCACCCAAGCACGGGACATCAAGGCTGTGGTGAGCCATGACGTTGTCACTGCACTCCAATCTGGGTGATGGTGAGACCCCGACTCAAAAGAAAAAAAGAAGATAATGTGACAAAATTTAAGCATATAGGTTATAAACTCTACTAAAAGTTTTTAAATAGAGTTTTTCTGAGGCAGTCTAAGCCTCCTCCACCCCACCCCTGGGTTCCTGGTTTGAGGAAACATACCGCCCTCTGGTGGCCATTGTAGAAAAAGTCAGGTCTTTACTGGGGGTGGGGAGGTGGAGTTGGGGCTGTTACTAGTGTTTGCTCCTTTAGGACACAGTATAAGCTTCCTCCCACTAGTCCTGACCTGCTGAGCCAAGATGAGCTGCATGAATTGACCCTGCTCTGCCATGTAGTGAAGACAGTACAAACTAGCAGACCTCTCTTAGTTGGGATTCTTGCCTCAAAGTAGCCCTCCAACCCCTTCTACACACTTCTGCTGGAAGGACTGCTCTAGAACAGTGCGGGTAAACTAAGGTTTGTGTTCAAATCCAGCCTGCTGGCTTTTTGCTTTTTTTGAGTTGGAGTCTCACTTGTCATCCAGGCTGGAGTACAGTGGCATGCTCACTGGCCCCGCAGTCTCTACTTGCTGGGTTCAGGTGATCTTTCTGCCTCAGCCTTCCAAGTAGCTGGAACTACCAGCGTGAGACACCATGCCCGGCTAAATTTTTTTTATTTCAGAGATGAGGTCTCTGAATGAGGTCAATCCTCTCGCCTTGGCCTCCCAGAGTGCTGGGATTATAGGCATGAGCCACCATGCCTGGCCGCTGCCTATTTTTACATACCGCAAGAGCTAAGAATGTGTTTTTACATCTTTAAACGGGAACAAAAGCCAAAATAATATTTTGTGACATGTCAAAATTATAAAAAATTATTTCAGCTTCTATAAATAAAGTCCTGTTAGAACAGAACCATGCTCATTCCTTTACTATGGCTGCTTTTACACTATGATGGCAGAATTGAGTACCTGCAACAAAAATGAAGTCTCACAAAATCTACAGTATTTACTATCTGGTCTTCTCAAGAACACACTGCTGACTCCTACTCTAGATCATAAATCCAGACAGGCCATTCCGCTCAGAATTCTTCAGTGGCTCCCCACGAGCTGACCCCTGTTCTCCAGCCTCACCACCTGTCCCTCCAGCTGTCTGCCCACTCTGGACAACTAACCCTTTCTCAAACCCACAACCCACACCCCTAGCCCTGTCGCATGTTGTTTGCCCTCATTTGGCATGCCTGTTTCCTCCTCTAAGTGGTAGTCTACCATCTCAAGCGTCAGCTAAAACACTTCTTCCCATTTCTCCTCCCCACCCACATGTCCTGTCTCCACCATAAGCCAAACCATTCCCACCACAATGTCACAAAATACTCCTTTAAGGGCTCTTCAGTTTTTAATAACAGATTAGTGACCTGTGTCAGATCAACAATTCCATTAAGAACATCTGTTCAGGTATGTGTCTTCACTGGATTAGTAAATGTAAGAAAACAGGCCACACCACAGGGCAGGCATATGAACATTCACCAGAAGAGGCCTGTTTAGCATTCTATACCTTTTGCTTGGCTAGAAATATGGAGAAAAGATGTTTACATATTTTCCAGATACCAAGTATCATTTCAATGAACTGAGTATCTATTAGGTATCTCCATGTATATTATTCCTTTAATCCTCACAACAACCCTGGTGAGATCAGTGAAATTTTCATTCCATTAAGTGGCAAGTTGTTACGTGGCAGAACTCCTGCCTCCCACTGCCTCTGAGATGCTCTCACACGTACAGTTCACCCCGAAGCTACTGCTTGAAGATGTAGATGTTCATGTGCTTCTTGTTGTGTGGGGGCCACTTGTCTGTGCTAAATGGGCCTGTGAGAGGAGGTTTTACTGTTTGCCGTCACTTCTCCAGTTGCCTGTTCCGGCTGCTATACCTGATGCCTTTCAAAGCCGACTGTCTGGGTGAGGACCGAAGGGCAGCCCAGCTCTTCCTATAAAAATTAAGAGCCTGGTGATGTGACTCCAGTTCTCACATCTCCTTCTGCTACTCTGGGGCTAGTGGCTTGTTCTGGAGCAGAAGGAAATTCCTAGAAGTGTGGCCTTCATGCTGGAGGGGTGCCAAGGCAGAGGGTCAAACGAATGTAACCGTCAACACACCTGCCTTTAAGGAGCCTGAAGAATGCCTGCAGTGCACTGCTGGGCATAAGCCCTGGACTGTCCACATACTTTGTTGAATATCCAAACAGAAGCCCATAGCTCAGAGAGGCAATATGGCTGCTGAAGGCCTAGGAAAAGCAACACAGGACAGTTTTCTATGTGAGACACTAACCAGAGAGGAGATAGGGTTACACTGGTTAGATCACAGAGGTCACATCGTGAACCTGGCAGAAGGAAGAGAGCTTGCTCTTTGTCCTCTGCCATCATGGGGGATGGCTAAACTGTCACTGGACATACTCAGCGCTACAGTATGAGAAGTGCCAGAGACTTAAGGAAATGGAATACTGTAAAGCAACCTGATCCCTCTTGGTCTAGAACTGATAGTACTGGGAACTACTAAAATAAGTTCAGCAAGATAGACTAATGAGAGATTTTGGCAAAAGACGTAGGTAAGATGGTTGGGTTTAAGACAACATGTATGATTCCAGATATAGCATACTAAGTAAATGTTTGCATTTTATTTTTATTTTTTTGAGTAGGAGTCTTCCTCTGTTGCCCAGGCTGGGGTGCAGTGGCACACTCACAACCACTGCAGCCTCGACCTGCTGGGCTCAGGTAATTCTTCTGCCTCAGCCTTCCAAGTAGTTGGAACTACAGGTGTGTGCCATCGCACCTGGCTAATTTTTTGATTTATTGTAGAGACGAGGTCTCACCAATTTGCCCAGGCTAGTCTTGAACCTGTGGGCTCAGCCAACCCTCTCGTCTCTGCCACCCAAAGTGTTGGGATTACAGGCGTGAGCCATGGCGCCCAGCTCTAATGTTTGTATTTTAGACTAAGAAAGTCACTTGTATCTTTCCAAAAATTTTGATCAGTTTAGATAAAGACAGTAAGGTCTGTCCGATGTTTCAGGCATTTTCAGGAGAATGAATAACTGGACAATTGAGGATACAACTAAATGCTGTAAAGCCAGTTTCAGGCTAAGATTATCGTTTGTTCAAATAAAGTCCAATATTCCCCCAACTCTCAGAGCAATCACAGTGGTGGTGGGAGGAGTCTCTTCAAATACACGACTAATACCTAGAGACCATACAATCAAAGATCTGACCATACTGAAACATTTTATATAGACAGGAATAGACAAGGGGATTTCTGACACACTCATGCTTTGGATGTATCAGTACAAGACAGTATGTGAGGCTGTGATTCTGCCAGGCAGTAGGGAAACAAGCATGATTTATCTGCTGGCAAATAAGCCTCCTCTACACCTAATCATTCTTTTATCTAACTGGTTCTTGATCTTCTCAGTCCTGGACATCAAAGTAGTCAATTACTGGCTCCTTGGCTATTTTCTGTAAATTGCTGCTCCCAGGATTCCTGAAAAACAAAGAACGATCAATCTTTTCTTCACTGGGGGAAATAGACACAGTCTTCAGAAAGTTAAGAATTATATGAGTTACTATTTGTGAAGCTTTAATTTTTTTAAATTATTAAACACTTAAAATTTTTTTCTAGATTTACATATTATATGGGGAATTTTATTCTGAGAGATAAATTCTCTATACTTTATAGAGTTTAGATATGGTCTCTGACAATCTATTTACAGGATTTTATACATGATGGTTGTCTTTCTCTGCTTTCACAGTTCAACGAATGCTCAGTTAACAGCTTAAAGCCAAATAAGCATCCCATTTGTAAAGATTTGATAAGCTAGTAGGGCAAACATAAGGTGGTAATTGTTGAAATTTGATGATGGGCACACAGGTGTTCATTTATTCTCTCTACTCTAAAAATTTTCCGTAATAGAGTTTTATACAAAAACAAAGCAAGCAAAGAGTAAGAAAAAAAAATAGCATGGCATAAACAGGCAAATGATTTCACATGCTTCTATGCTTCTTCCTTCCTTCCTTCCTTCCCTTCCTCTCTCTCTCTTTTAAGGTGAAGTCTCACTCTGCTGCCCAGGCTGGAGTACAGTGGCACACTCACAGCCACCGCAGTCTCAACCTGCTGCGCTCAGGCGATCCTTCTGCCTCAGCCTTCTAAGTAGCTGGAACTACAGGTATGTGCCATCATGCCTGGCTAATTATCTAGGTCATCTGGTTTCTGGGGGTGGAAAGGGGCTGGTCCTGGGAGCTACATGGCTCCAGATGCTCTTAGTTAAGGCTGTGCCCAATGGGCAACACCAACTGTCCTGTCTTGTCCCATGTGAAAATCAATTGCTATGACTCTCCTGGTGACCTTGTAAATTGCCCTAACCACCCTTCCTCTGTGCAGGAAGCACAGAGCAGGTACTAATAGTACTTCTGTGTGAAGGCCAGAATAGGAGCAGGGACCCCTCCGGGCTGAAAGTGTAACTTTCAGCCACACTGCCTTGGTCACAGTAGGGCAGCTGGGTTCCCCTCCTGACAAGGGAAAGGAAGAGAAGGCGGGATGATGCTCCTTCCCTGCTTCTGTCTGAGAACACACCTGGCAGACTTCCTTCTTGCCAACTTGGTTTTCTTTTCTCTTTAAATCAAGAATATGCTTCAATACCATACAGAAGTAGGCAGAACACAATATGAAAGACCTCCTACCCCTCCACTGCCAATTCTCACCCCCAAACCCACTTCCATTTTCAGAGTAACTATTGTTAACTATGTGATGTTCCAGTCCTAAACCATCTGGTGTGACAGACTGAAATCCACTTTCCAAGGTCACCATCTATATTATGTTCTCCCTGGAATGAAATCACGCATTTCAAACATCAAACTTAGGACCCCTTTGTCATGAACAAACGTGCCTGACACCTCAATCCAACCTTACATATTTGTACATGGCACCCCAAGGTCAGGCCTGGGAAGGTCACCTATGGCTGGTACAGCCCAGGGCAGTTCAGCCCCTGCTGGCTTCTCTCACCAGACAGGTCCCCTGGAAAGCAGCTGAAGAATTCTTACTTGTCTGTCTGTTGTCTGTGATGAGGAATTGGTGGTGGAGGACGTGTCTGCATTTCCCTTTCAAGTACACCTGTCAGTGTGGTAGGAGGACACATGGACTTCCCTCTGATAAAAGCCAAAACACCAAGTGTTGAAACACAAGAACCGTTTGTGGAGATAGGCACACAGCTAGAAACTCAGTCTGTGATTTTGGCACTATGATACTGCCGAACACTCTCTGGCAGAACCTGTCTCCTCTCAGACATGACCACCTGCATTTCATCTCCCGTCCCTTCCACCCACCTCTGCTGGGCCTGTTGCCTGCTTCCTCTTATATCACACTTGAGTTTTCTTCACTGGGACATTCTTATTCCCTCAGGTTCTAACAGTGATCCTAGATTCTCCCTGTTCCCTCCTGGCTCACATTACTGTTCAGTTTCCTCTGGTGGCAAAACATCATTCACAGAGGATGTCTTGAGTCAGAGCCCAACACTCTATTTTCCTCATACCAGGACGACAGAGCCAGGGAAAGGTCAGAGGGAAGAACAGGAGACAGAAGGGGAAAGGGACAGATGTTCAGGCACCAAGTGTCTTTTTCTTCTGAAGAAACACTGCCTCCAGCATCATCTATGGATCTGGGCAGATGTGAGGCTTGTGCCTGAGTGTGTCTGCCCTATTCACTGAGGCATGGGGCTCACTCTCAAGCTCAGGTCTTTAAATCACCTTGGAAGTCCTAGAGAAGCACATTTTCTTTCTATTCTTGCAAGAGGAAGAGTGGAAGTAAGAAAAGCAAACACTGACTGACCCTGCTTCCTAGGTGAAGTCCCCCGGCTGAGGAGTACTTCCTGTGACAGCAAGATCTACCCACCTGATAGCAGTGACCACGACATTGCGCTTTGGCTCACTGTCATAGCTCACACTCTCCAAGCCATAAACTTGAGCCAGGTCATGAATGATCCGGCGGTGGTCTCTGTTCATGGGAGGGAAGCAGTGGCTTTTCTTACTGATGTTTCCCTGTATCAAGAGAAATGACTGATTGATAACATCATCCTGAAAAAACAAATACAACTAACCTTACCATTGTAAGAATAGTGTGGGTCAATAAAAGGTGACTGAATTTCAGAGGTCCACATCATACAGCATTTCATTAACAGCCAAACAAGTCCAGAGGGGCTTAGCAAGATGGGAATTGATGCACGTCTTTCATCTAGACTGTGAGCCACAGCAGTAGCAGTTGGACAGGGTTAGGGACAAAGGTTAAGTGAATTGAAACTCAGGGGGAGAGTGTAACAGTTCCTCTTGATGGGTTTCCTACCTGAAGAGTTAGTGATGCTCCCAAGAAATGACTGAGTAAACTGAAGATTTATAAAAGAAAATATAGGCCAGGCATAATAGCTCACGACTGTAACCCCAGCACTTTGGGAGACTGAGGCAGGAGGTTTACTTGAGGCCAGGAGTTCAAGACTAGCCTTGGCAACATAGTAAGACCCTCCACCCCCCCACAAATGGGCATGGTGGGGCATGCCTGTAGTCTCAGTGACTCAGGAGAACGAGGCAGGAGGATCCCTTAAGCCCAGGAGTACGAGGTAACAGTGAACTATGATCATACCACTGCACTCCAGCCTGGTAACAGAGGGAGACTGCCTCTAAAAAATTAAAAATAAAATCTAATTTCCTATAAACGTATGTTCTACTCTAAAAAATCATGAGTGTGCAGGGACAGACACACAAGCAGAGAATCACATTTGTTCAGGTTTCTTAATTAGGAGAGGAACAATGCATTTCATTTTTCTCCTTGTTAGTATACTATTGGGAAGAGAGGAAAGGAAGGGAAGCAGGTAAGAGAAAGATGGGGGAAAGGGAAACCATCGTCATTGGCTAGGGGCTAAGGCAGCCTCTCGTTCTCACTCACTGTCCCCACTCAAAGAGGAAGCCAATGCAACGTCGGCAGCTTCTGACTAAATTAAAGTCTTTTACTTAAAGTTACCTCCTTGACATCCCTAGCTGCCTCCAGGACAGGTCTTTGCTCTCTTGGAGTCTATGTCACTGCTCTTCTGATCCTTTCTAGCTCTAGTCATACAACTTTCACCTATCCCCAATGGCTCTTTCCTGCCTTTGGGGTAATAGAGAACAAGTATGTGCTCCTATCATTCAACAGAACTTCAAAGATCTGAGGGCCTTCTGTCTTCCTGAGGGTCCCATATAGTCATTATCACTACCGAACCCCCTTGTCCAGAGTTTCTTCACCCTTTCTAACACACTTAGCTGGGATCTTTACTGACATCTGATTGAAGATATTTTCTGCAATGACTGAACTAGGATAAACTTGCATGGATGTTTAATGGCTGGGTTTCTGGAAAATATAAGGATCCTCAAGGAACTTGTGACTTTTTTCTACAACCAGTCTGGCTGGTTGTAGAAAGTGTTTCCAGTCCAAAACTTGATTTTTTATCAAGCTGGCCTTAGAGAAATTTTCAGTGTAATGTTTTGACTTCAACCTTATTCACGGCCTCCACAAGGGTTTCCATTTCCTTCTCAATGTCGCTGACAAACTTTAAGTCCTTCCTGAAATGAGAAATCACCATAGTTAATTTCATCTGTTCCTGCCCTTCTGAGAACCTCTTGTACCCTCCCTCTGCCTACAAGAAATGGACAATGGACAATGTTGGCAGAAAAACTGTAGAGGTCAGGAACTGTCATATAACAGAAGGTCAACTGTGATGGAACGAAGGAAGAACAAAAGATAAAACAATATGAGAAAAGAGAAGATGAAGGGAGAAACAGCCATTGAAGGGTCAGAGGACAGAAGGAAAACAAGAGCTATTACTGCTCCAAGAGAGAACTCATGTGAATGTGAGACCTGGGGACAGAGGTGGAATAAAGCCCAGAGATTCTTCAATTCAGTCTAGTCCAGCCCTCGGCAGGCCCAGACTCTTACCATGACCCTAGTCCTACTCCGACCCCAAGTTCAGTTCTTCAAGGGGATAGTTTTGAGAAACCAAGAGAAGAATATTGATTAAACATCATATAATCTCTTACAGTAGATTCAACAAACTTGAACTGGCTTAATATAGTATATGTTAGTTAATCACATCTTAAAAGACAAAACACCCTTATGAAGCCATAATTAAGAAAGCAAGAAACAAGTTTCATACCTGGCATCTTCTTTCAAACTATCACTGAATTTTGACCCTGAAGAACGTACATTGAAAGGATCAGAATCATCACTGATATGAAATGCCTCTGCTAACCTCCTGAAAGTGAGAGAGAAGCAAGCAAATAAAAGGAGCAGGAGGGAAACTATCATACCATAACACAGAATGCTGTTTTTTTTACTTTTGTATTTTTATTTTTTTGAGTTGGAGTCTCACTTTGTCGCCCAGGCTGGAGTGCTGTGGCACGCTCACGGCCACCGCAGCCTCAACCTGCTGGACTCAGGCAATCCTTCCAGGTAGCTGGAAGTACAGGGACGCACCACCACGCCCACCTACATTTTTTGATTTACTGTAGAGATGAAGTCTCACCAAGTTACCCAGGCTAGTCTTGAACCCATGGGCTCAGGCAATCCTCTCTCTTCGGCCTCCCGAAGTGCTGGGATTATAGGTATGAACCACCGCACCCAGTCCACAGTTACTGTTTTAATAACTCATAATCTTCTAATTATGTATATTCCATAATTTACTTAAATATCCCCATTTAGGTTTCTTTAACAGTTTCCCAGTTTCTGAATATTATAAGTGACATAATTAATATCTCTGCACAAAAAGCTTTTAAATTTATTTCTCTAGGAAATGCTTCTGGTTGAGGGGTTACATGGAAAGGACATAGAGTCTTGACCAATGTGGCCTAAGTGGTCTACAAAAATGCTATCAGTGTCTGGATGCTGAATCTCATGGCATCTTACCAACACCCAGTTATGTGTTTTTTGTTTTTTTTTTTTTTTTAGAGACAGAATTCAGCTCAGTACTAAATACAATTTTTGTTTATACCACCACAGGAGTCGTTTGTAAGATTAATGCTCATAAGAATCTGGTTCATATTGCTAGATTTTCCAATTATTTAAGAGACTTTTCAAATTTTCAAGAGAATTCTTAGGGCGATATCTTTTGATATTTTGATTAGTTGGCCACCAACTCAACTTTTTTTTTTGAGTCGGAGTCTCACTCTGTTGCCCAGACTGGAGTGCAGTGGCCACTCCCGGCCACCGCATCCTCAACCTCCTGGGCTCTGGCAATCCTTCCGCCTCAGCCTTCTGAGTAGCCAGAATTACAGGCGTGCGCTACCACGCCCGGCTAATTTTTTGATTTATTGTAGAGATGAGGTGTCACCTGCCCAGGCAGATCTCGAACCCGCGGGCTCAGGCAATCCACTCACCTCAGCCTCCCAAAGGCACGGGATTACAGGCTGAGCCACCAAGCCCGGCTACCAACTCAACTTTAAACACTAATAAAACCTGCCTGTGGGCTGAGTTTGGCCTGTAAGTTTTTGATTTCTGCAATGGAGATTACAAGGAATAGAGATGTATAGGTACCTTTAGATAGAGTTTTCTTTTTTATATTTGCATATCTTTTTTCCTTAGTTCAGTGGGAATTTGAGGAAGAATCTTCACATGGTGGTCGTTATGTCATCACTAAGATTGAGGAGAAGCCGGGTTCGGTTTGGGAGGCTGAGGCGAGTGGATTGCCTGAGCCCGCAGGTTCGAGACCCACCTGGGCAACTTGGCGAGACCTCATCTCTACAATAAATCAAAAAATGAGCCGGGCGTGGTAGTGTGTGCCTGTAGTTCCAGCTACTTGGAAGGCTGAGGCGGAAGGATTGCTGGAGCCCAGCAGGTCGAGGCTGCGGTGTTCGGGAGCGGTCACTGCACTCTAGTCTGGGCGACAGAGTGAGACTCCAACTCAAAAAAAAAAAAAAAAAAGATTGAGAGAAATTTAAAATGCTTTCAAAAACAGATAACTAGCTCTAATCAATAACTAATATTTACTGAGCAGATACCACGTGCCAGGCTTGGGCCAAGAGCTTTATGTATATCATCCTTAGTTTTAATGTATTATCCTTCACAACAACCCTGGAAGGTACAAAATATTACTGTCGGTCATTGCTTTCATTAAGTTCTGGCCAGGCCATGTATTCACTGAGCTCTGGCTAGGCCATATTTCCCTAAGCTTTGCCCCCTCTCTTATTTTGGAAAAAGAAAATCCTTTCTTTTTCTCTAATTTATTTTATAAATAGACTATATTTTCCAGTCTAAAAAGTAAATATTACTGTCACCACATCCAGATTTTTAAGAAAACTTAGAATATGTGACTTGCCCAAGATCTTATAGCTAAGTTATTTGTGAAGCTAGTATTCAAATCCAGGCAATCTGAGTCTAGAGCTCTGGCTCTAACTAACACATAAAACTGTCTCTCAGATATACAAAAGTGCATTTCCACATTTTGGGGATCTGTTGTATATTCACTACAACACTTCTGAATACCCAGGACTCCTAATTCACATTTTGCAGGTGAGAACACCGTAACTGATGGTTTGTAAAGGGCAGGAGTTTTGAACAGTACTCACTAGAAAGTTATCATAAAGGTCAAATTAAGGAAAATTTGGGCAGCACTGAGTCATATTACCTTCTATACAATTAGATATTTAAATTGTCAAAATTGTTGAGAATATCCTCAAATAACCTGTTAAAATTGTTGAAAGTCAAACTTTACCGTAAAACAGGGCTATATTTATTTACATTTGTCTGTTTCTGTTTAACTTTTTAAAAAAATGTTCAAGGCAATCTACAAAATTATTACAATTAACTCTCATATACCTTTCACCTAAATTCACCTAAATTATTTACCTAAATTATTAACATTTTATAGAACTATTCCTTTTTTTTTTTTTTTTGAGTTTAAGTTCTGCCACCCAGGCTGGAGTGCAGTAGCACAATCACAGCTCACAGCAGCCATGATCTCCTGGGCTCTTGCAATCCTTCTGCCTCAGCCTCCCAAGTAGTTGGGACTACAGGCACATACCACCACACTCAGCTAATTTTTTTTTGTAGAGACCAGATTTTGCTATGTTGCCCAGGCTGGTCTCAAACTCCCGGCTTGGCCTCAACTTGCCCTAAGTGAAAGGATTACAGGCATGAGCCATCATGCCTGGTCTAGGGCTATTTCTTTTAATCAATTTTGTTAAAATCAGAAAGTCTGCCAGTCCTTAATCTGATAAAGAGTATCTTCAAAAAAAAAATGTATCCTCAAATAACTTACAGCAAACATTATACTTAGTGGTGAAATATTTAAAGCTTTCCTAGCCGGGCTCGGTGGCTCAGCCTGTAATACTGTGCTTTGGGAGGCTGAGATGAGTGGATTGCCTGAGCCTGCAGGTTCGAGACCCATCTGGGCAACTTGGCAAGACCTCATCTCTACAATAAATCAAAAAAAAATCAGCCGGGTATGGTAGCGCGTGCCTGTAATTCCCGGTACTTGGAAGGCTGAGGCGGAAGGATCGCCGGAGTCCAGCAGGTCGAGGCTGCAGTAGCCGGGAGCGGCCACTGTGCACTCCAGTCTGGGTGACAGAGTGAGACTCCAACTCAAAAAAAAAAGAAAAAAGGAAAAAAAAAAAAAGCTTTCCTTATGAGATGAAGGAGTAATCAGGATTATCAATTATCACCACTTTCCATCAGCAGTATACTGAAGGCCATAGCCAGTACAATAAGGTAAGAAAAAGAAATAAAAGTTAAGAACTATTGTGCAACAAAGTGAGATCATGTCCCTATATAAAAAAGAAATTAGTCAAGTCTGGTGGTGCACACCTGCAGATCCAGCTAGTCATGAGGCTGAGGTGGGAGGATCACCTGAGGTCGAGATTGCAATGAACCGAGATCAGGCTACTGTACCCCAATCAGGGTCACAGAGTAAAACTGTCTCAAAAAAAAAAAATTAAAAACTGCAAAAAAATAAAAGTACTGTAAGTCATGATTGTGTCCATGCAAAATCCAAAAGAATCTACAGATAAAACTACTAGAAATTAGTGGATTCAGCGAGGCACAGTGGCTCAAGCCTATAATCCCAGCACTTTGGGAGGTAGAGGTGAGAGGATTGTCTCAGCACAGGAGTTCAAGACCAGCCTGGGCAACATGGTGAGACCCCATCTCTACAATACATCAAAAAATTAGCTGGGCATTGTGGCATGTGCTTGTAGTTCCAGCTACTTGGAAGGCTAAGGCAGAAGGATCATCTGAGCCCAGGAGGTCAAGGCTGCGGTGGCCGTGAGCATGCCACTGCACTCTAGCCTGGGCAACAGAATGAGACTCTGACTCAAAAATTAAAAGATGTAGCTGGGCTCGGTGGCTCAGCCTGTAATCCCGTGCCTTGGGAGGCGGAGGTGAGTGGATTGCCTGAGCCCGTGGGTTCGAGACCCGCCTGGGCAACTTGGTGAGACCTCATCTCTATAATAAAAAAAAAAAAAATAAAAGATGGCATTAATCAAATGAATGCTAGCATCACCATGCGACAGGCAAGACAGTCAAAGTAAACAGCAGAAGCAAACATGGTTGTTGTTCAAGGAACACAAAAGCATTTTGAAGTGGTATTTGCAATTCCAGAATGTTGTAGAAGTACAACAATGGAGGTGTGAGTATGCAACAATTGCCTAACAATTGCACTTTCATGATAAGTTTGAGAGCCATGGTACTGTATGTGATGTGCCCAAGGAAAGATCCGGGAGGCCTCATATACCTAGTCAATGTTGCTCAAGCAGTAGTTTGCTGTAATCAGAAGTGTCCGGACACTGATGGTAACCACTTTGAGCATGTCTTGTAATCGCAGAAATCAAACATGACTTGTATTCATCTTTTGTTATTGGTATGTATTGAGTATTACAACTTAAATACAGTTTTTTTCCTTTCTTAGAATGTGTATACCTTTTCTTTGGCATCCTCTGTATGAAAAACTCCTATTTTTTTTGAGCCGGAGTCTCACTCTGTTGCCCAGGCTAGAGAGCTAGGTGGCACATTCATGGCCACCGCAGCTTTGACTTGCTGGGCTCAGGTAACCCTTTTGCCTCAGCCCTCCAAGTAGATGGAAATACAGGCACGTGCCACCATGCCCGGCTAATTTTTGGATTTATTGTAGAGACGAGGTCTCGCCAAGTTGCCCAGGCTGGTCTCGAACCCATGGGCTCAGACAATCCTCTCGCCTCAGCCTCCCAAAGTGCTGGGATTACAGGCTTGAGCAACTGTGCCCAGCTAAAAAAACTCCTATTAATCAACATGAAAGAGACATCACAATAAAAAAATAAGCAAAAGACTTGAACAGGCACTTCATAAATGAGGATATCGAATGGCTGATAAATATTAATAAAAATACTTAACCTTTCAAGTCAACAGGAAAATATAAATTAAAAATTCAATGATGTCCTGCTACACATTCACAATAATGGCTAAAATTAAAAAGACTGGCAATTCCAGGTGCTGACAAAAATATGTAGAAATGGCAATTATCACTCTGCTGGTGGAGTGTAATTTGGTATAACCACTTTGGACACTGTTTGGCAGAATCTAATAAAGTTGAACATATGCAAACTCTATTAGCTATTCTACTCCTAAGTTTATATCCAACAGAAATGTATAGAAATATATAGCAAGTATAAGAATCTTCTTAATAGATTTGTAATAGCTTAATACTTATAAAAACATAGATATCCATTAACAGTAGACTAGATAAATGAATATTAATATAATATCATACAGGAATAAAAATAAAATATTGCTATGTTCTACAACAGGAATAAATGTCACAAATGTAATAAAAGTCAAGCAAAAATAATACAAACTATATAGTTTCATTACTTGCATAAAGTTCAAAAACAGACAAACTAATGTACAGTGTGAGAAGTCAGGAAAGAGGTTATATCTTTGTAGAGTACAAGCATGGGTTCTGGTAATTACCTATTTTTTCACTTGAGTGCTTGGTTACACAACTGTATTCACTTTGATGATTCACTGATCTGTACGCTTCTAATCTTCTAGATGTATGCTATATTTCAATACAAAAGTTCACTTAACATTGTTTTAAATCTCTTATCTCTGTTGAAATCAGGGAGTTGCCAGTCACTGAATAAGTATGCTGTGGCATATGATGTTTACATCACGCCCAAAACCACACTGCTCATGTTTCTGAATATGTTGAAATTACCTGAATGGTTTATCCTTAGACAATTAAGTTCTTGATGATCGCATTTCTCTTTGAGCATAGTAAAAGACCCAGAGCACTGCTGAGTGAATGTTTGATGTTTTAAGGGTTGCTCCCTGCCATTAATTTCACAGAGCTCAAGGACAAGGAAACAAAAAGCAGTTGTAACTACTTACTTTTTCCTTTCCAAGGCTGAACACTCCTCATCACACTCCAGCCTAGGTAAGCAAATGAAAAAAATTAAGGCAGGGTACAGGATTTACAGTTTTTAACCAGCAAGAAAAGAAAGTCTTGACTAGTCGACCTGGAAACACAGCCGACTCTTGCAAAAGGACGTCCCTCAGGCCAGGAAGCAGCCTATGAGGCCATCTACTTTTCAGATTCCAATAGCACCCTTGCTCTGGGACTCTCATGTTATCTCTGGAGCTCCAATCCAGTAATGGCTGGATGAGGTCCCTCTCAAAAGGACAAACTGGCAAGCCTCTGGGTAATAGAGTCTAGGAATCCTCAGGTGGCCTCAGAGCGTTTCCTGGCTGCTCAACCCCCTACATGCTCCCCAGGTGCCACTCAAATGGCCCCACCTCCCTCTCTAGATAGTCAGCACTCTGGCTCTCTGTTCTCCTGTGGGTTAGGCTGGGTACATCTAGATCTCTGCTTTCTCTGGCTACTCTCTGGAGTGAGGCCTGGAAAAGTTTCCTCTAGTCTTAGTTATGTTGTGAATAGGATTCACTGGGGTTGGCGTGGATATGGTCTCTTAACCTCAAATGCGTGTTGAGCACCTGCTGTGTGTGCAAGGCTCTACCTTGGGGGATCCAATTGAAAACTACCTGGCTTGGTTAACTTCCTTCTTGGTAATTAACCTGCTGATCTCCACTGAATCTCCAAGCTGCATGTCTGTTATTTTGGAGGCCATGGAAATAGCAGCTATTCTGAAATATAAAAAAGAAAGGGAAGAAGAGGCATTTCAGTTTCACATGACTTTCCTTCTACTAGGAAGACCTCTTTCAAAGCAAATCTACCACATGACAATTTGTGTGGCATTGGAGCCCATCTATTATGAATTATCTACACGTTTATGTCATAGTCTCCTTAATTAGATTCTAAGCAGCTACACAGAAAGCAATGAGGTAACTCAACTCCTCAGTATCCCCTAGAGCAACGCCTGGCACTCAGCAGGTATTCAACCACAGTCAAACTGATGTCTGTATATTCTTAAAACCCTATATCCATGGCATATATTTGCATCTAACCAGAGATACACAACCACTGATTCTCTAACATCTCCACCTCTGTATTCACATCCCTGTATGACCACATAGGTCCCAAGACTTCAGGAGGCTGCAAAGATACCTCCCAGGACAATTTGAAATCCCCACACCAGAAAAGCACAGCACTTAGCTCTGGCTATACACTGACAAGTGGCAGGATGGTAAAGCAATTCACTAACTTTAGGATATTGTCCTTTCTTATCCCATGACACAATGAGAGCAAAAGAATGAAAAAGAGAAAGAGGACGAGGAGAAACAAAAAGGTTATTTTAACTAATTAAAGTAAGGGAAGAAAAGGCACATAAAGCAACACTTTTTTCTTTGAACCAGTGAAACTAGATTTTTAAAAAATGTATTTTAAAAATGTTCTAACCTCTAAAAAGGTTACAAGGATCCTAAAATAAACACATGTACCTGCTTCACCTAGGTCCACCAGTTAAGTAGCACTGACCTTTGATAAGTACTGGACGCTTCAGAGCAAGCCACCATCTCTTTTCTTCGTCCACATTCACACTGTAGCTCTACCTGAAATCAGATCAACATGGAGTGACTTTTAGCACTTTGGAAGCATGTGAATAAGCAGGTTTCACTTTTTTTTTTTTTTTGAGTCGAGTCTCACTCTGTCACCCAGACTGGAGTGCAGTGGCCGCTCCCAGCCACTGCAGCCTCGACCTGCTGGGCTCCGGCGATCCTTCTGCCTCAGCCTTCCAAGTAGCCGGAATTACAGGCGTGTGCTACCACACCTGGCTAATTTTTGATTTACTGTAGAGATGAGGTCTCTCCCGTGGTTCTCGAACCCACGGGCTCAGGCAATCCGTTCACCTTGGCCTCCCAGAGTGCTGGGATTACAGGCTGAGCCACTGAGCTCGGCCACATTTTTTTTTTTTTTTAATGGGAGTCCCACTCTGTCGCCCAGGTTGGAGTTTAGTGGCACAATCGCAGTTCACTGCAGCTTCGACCCCCTGTGCTCAGGTGATCCTTCTGTCTCAGCCTCCCAAGTAGGTGGGACCACAGGAACACACCATGACACCTGGCTAATTTTTCTTTTCTTTTTTTGTAGAGACAAGATCTTGCTATATTGCCTAGGCTAGTCTTGAATTCCTCAAGTAATCTTCCTGCCTTGGCCTCCCAAAGTGCTGGAATTATAGGCATGAGCCACTGTGCCCAGCAGGTGTCACTTCTAAATACTCTCTCAAATCAAACCATGGCAGAGAATAGAGTCAATGAGTGGCCACTCTCCAAGACAGAAGAAGCTTACCATACAAGCAAATTAACAATACAGTAGTTGCTATGCTAGGAGATAAGTGCCACATCCCTTATATACATAAGTGCCCCATCCCTCTGCTTCCATCTTCTCAGGGTGGCCTTGTTTGATTCTTCAGACCAGGCTAAATCTCCCATTTACATGCTCTCATAGCAGCTTCTACAAGGGTGTAACTACTTGTCCACGACACCACAGTCATAATTAGTTATCTGAATAATCATTTAGTATCTATTCCATCAAATTTTAAGAGACAACGCATCTCTTGTTTACTAGTTTAGTCCCAGCACCTCACAGTATGCCTTGCACAAAATAGACACATACATTTGTTGAATAAATGGAGTGGACAATCAGAGTCTACTGAGAATTTGATCTAAGGCAGACAGAGATTGGTCAGGGGCAGTGGGCACCTGCTTAATTAAAAGGCCATACCAAGCTGAGCAGAAAGAAACCTATATGATTTATGCCATCTTTCTCTTGCTAACTTAACTTGTAGTTCCTTGCAACCAATGACCCCTGATTATGATGCATGCACAGGGGCTATTGTAGATAGTTCTGGACTTACCAGTAGTCCCAGAACCACAATCAGTGTCCCATCTGGGGCCAGAAATACCCACCTTGGCTTTACAAGCAGTCACAGGGCAGGGTGAGCTGGGGTGGCAGGGAGCCATACATGGGTGGCCACAGTCAGCTCTGGGGGTAGTACAGGGCTGCTTGCAGGCCTCATCCACAAGACATTCTCCTTTGTGACAGAGCCTCTGACACTTGTGCATTCCACATGGTAGTGTGGCACTGCAGGGTAATCCGCAAGAGATATCAACCAGGTGACAGGGGATGTTGCTTCGTAACTAGGAGAGACAGAAGTAGCCAGATTCTCATCTCCAAGTGGGATTTGGCAGTGGGTTTTAATTTCCTCTTAAAATATTTATGAACTTATAAAACATTTTAAAAGGCCAGGCATGGTGGCTCATGCCTATAATCCCAGCACTTTGGGAGGCCGAGGTGAGAAGATTGTCTGAGCCCATGGGTTCAAGACCAGCCTGGTCAACTTGGAGAGACTTCATCTCTACAATAAATCAAAAAAAGTAGCCAGGCATGGTGGTGTGTGCCTATAGTTTCAACTACTTGGAAGGGTGACGCAGAAGGATCACCTGAGCCCAGCAGTCGAGGCTGCAGTGGCCATGAGTGTGCCACTGCACTCTGGCCTGGGTAACAGAGTGAGGCTCCAACTAAAAAAAAATTTTTTTTAATGAGTTTTTTTTTAAGAGACAGGGTCTTGCTATGCTGCCCAAGCTGGATTTGAACTCCTGGGGTCAAGCAATCCTCCTGCCTCAGCCTCCTGAATAACTGGGACTACAGGGACATGCCACTGTGGCTGGCTTGAGATAAGTACTTTAAAAAAATCTGTTTTTATCTGGGAAAAAAAGTTTGATTTTCAAAGTCTGAAAGGTTAGTTTGAGGAGAAAAGCAATCTAAACTTTGTTCAGTAATAATGCTTGTTATGATCCAAAAGGATTTGTGATAGTGGTCAAAAATATGACCTGGGTCATACATTTTCCAAGGGGGCAACAAACAAATGAAACTAGATAACTAGGGAGTACTTGAAAAATGCTATGACTAACTGGGAGGATCAGATCTGCTTTTCCCTCCTTTCCAAACTGCTAAGACATTGAGTCAACAGACTAACCTTTCTATATGTTAGTGTGAAAGACAACCTTAGCCTAGGGCCCCAAGATTGCAGGTGGGGCTGTTTTATGTAATTAAATATTCAATTCTCCTCTCATCTTTCAACTCAAGGTCTCCATAGCTTCAGGCAGTCCTGTTCTTTGAAAAATTAAGAGGCAATAGGTCATGGCACTACCAACTGATTTTTCTTGAAAAAAATTGCCTGGTTCCAGGTATCCCCACCTCTGGAAAAAGCTCTTAGAATTTCACTCCTGTGGACCAAAGATTTCAAGAACCCTCAAAATGAGATTGTACTTCTATTGCCGTGACACATAACTTCCACTGTTGAAGACACCTCCAAAGTCTAGGATATATATGCTTCTAATCACCCTGGAATCACTATTTTGGTAGAACGTTGCTTCTAATCATTAAACACTTACCTAGTCTACTACCAGGGCAGTGGGGATAATTTTTACACATGCTCTGCCCTGTCATCCATCATCTTTCCACATTAGTTGCCTATCTTTTTGCTATCCTTTAGGATGTTATTTCCTCCAGAACACCTGGGAAGGGAAGCCTTCCATCCACTCAGTACTCAGTATTGCCCACATTACTGTAACTGCCTGTTTACACGCCTGTATCCCAGCCCAAAGTGAAGGCTCCACAAGGCAGGGGTCATATCCATCTTCTTCACTTCTGAATCACCCAAACCTAGCCTGTTCCCTAGCACACAGTAGGTACTTATACTCAATATTTGTTGAATGAAATGTGAATAAGCCATCAACACAAAGCAAATACATGGATGTTTCAGAATGAATAAAGTCAAAGAGAAAGTGGGATTTATAGAGGACGAATAAATACCAAAGACTTGAGGACCATCCATAGGAAGTAAGTGGAGAAAAACATGTCAATCGAGATAAGAATAATGTTACAGATGTCAAGAGAGTTTCAAGAAACGCTGGCCAACATGTTATAAAGTAAAAAGAGCAGGTTACAAAACAATATAATTGTAGTTAGAGTAGGGAAGTGTGTATCACCCATGCCTAGTAGTTTATACATCAGAATATTAATAAGCATTTCCTTTTTTTTTTTTAAGAAGCATTTCTAAGTAGTATAATTGTCTATAATAAAAATACTTTTTTTTTTTCTTGAGTCGAGTCTCACTGTTTCCCAGACTGGAGTGCAGTGGCAATCAAAGCTCACCACAGCCTCGACTTCCTGGGTTTAAGCAATCCTTCTGCTTCAGTCTTCTGAGTAGCTGGGATTATCGGCATGTGCCACCTGCTAATTTTTCCTTTTGAATTTTTGTAGAGACGAGGTCTCGCTATGCTGCTCAGGCTCATCTTGAACTCCTGAACTTAAGTGATCCTCCTGCTTCAGCCTCCCAAAGTGCTGGGATTACAGACTTAAGTCACCATGCCCAGCCAATAAACATGAAAAAACAAAAACAAAACAAACAAAAAACTCTGAAGTGTTTGAAAAGGTCTATAGAGGTTAAGGATGAAGTGAAAGTCCTTCAGGGTACTAGCAATTTGGAAATGTAGGTGTGACTGGAGGAAGGTAATTGGCTGAATGGTCAGAATGACTGGTTACATGGGGCACTGAGAGAAGGAACTGTGGCTGCTGTGGAGGGTCCACCTCTACTCTAGGAATGCTCTCACTGACACATCTTTTCCCAGGCTGGCAATGTCTCCCCATGATGGCTAATCTAGAAGTCGTCTGAACAAAGTACATGTTCTCAAGGCCAACTGGCTGAATTTCATTTTGTTGGAACCAGATTAAAAAACGATAGGACAGCAGAACAGACTCAAAATGCTACCTACTAGCCGGGCTCGGTGGCTCAGCCTGTAATCCTGCGCCTTTGGGAGGCTGAGGTGAGTGAATTGCCTGAGCCCGCGGGTTCGAGACCCACCTGGGCAACTTGGCGAGACCTCATCTCTACAATAAATCAAAAATTAGCCGGGCGTGGTAGCGCACACCTATAGTTCCAGCTACTTGGAAGGCTGAGGTGGAAGGATCGCCGGAGCCCAGCAGGTCGACACTCCAGTCTGGGCGACAGAGTGAGACTCCAACTCAAAAAAAAAAAAAAAAGCTACCTACCGTATGATTCCATTTATGTCATATTCTGACAAAGTAAGACAATTGGGACAACAGATCATTGGTTGTCAGGGTGTGCAAGTGGGAGGAGAGCGACTATAAAAGAGAACAAAAGGAATGTTTAGGAGTAACAACTGTTCTGCATCTTGATTGTGGTAGTAGTCACCAAATGTATGTTTTTGCTAAAACTCACAGATTTGTACATTAAAAAGGGAATTTACTATTGCATTCAAATTATATCTTTAAAAAATGGAAAAAAAGGCAAAGAAAGTTTCCAATTCTTGGAGTATATGTGCTTTAAGAATTGACAGACTGACTACTCTTAAGTAATTAAACCCTAAATCTCTGGTTGGAATAACGAGCACTTGAGAGAGAAAACTTACCTCATGCTTGCCCATACACCACTTCTGAGTTAGAAAAGTACAAGGGGGACACTTCTCCTCACTATGACAAGAATGATACACTGCAGAAAGAGACAGGGAATTTCAGCAATAATTTCTAAACAAAGACACATAAACTATCACACATGTTATAAACATCATATGACATGAAACTTTTAAATTCAGGAGCTTGAGAGTACTTTAAAAAAAATTTTTTAGGCCAGGTGTGGTGGCTCAGCCTATAATCCCAGCACTTTGGGAGGCTGAGGCAACAGGATTGCCTGAGCTCGGGGGTTTGAGACCAGCCTGGGCAACTTGGTGAGACCTTATCGCTACAATAAATCACACAAAAAAACTAGCCAGGCGTGGTGACGTGCGTTTGTAGTTCCAGCTACTTGGAAGGATGAGGCAGAAGGATCGCCTAAGCTCAGCAAGTTGAGGCTGTGGTGGCTATGAACATGCCTTAACAAAAAATATTTTTTAATGTAATTTTAAATAATGGTCACAGCAAAAGTAAAGTACCTGACTTTATATTAAAGTGTTGAAGGATGAGCACGAGTGAGAAGAAGAAACCCAACTGAGGGGGAAGAGATAGAAAACACAGAAGCAGAGAAGCAAACAGATGTCCTACCTCATCTCTGGCGGCACAGCCACACGGTCTGTCCATTCTACTACATCATTCTTTTGGCCTGACCTTACAAAGCAACTGTTCACTTTTTTTTTTTTTTTTTTTGAGTCGAAGTCTCACTCTGTCGCCCAGGCTGGAGAACAGTGGCACACTCATGGCCATCGCAGCCTCGACCTGCTGGGCTCAGGCGATCCTTCTGCCTCAGCCTTCCAAGTACCTGGAACTATAGGCACACGCCACCACACCCGGCTAATTTTTTGATTTATTGTAGAGATGAGGTCTCGCTTAGTTGACCACGCTCAGTTGACCTATGGGCTCAGGCAACCCTTTCACCTAGGCCTCCCAAAGTGCTGGGATTATAGGTACGAGCCACCGCACCCGGCCTAACTGCTCACTTTTGCTCAGATATCTTTGACAGTGATTCTATCTAAAATGCATCTGCTGACTCCTTCCAATTTCATTACTACCTATAACGAGCAGTTAATCAAAAGTTAGATCCTATTATAAAGCGTTCTTTGGCTGACCATACTCTAGCCTGAGCTCCCTCATGCTTCCTGATGGCTCAGTTCGTACATAGATGGACTGCTGCCATGTTCAGGCCCATCTTCACGTGAAGGCTGGTAGGGTCATGTGATTCTTTTTTCTTTTTCCGAGTTGGAGTCTCACTCTGTTGCCCAGGCTGGAATGCAGTGGCATGCTCATGGTTACCGCAGCCTCGACCCGTTGGGCTCAGGTGATCCTTCCGCCTCAGCCTTCCTAGTAGCTGGAACTACAGGCACACGCCACCACGCCTGGCTAATTTTTTGATTTATTGTACAGATGAGGTCTCACCAAGTTGCCCAGGCTGGTCTCGAACCTGTGGGCTCAGGCAATCCTCTCACCTCGGCCTCCCAAAGTGCTAGGATTATAGGCATAAGCCTCCATGCCCGTCATGTCATGTGATTTAACTACCATCCTCTTCTTCTCAGGGAGTACCTAAGAACCTCAAGGTCATGGAGTATTTTTTTCCTTCTACTGAAACCCCCTGTGTCTGACACCATGCTAGATATAAAACAGACACTTAAGAAAACAGCAATGGGCCAGATGCCTCTAATCCTAGCACTTTGGAAGGCTGAGGTGGGCAGACTGCTTGAGGCCAGGAGTTCAAGACCTGCTGAGCCAACACAGTGAGACCTTGTCTATGTTTAAAAAAAAAAAAAGGCAGAAAGAAAGAAATGCTGAACAAAAGCAGGCTAAAACAACATAATTCACAAAGGTTAAATGGTTACTATGGACAATCTCCAGCAGGATGTGGACTTCATCTGTTACATCTGAAGTGAGTGTAAAGGAGGAAATAGGTGGATGCTGGCCTGGACATTTACTTCATGCTGGTGTGAATACCACAGAGGGGGCTTGCAAACTATGCTGGGAACACCATCCTAAGACCCCAAAGGAAGACAGGAACTTTTCGCTTCATGAGGAATATGTTTAATTCTGTTGTACTCTATTAACTTAAAAAACTGAGAGCTAGCCGGGCTCGGTGGCTCAGCCTGTAATCCCGCGCCTTTGGGAGGCTGAGGTGAGTGGATTGCCTGAGCCTGCGGGTTCAAGACCCGCCTGGGCAGCGAGACCTCATCTCTACAATAAATCAAAAATTCAGCCGGGCGTGGTAGCGCATGCCTGTAATTCCAGCTACTTGGAA
The DNA here is from genome assembly GCA_027257055.1 of Cephalopachus bancanus. Classification (NCBI taxonomy): domain Eukaryota; kingdom Metazoa; phylum Chordata; class Mammalia; order Primates; family Tarsiidae; genus Cephalopachus; species Cephalopachus bancanus. The sequence goes on along the minus strand of JAPVLO010000168.1, from coordinate 4,447,816 downwards.
GGCTGAGGCGGAAGGATCGCCGGAGCCCAGCAGGTCGAGGCTGCGGTGGCCGGAAGCGGCCACTGCACTCCAGTCTGGGCGACAGAGTGAGACTCCAACTCAAAAAAAAAAACTGAGAGCTGGTAGTCTATGTGTAAGCCTGAATCGAGACTTACACTGGGTATCAGATCTGGTACCTGAGTTATTTCAGGATTGCCTCTGATGCTAGGTAAAACAAAACGATGGCCTAATATGGTCCTAGTGGAAAGCCAGCAACTAGACTTAACAGATATAGAAAATGGGTGATATCAAGTAGCTGTTACCTGGTATCTGAGTAGTTTATCAGAAAAAAACTGTAAACAACTTAAGTGTCCAGCAATACAAGACTGGCCAAATAAATTATGGCCTATCCATGAACAGGACACTCTACTGTCATTAAAAATCTATACTGTAGAAAAATATTCACTGACAGCTAGATGCAGGGACTCATGCCTGTAATCTCAGCACTTTGGAAGGCCAAGGTAAGAGGATTACCTGAGCTAAGGGGTTCGAGATAAGCCTGAGCAACATGGCAAGACCTCATTTCTACAATAAACCAAAAAACCAGCGGGGCATGGTGGCACATGCCTGTGGTTCCAGCTATTTGGAAGGCTGAGGTGGAAGGATCACCTGAGCCCAGCAGATCGAGGCTGCAGTGGCTGTGAGCACTGGAGTGAGACTCCAACTTAAAAAAAAAAAAATTCACTGACAAGGCAAGAGATCAAAAATATAATACGGCCAGGTGCAGTGTGGCTCATGCCTATAATCCCAGTACTTTGGGAGGCCGAGGTGAGAGGACTGTCGGAGCCCGTGGGTTCAAGACCAGCCTGGACAACTTGGCAAGACCTCATCTCTACTATAAATCAAAAAATTAACTGGGTGTGGTGACGTATGGTTGTAGTTCCAGTTACTTGAAAGGCTGAGGCAGAAGAATCACCTGAGCCCAGCAGGTTGAGGTTGCGGTGGCCGTGAGTGTGCCACTGCACTTTAGCCCTGGTGACAGAGTGAGTTGCCAACTTAAAAAAAATATATATATATATATGTGTGTGTGTCTGTGTGTGTGTGTATATATATATATATATATATATATATATATATATATAGAGAGAGAGAGAGAGAGAGAGAGAGAGAGAGAGAGAGAGAGAGAGGTGTGTGTGTGTGTGTGTATATATATATATATATATATATATATAGAGAGAGAGAGAGAGAGAGAGAGAGAGAGAGAGGAATCATGCTAAAATCATTGTGCTCAATAGGATCCCACTTTCATTTTATTTTTTGAGTTGGAGTCTCACTCTGTCGCCCAGGCTCACAGCTACTACAGCTTCAACCTGTTAGACTCAGGTGATCCTTCCACTTCAGCCTTTCAAGTAGCTGAGACTATAGGTACGCACCACCATGACTAGTTAATTTTTTGACTTATTGTAGAGACAAGGTCTCATCATGGTGCCCAGGCTGGCCTTGCAGGCAATCCTCTTGCCTTGGCTTCCCAAAATGCTGATAACAGGCATGAGCCACTGTGTCCAGCCCCACTTTTATTCTAGAAAAAAATGCAAACATGTATATCTGAAAATGGAAAGAACCTGAAAAATATGCACTAAGGTATAATTCTTAGGAGACATAATGGATGATTTTAGTCTTTTTACTTTATCTCTATTTTATTTTAATATAATAAACATATATTGTTTCTGTAACAACAACAAAACTTTTTTTTTGAGTCAGTCTCACTCTGATGCCCAGGCTAGAGTGCAGTGGCAAGCTCACAACCACTGCAGCCTTGACCTGCTGGGTTCAGGTGCTCCTTCTGCCTCAGCCATCCAAGTAGCTGGAACCACAGGTGTTTGCCACCATATTTGGCTAATTTTTTTGATTTATTGTACAGTCAAGTTGCCCAGGCTCGTCTTGAACCCCTGGGCTCAGAAAATCCTCTCGGCTCAGCCTCTCAAATTGCTGAGATTATAGGCCTGAGACACCACGTCAAGCTACAAAAATTTTAAAAAAATTTTAATTTTGTAAAAAGATGCTCAGCTTTGAATATGCACCAAAAGTGGAGGTCACAAAGAAAGGAGAAAAGTCTCTGAAAGACAAGACCAGCTCAGGCTTCTTCTGACTGTTTTAGGTATGTTTGACATCCTTAGAATAAAGCAATGGAGGGCATTGTGATACCCAACTGCAGCCAAGATCTCAGATCCACCTTCACAAAAGCAGCCCTGAGCACGGATAGCAAGAGGTAGCCACTACAGCATGACCTTAGAGTAGTGAAGAAAGTTACACAGCCACATCCTAAACTACACGATGTCAAGAGGCTGTAGAGTGTGGAAGTAAGATGGCACTCACCGGGATGGTCACATTCATGGACTCTGGCACAGTTTTGGGTACACTCAGGGGGCCTAGTTCCACAGGGAACTGGAGGATAGATCACTGATGCACCACAGTGGCAGGTTAATTCATCAAAACCTGGTAGAGCAGATGAAACAAAACAATTCTTCATGAGTTTAGGATGTACACATACATATTTATAAACATATACAAACATACATATTTTTGCTCATGTTTTTAGGAGGAAAAATTTTTTGGGGGCAACATTTTTTCAAAGGTTTTTATTTTATTGAACTTTTATTCTATTAAAGCTGAGCTGGTTAAAATCGCACAGATACTAAGTGTGCCGTTTATCACTATGAACCTGATAAATTCCCAATACTTTTTCCAACATTTCCGATTTTATTGGAAGTTATATTAACTACTAAGTTTTTTGTTTTTTTTGAGTTGGAGTCTCACTCTGTTGCCCAGGCTGGAGTGCAGTGGCATGCTCATGGCCACCACAGCCTTGACCTACTGGGTTTAGGTGATCGTTCCACCTCAGCCTTCCAAGTAGCTGAAGCTACAGGCATGTACTATCACACCCAGCAAATTTTTTGACTTGTTGTAGAGATGAGGTCTTGCCAAATTGCCCAGGCTGGTCTAGAACCTGTGGGTTTAGGCAATCCTCTCCACCTCTGCCTCCAAAGTGCTGGGATTATAGCCATGAGCCGCTGCACTCAGCCAAAGATTTTTTTTTTTTGGTCTGGTGTTTATTCTTTTAATGTCACTAATTCCATCACGATGACCCCACCTTCACAACCTCATAAAAGCTAATTTCCTAAAGTGGCAATCTTCAAATACCATTATATTGGGAGTTAAAGCCTCAACACATGAATTTTAAAGGGACACAATTCAGTCCACAGCAATCCTTGTTTTAGATTTTAAAAAAAGTGAGAGAGAGAGAGCGTGCACATGCGTGTGTGCATGTGTGTGCTAGCTGGCCAAAGTTTTTAATACTGAAACACAAATCTACCAACATTTCAAAGATGTGCACAATCCAATGAACAATTATTTTTCAAATGATCAACTCATTAATTATAAAATAATCAGTAAAAAATCCATTCAAAGTACAAGAAAAACCAATAAATCTGAATGTGACAGAGAACAAAAACAAAAACACTGATTCAATTCCTTTCTGAAAGAGGTTGAATTTTGGTGTAATTATTAGAAAAAGTTTAAAAAATAGTCTTCTTTTCCAACGAGCTGTGTGAGGCTGAATTTATTTATCTATTTTTTTTTTGAGTTGGAGTCTCATTCTGATGCCCAGGCTAGAGTGCAGTGGCACGCTCATGGCTACTGCTGCCTCGACCTGTTGGGCTCAGGTGATCCCTCCGCCTCAACCTTCCAAGTAGCTGGAACTACAGGCATGTGCCACCATACCTGGCTAATTCTTTGATTTATTATAGCCACAAGGTCTCATCATGTTGCCCAGGCTGTTCTGCAACCCGTGGGCTCAGGCAATCCTCTCACCTCCGCCTCCCAAAGTGCTGGGATTGTAGATGTAAGCCACTGTGCTCAGTCTTGAATTTTTCTCAAATGCCTCAACAATATCACAACAGATTGGATAAGGAAGCAGATGAGAGAATTAGGCCATGTTCTATTAAACCAGGCACCCATTATTCTCATTATTTTTTGAAAAATAGTTATTTTTCAAAAAAATTATGTTATTGCATATACATGCAATCAGTGTATCACAACTATTTTTAAATAAACTAATGAAACAATTATCTTTTAAATTTCCCAGTTTAAATTTTTGGTATAGATAAATACAATTCACATAAAAAGAGGTTTTTGAGGTCTTCAATAATTTTTAAGAACGTAAATGAGTCCTAAGACCAAAAAGTCTATGAACTGCTGCTAAAAATAAAGAGAAAGAAGACTGCTGAAGATAGAACCTAGGTCAATAACATAAAAGAGGCAGGAAGCAGAGGATGAATACATTATGAGCCAGGCTCCATCTCAGGAGCATTGCTCACATCCTAAATTTCATACCTTTAGGGACCACAATACAGCACTAAGAATAATTAAAAAAAAAAACAACACTCAACATAGCTCAAATAACTAAGGCTTAGTTCAATAATCCATACCAATCTAAGTAAATCAATCTTTCAAACTATATTATGGTGGAATTTCTAGAAAACTCTTAAAATAAAGTATACAGTGAAGACACTCACTGGCTTGCCAGCATGTCTGGCAGTTTCCACGATGACAAGGTTCTTCACACCTATGAAGGCCACAACGGAGTTTCCTCCCACAAATCAAAGGACACTTGTGCTCCTTATCCTGGAAAGAGAGATTTATGTATGTTCACAAAATGGTCTCCATTTTATATTTTCCATAAAAAACAAACAATGTCTGGAAATAGCTTTAAAATAGCCAGAGGATGGGGACTAGGTTGAGATACAAATGAAACAAGATTAGTCGTAAGTTGATCACTACTGAAGCTAGATGCTGCATACGCGAGACTCACTATACTAGTCTCTCTGCTTTTGTGTATGTTTGGGAAAAAAAATTTTTTTTGAGTCAGGGTCTCACCCTCACTCAGTCTGGAGTATGGTGGTAAGATCATGGCTCACGGCAGCCTCTATCTCCTGAGTTCAGACTATCCTTCTGTCTCAGCTTCCTGAGTACCTGGGACTACAGGTACTTACCACCTTGCCTGGATAATTTTTAGACCTTTTTAAAATAGAGATGAGGTCTCACTATGTTACCTAGGCTATCTTCAACTAGTCTTGAACACTTGGGTTCAAGCAATCCTCCCACCATAGCCTCCCAAAGTACTGGGATTATAGGTATGAGCTACCGTGCCTGGTCTGAAATTTTTGATAATAAGAGGAAATCTTTAAACCATCAAAACAATAGTTTATAAGACTTGGTATACAGTATAATTTCATCACTCTTCATTCTGTCAATACATAATTTTTTTTAATTAAAAAAGGGAGATTTATTAAAGGGAAGAGACATTGTGAAGGGCACAACAGGCAAGACAGCAGCGAGCATATCTGCTGTCTGCCAATATATAAATTTAAAAACTAACAATTACATATGTTATATACCTACATATACGTCTTCTATATGTGCATGTGTACTACCTTGTCACTGGCACTGTTATCTTATGTGTGTATGTATATGTACATATTCATATATATATACACATACACATTTACATGACAAGATAACAAAGTACAAACAGCCAGCTTCATTTAATCAGTTCACAGAAGTAAATATTTCAAATATATGATATATGCTCTTTTAAAAATGTCACACTCATTTTGCCTGAAGAATTATCTTTTTTATTTTAAACTTATAAATTTCTTGTATAATGTCTGAAGGAGTACATGAAACCTGAAGCCTGAGTTGTGGAGTCCAGGCTAGTCTGTACTGGGATAACACACAACCTCCTGTAGAAGACTGTGTGCCATCTAGTGATCTTGGGCTCCAGGGCCTGAGGCCTTCCGTCTTTGTTCTTTCTCTTTTGTATTGCCACTGGATGCTACTGGTTGACTTCTTGACCTGGCTGAGGCCTAAAAAGGCCCGATCTGTCTTTCTGCTGAATGGATATGGGGACTATGAGAGCTTTCTGACCTACGCTTAGGTACTCCTCCCAATGATGTCTAAATCTGGGTTGCATTCCAGATGGCTGAAGCTTCTAGAAGTCCAGTGCCTAAATAAATGGAATCTGATATGCCTAATGATAAGTCCACTTACCACACAGCATATCTCATTGCATTTGTGCCGTCCACACAACCGTTTCTTATTGCACCGCTTGTCACACATAAATGTAGCATCTGCTATGGTCAATTGAAAAGAAAAAAACAAACAGGCAAAGGATATGAACATTTGTTCAACAAATTTCTGAGTGACTACAGGCAGAAAAAATACAAATGTAATAATGCAAATAAATTAGCAATGATAAAAATACAATTAAATCATCATTTATCAGGGCTGAGCACAGTGGCTCATGCCTGTAACTTCAGTTCTTTGGGAGGCCAAGGTGAGAGGATTACTTGAGGCCAGGAGTTCAAGATTAGTCTTGGTAACATAGTGGGACCCCATCTCTACAAAAATAAAATAAGAAAATTAGCTGGGCATGGTGACCCTGTCTCTTTAAAAGAAAAAACAATAATCTTCACCTGTCAAACTATCAAAACATTGAAAAGAAAATAGCAAGCCTGATTAATATAATAATACATGGTATGATTTAAGGTGTAGAGAAAAACACTCATCTTATTGTAGAGTTTTTTTTGTTTTTTGCTTTTGAGTTGGAGTCTCCCTCTGTCGCTCAGACTGGAGTGCAGTGGCTGCTTCTGGCCACCGCAGCCTCGACCTGCTGGGCTCCGGCGATACTTCCGCCTCAGCCTTCCAAGTAGCCAGAATTACAGGTGCACGCTACAACGCCCGGCTGATTTTTTGATTTGTTGTAGAGATGAGGTCTCGCTGCCCAGGCGGGTCTCGAACCCATGGGCTCAGGCAATCCACTCACCTCAGCCTCCCAAAGGCGCGGGATTACAGGCTGAGCCACCGAGCCTAGCTTTTTTTTTTTTTTTTTTACAGCTTTTAGTATTTATTTATGTATTTATTGAGTTAGAGGCACACTCATGGCCACCACAGTCACCACCTGCTGGGCTCAGACTATCTTTCCATCTCAGCCTTCCAAGTAGTTGGAACTATAGGCACCTGCTACCATACACAGCTAATTTTTTTTTTAATTGTAGAGAAGAGGTCTCGCCAAGTTTCCCAGTCTGGTCTCGAACCCTTGAGCTCAGGCAATACTCTCGCCTCCACCTCCTAAAGTGCCAGGATTACAGGCATGAGCCACCACGATGGGCCAAGAGGAGCTTTTAGAGAAGAGTTGTTTCTTAATATACGATGGGGGATTGGCTCCAGGATCTCCCTCAGATTTCAAAATCCACAAGGGCTCAAATCCCTTATATAAAACGACAAGGTATTTGCATTTAACCTATGTATATCCCACCTTTTACTTTAAATCATCTGTAAGTTACTTATAATATCTTATACAATGTACATGCTATGTAAACAGTTGTTATACTGTATTGTTCAGGGAATAATGACAAGGAAAAAAACCTTGTACATGTTAAATACAGATGCAATTTTTATTTATTTTTACCTTCTAATTTTTTTTTTTTTTAGCTGGAGTTTCTCTTTTTTTGACTCTGTTGCCCAGGCTGGAGTGTGGTGGCACACTCATGGCCACCACAGCCTCGACTTGTTGGGCTCAGGTGATCCTTCCGCCTCAGCATTCCAAGTAGCTGGAACTACAGGCACACACAACCCACACCTGGCTAATTTTCTGATTTATTGTAGAGATCTCAGCTAAGTTGCTCAGGCTGCTCTCAAACCTGCGAACTCAGGGAATCCTCTCACCTTGGCCTCCCAAAGTGCTGGGATTATAGGGTGAGCCACTGTGCCTGGCCTCAGATGCAATTTTTAAAAAATATTTTCAATCCATGGTTGGTTGAATCCAGTTATAGAACCCACGGATATACGGGGCTGATTGTGTATATGTATCTATAAAAAATGTAAGCAGTAATCCCATTTTAAGGAACTCTTTCTACAAATATACTATCTTTTTTTTCTTGAGTAGGAGTCTCACTCTGTTGCCCAGGCTGGAGTGCAGTGGCACGCTCAAAGCTACTGCAGCCTGGACCTACTGGGCTCAGGCGGTCCTTCCATCTCAGCCTTCCAAGTAGCTGGAACCACAGGTGCATACCACCAGGTCCAGTTAATTTTTTTTTTAAATTTATTATAGAGATGAGGTCTTGCCAAGTTGCCCAGGCTGGTCTTGAACCCCTGGGTTCAGGCAACCCTTTGGCCTCCGTCTCCCAAAATGGTAGGATTCCAGGTATGAGCCACCACGCCCAGCCCAAATATGCTTTCAAAAGTGGTTAGGACATCAAGGATACAAGCAACAAAAGAAAAAACATATAAATTGGACTTCAAAATTAAGAGGCTTTTGAGCATCAAAGGACACCATCAAGAAAGTAAAAAACAACCCAAAAAATGGGGCAAAATATTTGTAAATAATGTATCTTGTAAGGGTCACAAAGAACTCTTTGAATTAACAAAAAAGACAATCTAATTTAAATGAGCAAAGGTATTAAGTAGTATTAAGATAAACGTTCAGCCGGGCGTAGTGGCTCACGCTTGTAATCTCAACATACTTGGGAGGCTGACATGGAAGGATCACTTAAACCTATGAGTTTGAGACCAGCCTAGGCAATATAGTGAAAACTGTCTCTACAGAAAAATTTTAAAAATTAGCTGGGGATAGTAGAGTGTGTCTGTAGTCCTAGCTACTCAGGAGACTGAGGCAGGAGTTTGAGGCTGCAGTGAGCTATTATCATACCATTGCACTCTAGCCTGGGCAACAGTGTGAGACCCTGTCTCAAAACAAAACATACAAACAAAAAAACCCTTTTAAAAAATGGGTAACAGACTTAAAGAGAAGGAAGATTCACAAATAGCCAGTAAGTACATGGAAAAACATTCAACATTAGTCATTAGGGAAATGCAAATGAAATCCACAATGAGATATTTCATATGCACTTAGGATGGCTATAATTTAAAAAACTCAGAAAATAGCAAGTATTGGCAAGGATGTGGAGAAATTGGAACCTTCACACATTGCTGATTGGAATGTAAAATGGTAGAGTCATTGTGGAAAACAATAATTTTTCAAAAATTAATCACATAAATACCATAGTAACTAGCATTTCCATTCCTAGGTATATACCCAAAAGAAAAATAGGTATTCAAACAAAAACTTGTGTACAAATGTTCATAGCAGCGCTTTTCACAACAGTCCAAAAGTATAAACAACTAAACATACATTAACTATTAATAATTAATTAATGCTGGGCACACAGTGTCTCATGCCTGTAATCTCAGCACTTTGGGAGGAGGAGGCAAGAGAATTGCCTGAGCCCACTGGTTTGAGACCAGCCTGGGCAACATGGTAAAACTGCATCTCTACAATAAACCAAAAAATTAGCTGGGTGTGATGGCGCATGCCTGTAATTCCAGCTACTTGGAAGGCTGAGGCAGGATTGCCTGAGCTCAGCAGACCGAGGCTGCGGTGGCTGTGAGCGTGACATAGCACTCCAGCCTGAGTGACAGAGTGAGTCCCCGACTCAAAAAATATAAATAAATTTTTAAAATGTGGTACAGTGATAAAATATTATTCAATTATAAAAAGGAATGAGGTACTGACATGTATTACAATATGATGAATCTCAAAAAAATGCTAAGTTAAAGAACCTAGACACAAAAGATTAAATATTGTATGATTCCAATTATATAAAATATTCAGAAATGAGTCAGGCATGGTGGCTCACACCAGTAATCCCAGCACTTTCAGAGGCGGAGGCGGGAGGGTTGCCTGAGTCCAAGGGTTTGAGACGGGCCCGGGCAACATGTCGAGACCTCAATGCTACAATAAATCCCAAAATTAGCCAGATGTGGTGGCACACGCCGGCAGTTCCAGCTACTTGGAAGGTTGAAGTGGAAGGATCACCTGAACCTAGGTCTAGGTTGTGGTGGCTGTGAGCATGTCACTACACTCTAGCCTGGGCAACAGAGTGAGACTCTTACTCAAAAAAAAAAAAAAAAAAAAAAAAAAAAAATTCAGAAATGGTAAATCCAAGAAACAGAAAGCAGACTAGTGGTTGCCTTGGGGAAGGGTTGATTGGGGAGTGAAAACTTTATAAATAAAGGTTTCCCTTTTTGAGGTGATGAAAATGTTTTTGAACTATATTTTGATATTAAATACCACTGAACTGTACATTTAAAATTCTATGTGAAGCCGGGCTCAGTGGCTCAGCCTGTAATCCCAGCACTTTGGGAGGCCAAGGCAAGTAGATTACCTGAGCCTGCGGGTTCGGGACCAGACTAGTCAACTTGGCAAGACCTAGTCTCTACAATAAACAAAAAAATCAGCTGGGTGTGGTAGCATGCACCTGTAGTTCTGGCTATTTGGAAGGTTGAGGAGGAAGGATCACCAGAGCCCAGTAGGTCGATGCTGGGGTGGCCATGAGAGTGCCACTGCACTCCAGCCTGGACGACAGAGTGAGACTCCAACACAAAAGACAATAAAATTAAAATACAAAAAAATTCTATGTGATGTAAATTTTAACTAAACAAAAAAATAGGCTAGATGTTAAAGTATTTATGGGTAAAATGGTATTTGAACTTGTTTTCAAAATACTGTAGCAAAAATAATATGTGGGAAGGGATAAAACAAGAGAGGCAAAGTCGTTGACAACTGATGATGATAGGTACATGAGGGTTCATTACACTGCTCTACTTTCTTTTTTTTTTTTGAGTTGGAGTCTCACTCGGTCGCCCAGACTGGAGTGCAGTGGCTGCTCCCGGTCACCGCAGCCTCGCCTGCTGGGCTCTGGCGATCCTTCTGCCTCAGCCTTTCGAGTAGCTGGAACTACAGGCACGCTACCATGCCCGGCTAGTTTTTGATTTATTGTAGAGAGGAGGTCTTGCTGCCCAGGCGGGTCTCAAACCTGCGGGCTCAGGCAATCCACTCACCTCAGCCTCCCAAAGGTGCGGGATTATAGGCTGAGCCACCGAGCCTGGCTACACTGGTCTACTTTCATAAGTGATGGAAAATTTTCATTCATCAAAGCATAAAGTTATAAACAGTGGGACAGAATGGTTACTGCATTGTTAGTAATAGAGAAAAACTGGAGACATCCTAAATAACAACCAAAAGAACTATGGTGAACTCTAATATGGTAGATCCACGTATGAAATATTCTGCAAGAGGGAGATATGAAAAATATGTCATATATTAGTGAGGGAAAATATTAAGTTACAGATAGTATATTTAGTATGAACCTAAGTTAAGGGGAAAAAGCAAAACTATGCAGGCATGTTTATACATCCGTATGAATACAGAAAAGTATCTGGAACCATAACCTAACAAACTACTGATAATGGTTTTCATCAGCAGAGTAGAACTTCAGGGTTAGGTACATAGTAGATAAGTGGTCATCGTACAGGTGAAGAGTGGGACTCTTATTGTTCCTCACTTTGCCTGGTTTAGGATCAAGTATCCTTATTAATGTTATGTGCCCCCTCTCTCCCCTAGCAGTAACCTGCTATTGCCAATCCCTTTCATGTAGTACTAAGATAAATGTTCATCCAGGCATGGTGGCACACACCTGTAATCCCAGCACTTTGGGAGGTAGAGGTGAGAGGACTGTCTGAGCCCAGGGGTTCAAGACCAGCCTTGGCAACATGGTGAGACCTCGTCTCTACAATAAATTAAAAAAAAAATTAGCTAGGCATGGTGGCATGTGCCTGTAGTTCCAGCTACTTGGAAGGCTGAAGCAGAAGGACTGCCTGAACCCAGTAGGTCGAGGCTGTCGTGGCCGTGAGCCTGCCACTGCACTCCAGCTTAGGTGACAGTGAGACTTTGACTCAAAAAAAGATAAATGTTCAGGGTCCACTTATTTTTTATTTTATTTTATTTATTCATTTTTTTTGAGTTGGAGTCTCACTCTGTCGCCTAGACTGGAGTGCAGTGGCCGCTCCCGGCCACCGCAGCCTCGACCTGCTGGGCTCCGGCGATCCTTCCGCCACAGCCTACCGAGTAGCCAGAATTACAGGCGAGCGCTACCACGCCTGGCTGATTTTTTGATTTTATTGTAGAGATGAGGTCTCGCCTGCCCAGGTGGGTCTCGAACCCGCAGGCTCAGGCAATCCACTCACCTCAGCCTCCCAAAGGCGCGGGATTACAGGCTGAGTCACGGAGTCCGGCTTAGGGTCAACTTTATGAGTGAGAACATGTGGTACTCAGCTCTTCGTTTTTGTGATAGATCACTGAGTATGATAGACTCTAAATCCATCCATGTTTTATATATATATTAACTTCAAAAGTGTATTAATTTTGTAATTTTTTCAAATTATATTTTTAATAACCAAAATTTGGAATATGGTTTTGTGGCAGATATTGCTGGTTACCTCCCAAACAGCCATTCTCCTCCTTCTTCAGGCTAACAGAACCTTAATTTTGTTCAGAAGTTGGGTGTCCATGTGCTCCTCGGTTCCAGGGGTGACTGTTAAATAGTTTTGCCTACCATAGTAATTCCATTCACTCTGTTAGTGACAGGGTAACTAATGTAAGCATGTGATACAAAGGACTTTTTTTTTTTGAGTTGGAGTCTCACTCTGTCACCCAGGCTGCAGTACAGTGGCACGCTCACTGCTCCTGCAGCCTCGACCTGGGCTCAGGTAATACTTTAGCCTCAGCCTTCCAAGTAGGTGGAACTATAGGAGTGCACTACCATGCCTGGCTAATTTTTTTTTTTTTTTAAATTTATTGTAGAGATGAGGTCTTGCCAAGTTTTCCAGGCTGGTCTCGAACCCTGGAGATACAAAGGACCTTTTAGGAAAGGAAGAAAAGATAAAGACTGTTCCCACAGATGATGTTTAGATGTTGCTGGGCAAGGACCCAATGTATGAAGTTGTAGTAGCTGATTTAAACTCTTGAGGAGAAAAATCAAGAAAATCACAAGAAGTTGAACGTAAGTCCTAAAATCACTAGCTTAGAATGAGAGAGTCTTGGATTTGTTCTGCTTCTGGACTTCCTATTATGAATGACAGTAAATTCCTTTATTATGACAGAATATATTCCTTATTTTATTATTGGGGTTTCTGTTATCTGCATCCGGAAGTTTTCTAACCAATATGCTTTTTTCCTGACTAGAATAAGAGCACTAATTTTACACATACTTACCTCCTATCCTTTCTCCAAAAAAGGCTTTAAGATGGCTTAAATAAGACTATGTGGTGGTCATCAAAACAAGGATAGGATTAGAATAGAGTGGGAAATTAGACAAGGACTACAGAAGAGACAATATTCTAGGCCTCAAGGTTAATAAAGGCTTCTCCTGTGTCCTTGCTCCAGTATTCATCAATGCAATTAAGCCTGAAGAGGATTAAGCATGAGAGTCAGTGTGTAAAAAGTTTGCTTCATTAGATATTATTTACCTTCACTCCCCACCTCCAACACTATAAAATGCCAAACACAGAAAAAAGTTAAAACAATTTTAAAGTGAACACCCATATTCTACTACCTAGATTCTACCATTAACATACTTACTTTTTCATGTTTATACATTCTTCCACTCATCAACATATCTTTTTTTTTTTTTTTTTTGAGTTGGAGTCTCACTCTGTCACCCAGGCTGGAGGGCAGTGGCAAGCTCACGGCCACTGTTACCTCAACCTGCTGAGCTCAGACAAACCTTCTGCCTCAGCCTTCCAAGTAGCTGGAACCATAGCTGTGCGCCAGCACGCCTGGCTAATTTTTCTTGATTTATTGTAGAGATGAGGTCTTGCCAAGTTGCCCCGGCTGGTCTCAAACCCATGGGCTCAGGCAATCCTCTCACCTCGGCCTCCTAAAGTGCTGGGATTATAAGTGTGAGCCACCGTGCCCGGCCCAATTTCTTTTCAAAAATTTATTTCAAAGCAAGCTGTAGATATGAATTACATGTAGCTTAAAATTTTCAGCACTTCATTAACTAGAGTTTATGATTTTTTTTTCCTGAGGTAAAAGTTATACAACAAAATGCACAAATCACAAATGTACCTTCACTGAAAAAAAAAAAAAAAAAAAAAAAAAAAATATATATATATATATATATATATTTGAGTTGGAGTCTCTGTCGCCCAGACTGGAGTGCAGTGGCCGCTCCTGGCCACCGCAGCCTCAACCTGCTGGGCTCCGGTGATCCTTCCACCTCGGCCTTCCAAGTAGCTGGAACTACAGGTGCGCGCTACCACACCTGGCTAGTTTTGGATTTATTGTAGAGATGAGGTCCCGCCAAGTTGCCCAGGCGGGTCTTGAACCCACGGGCTCAGGCAATCCACTCACCTCAGCCTCCCAAAGGTGCAGGATTACAGGGTGAGCCACGGAGCCCAGCCAAAAATATATTTTTTAAAAGATAGGTTTCTCTCTGTGATCCAAGTTACAATGCAGTGGCATGCTATGCTCATAGCTCACTGCAGCCTCAAGCTCCTGGGCTCAAGTGATCTTCCTGTCTTAGCCTCTCAATTAGTAAGGTACACACCTATAGTCCTATAGTTATATAAGGTACACACCTATAGTCCTAGCTATAGGACTATAGGTGTGTACCTTACTAATTTTCAACATTTTTTTGTAGTGGTAAGTTCTCACTGTTACCCAGGCTGGTTTTAAAACTCCTGGCCTCAAGTAAGTCTTTTGCCTTGGCTTTCCAAAGCACTGGGATTACAGGTATGAGCCAACTGCATCTAGTCCCTTCACTGAATTTTGATAAATATATAATCCAATTCTCTAACAAGATACAGAACATTATCTTAACCCCAGAAAACTCCCTTATGCCCTTTCTCAGTCATACCTTCACTTTTGAGACTGGTACATGGAAGTTCCTATGGAAAAATAAAAAAAAGAAACAGTAACTAGGAATAATTAAAACAATACAACCATAGTATAATGCTAAATGCAACATGTATACCTCAAGTATCCTGAACTTCTCTGACAGTGTACGTATTCAACAACTTCACATTCCTGGAGCTAGTCCAACATTATATGAATGTGTTTTACTCACAAGGAGACCCCAGGCTTACAGACTTTTTATGCAAATATAATTCTTGCAATCTTTGTGGTCTGTTTTCCAAATTCACTGTAGATTAGGAATTATAAAATCTGAACAGAAAGATGGGCTGCTAAAGGTACATATAACAAACAGAAGTAATCACCTAACAAGTATACAGACAGAAAAAGTCATAAAAAACAGATTAAGAAGTGAAAACAGGTAACAATCTGGTGTCGTGTAATATAGGGATAAACAGCTTTATATACTCAAGAGTACCCCTGACAATATGGGCAAACTGTAGCAAAATGAAATACAGCAGGCCTTTGTTTTGGCCTCTAATGTTTTATTACTGGTACTGGACCGTGGCCTGTTAGTAACTGGGCCACACAGCAGAAGTGAGTGGCAGGCGAGCAAAATTTCATTTACAGCCGCTCCCTAGCACTTGCATTACTGCCTGAGCTCTGCCTCCTCTCAGATCAGAGGAGGCATCAGATTCTCATAGGAGCGTGAACCCTGTTATAAACTGTGCATGTGAGGGATCTAGGTTGTACGCTCCTTATAAGAATCTAATGCCTGATGATCTGAGGTGGAGCTGAGGTGGTGATGCCAGCACTGGGGAGAGGCTGCAAATACAGATTAACATTAGCAATGAGGTCTGACTGCACAAAGACTATAATAAATCAATTGCTTGCAAACTCATATCAAAACTCTACCAGTGAGTGGCAAATGAGCTGACATACTTCAATTGTATAGCTACATCTGTGGCAGGCTTTAGGTCAGAATCTGACATTTATTTGAGTCCACATGTAGCCTGCCCATCATTTTATTTATCACTTGACCTGATCCTTTTTTTAAAATGATGAGTTGTATAACTATTTCATTTTATATTACAATGGAATAATAATAGGAATAAAGTGTACAATAAATGTTAAGTGCTTGAATCTCCCGAAACTAACTTCCATGGAAAATTTTGCCTTCCACAAAAATGGTCTCTGATGCCAAAAAGTTTGGAGACCGCTGACTTTCAGATTGCCATGTACTCAAAACTAGAAAAATGATGCAACATTCCTTCTTAGTAAAAATGACACTGAAAAAAAAAAGTAGCTACTAGATTTGATAACAGGTGTGAAGAAGTGTAAGAAATAGAAAAGTCTTGGCTAGAAAAAAAAGATAAAAAATGAGTCGCCTGGGATTGATGATATGTGAAAGTTCTCCATATATTCTCTAAAAATATAAAGCAAAAGTGACTCATGAAACTGTTTGAGTGAATGTTCCTGTCAATGCAAACAATGGATTGTACAGAAGAAATTATATGTGGGAGTAGTCATCTACAAGTGTAGGGAAAGACAGAACTCCCATAAATCCCTGCACATGAATTACCAAAGAACCTTAAGCATAATATTTAGACTGCAAGCTACAGTATATATTTCTCAAAGATTTCCACCTAAGTGATGGAAAGAAAACAACTTTTGAAGCCTTAAGAAATAAGTTCCACTTATCTAGAAAACTCATTTCTGTGGAAAAGCCCATTCCATTACAAAAAATTTCATGAAAAATCCATATTCATGAAAAAATGTGCTGATTCTCAGCTATTTGTAGATTTTTTTATAACTTTGTCAAAATGGTTTAACAGAATTTAAATGGCTGACAATGAGCTTTTTCAGCAACTATAGAAAAAAACTTTTATTTGCAAAAATTCAACTTATACATAGTTTTTCAAGAATACACTCACTGCTATGGAGTCCACTATTAGAGGGAGTGAGGACAAAGGGTGAATGAGAAGAAAGCAGAGACAGAGAAAGGGATTGTTGGGGAGAAAGAAACAAACTCATAGCAGGCATTTCTAGTTTACATATCCCAACCTTGCTTGTAATTCTTAGTCACAAAGTTTACAAAGAGCATCTCTAGCCATCACTAAATTTATGACTGCTAAATCAGTATTTCAGTCTTTAATCTGTTATTTACGAAGTAAGAAGAGGTACCGTATCTGACATTCAAAATACTTCTGCTGCCCCATGTATACTGCAATTTCTTTCAGAAAAAAAATTCACACACGCTTACATAACTTGACATATGTAAACTGCACTACTTTTACTTTTTTCCCCTTTTATTCTGAAGTTTACCTATTAAACTAGCTTCTAATTTAAGAATTACACCCTCAGAATCATATGCAAGTTGTTGCTGCTCAAACCTTGGGTTGTGTTTAATAGAACTAACTTCAGAATTCTGTCTCCACCTTGGCCTGCGCTCTGCTGTGACAAGTGCTAATATGCACTGACATGATCAGAAGTAGGTCAAAGAGCAGAAAAAATCATCACTCAGTATGTTCCAAAAGCTGGATCACTCAAAGACTTCCATCACAGACATAGGAATGGACACTTGCAGCCTAATTCCAAAATGGCAAAATGCCCCCTTAATGACACAAAATCTGATCAAAACTATCCAGGGCAGAAAGTAGAAACTGACATAACAGCTGTACAGAGAAAATTTTTATGCAAAGAGAGGTCTGGTCTTTGCACTTGGCTTCTAATAAAACAGTATAATAATATAATTTAGGAGCAGGCTGGCCACATTGGATAGTCTTATGGTACGAGCTTCGGTCACACAGTATCAGTAAACCTCAGGAGAGACTGAAGATTGAGATCAGCCACAGAGGCAGTCAGCCATGGCTACATGATGGAATCCCAATAAAAGCTCTGAACACCCAGGCTTGGGTGAGCTTCCATAGTTAGCATGCATATTGTCACACATTGATGGTGAGAAAGTAACAGCGTCCTCACTCCATGGGGAGAGAATAAATGAGCTCCACATTTGGTACTTTGTTTCAGACTCTGCCCTATATACTTCTTCCCCTGGCTGATTTATTCTGTATCCTTTTCCTTGTAATAAAACTGTAACCATGAGTGTAATCATAGTGAATTTGGTGAGTCCTTTTACCAAATTATCAAGTCTTGAGGGTGGTTTTTAGGGATCACTGAACTTGCAGTTGGTATCAGAAGCTGGTAGCAGAAGTGGGTGGTCATGTGGACCGTTCTAATTTAGCAGTTGTCTAAACTCTCACAGTAGGTGTCAGAAGTGAGGACAGTCTTGTGGACTGTGCTTCCTCTAATTTCTTAATTGGCTGACTCTTTGCAACAATGCTATTGTTCCTCCTTTCAGGCATCTAGCACTATCACACTTGTATTTAGTAGAATTATTTGTATATTTGCCTTGTTCCCACTATTGGCCTCTGAGTTTTGAGTGCCACAATTGCCCCCATACCTAACCTACAACTGGCCCATAGTGTCAGTATACGTTGGCTGGATTTAATGAATCATAAAGTATAAGAAAAATAAAACTGAGGTTATTTTGATTCTTCCCTCCCATAATTACCATTATAAAAGGCACTAATGGCAACAACTCTAGCATTTTTAGGATTTACCTTTGTCTTGAAAGAGCATCTGCAGGAAATAACTGATGTACGAGAACATGGTCCACAGTCTCCTTCATGGCAGAACTTTTCACAGGTATGAATGAAATCTTTAATAAAAATGAAAAGAGCTGGGGATGAAAATTGCAACTACTCATTTTCATACTCCCAAATCTACCAGCCACACTGGTCTTCCACCTCTATTCCCTGCAACTCCAGAATCAGAGTTGAAGCAAGGATGTAGTCAATGCTTCTTCCCCTATTTTCCCTTCATCCAGACAAGGACAGGGCTTATTAGCCACCGGAATACGCTTTAGAATGCATGATGCTTTGCCTAAGTCAAAGAACATCTTCTGACTCTTTCTTTATGCCTCAAGTCTTTTGGTTAGACCTGGATCTCCTTAAAATTGTAGCCATGAAAGACTTTGCTGAAATGCTCTTGACTCTTTGAAAGTCCTCTGAGGATCATACATAACCAGAAGCCATGATTCACAGTCTTACTCACTCAAGCTCTGGGAAAGTCTAGTGACTCCTGCATTCAGTTAGACTAGGTTTAGAACAAGTCCTGTTTCCAGGATGCTTCAGGGATCACCAGGAGTCTCTTTCTTATGGTTACTGTTCACATAATGCATTTTTTCCATATTTTAACTTTCATCTTCAATATATCTTTGACTTCAAAGTCTGTCTCCTGAAGACAGCATACAGACGGATCTGGTTGTTTTGTTTTTAATGGAGTCTGAAAAATCTTGGCTTTTCTTTGTTTAGTCCATTTACATTTGATATTATTGATAAAGCTGAATTTATGTCTGCCATTTTACTTTTCATTTTTTACATGTCTCAAGTCTCTTTTGTTACTCTAATCTTCCTTTACTGCTTTCTTTTGCATCAAAGCATGATTTTCTATAGTGTGATTCCTTAATAAAATTTTTTACTACTTTTTTTTGAGTTATTTTCTTAATGGTTGCTCTAAGGTTTATCACATGCACTTTATCAGAATCTACTTCAGATTTATACTAACTCCAGTGAGATACTGAAGCTTTACTCCTCTCTATTTCTCTTCTCCCCTTTTGTGTTATTATTATTGTACACATTATATTCATGTTACAAACCCAATACTACATTGCTATAATTATAACTTTATATAATGTGATATCTATTAAAGACACTGAGAAAATAAAGAGAGCAAGTATATATTTATAGTTTGTTAATTTTTAAAACTTTACCATTTCTGGCTTTCTTAAGTTGTTCCTGTGGGTCTGAGTTACCATATGGTATCATTTCCATATTATATACAACTTTGATCCTATCCACCTCCTTTGAGCTATTATTGTCAAATATATTTCTACATTATAGATCTAACAATACAATTATACACATACATATTTTAAAAATCAGTTAAAAAAGAAATATGCATTTACTTTGTCTTTTATAATCACAAAATCACCTTTACTAGTGTTGTTTTTCCATGTGGATTTAAACTTTAATCTGGTTTTACTTGGAAGAACTGTAAGTACTTACTGTAAGACAAGTCTGTCTGTTAGTAATGAATTTTCTCAGTTTTTGTTTATGTTCATTTTTGAAAGGAGGTTTTGCTGAATATAAGATTCCTGATTGGCAGTTTTCTTTCAGCCCTTTGAATATGCCATCCTACTGCCTTTTGCTTGTATAGCATATTGTTAATCTTACAGAGGTTGCCTTTTATGTGATGAGTCATTTTTCTCATGCTGTTTTCAAGATTTTCTTCTTGTCTTTGGCTTTCAACATTTTATTATGCGTCTAGGTGTAAAATTCTTTGCATTTATCTTCTCTGGAGTTCACTAAGTTTCTTGGAATTATAAACTAATACTTTTCAATAAATTTTTAAGTTTTCATCCAATTTCTTCAAATATTTTTCTGCTCCTTTCTTCTCTCCTTCTCATATAACATTACAAGTGTGTTGATGCATTTAAGGTATCCCACATTTCTCGAGTTTCCAATTTTTTTCTATTTTCTCTGTCCTTTGGATTATATAATCTCTATCAATCTATTTTCAAATTCACCGATCATTTCTTCTGCCAGTTCAAATCTACTGTTGAGTCCCTTCAATGAATTTTTCATTTGAGTTATTTTACTTTTCAATTCGACTTTTCATTGGGTTCTTTTTCAATACTTTCTACTTCTTTATTGATAGTTTGATAAAACACTGTTTTCATATCTTTCTTTGCCTCTTTAAGCATGGCTTCCTTCAGTTCTTTGAACATATTTATAACGGGTATCCTAAAGACTTTATTAAATCTAACATCTGGTCACTATTTTTTTTCTTTATTGAGTTGGAGTCTCACTCTGTCACCCAGGCTGGAGGGTAGAGGCACCCTCCCAGTCACCGCAGCCTCAACTGCTGAGCTCAGGCGATCTTTTCTCCTCAGCCTTCCAAGTAGCTGGAACTACAGGCATGTGCCACCACGCCTGGCTTTTTTTTAATTGTAGAGGTGAGGTCTCACCAAGTTGCCCAGGCTGGTCTTGAACTCGCGGCTCGTGGGCTCAGGCAATCCTCTCACCTCGGCCTCCCAAAGTGCTGGGATTATAGGTGTGAACCGCGCCCAGCCTATCTGGTCACTCTTTTTTTTTTTTTTTGAGTTGGAGTCTCACTCTGGCGCCCAGACTGGAGTACAGTGGCCGCTCCTGGCCACCGCAGCCTCGACCTGCTGGGTGCCGGTGATCCTTCTGCCTCAGCCTTCCTAGTAGCTGGAACTACAGGTGCGCGCTACCACACCCGGCTCATTTTGATTTATTGTAGAGATGAGGTCTTGCCAAGTTGCCCAGGTGGGTCTCGAACCTGGCAATCCACTTACCTCAGCCTCCCAAAGGCGTGGGATTATCGGCTGAGCCACCGAGCCCGGCTTCTGGTTACTCTTACAGTACATTTCTATTACCTGCTTTTCCTCCATTTCTCTTCATCTCATATTTTTTTTTTTCTTGGAAACTAGACATTTTAGCTGTTATAGCAACTTTGGATAATGCCTCCACATCCCACAACATTATTAGTTGTGGTTTACTTGTTTATTTGTTTTGTGACTCGGCTTAACTATTTTAGTGAATCCTACTTTCCCTACAGTATTAAGTTGTTGATGGAGCAGCTTTGGAGGTGCACACGCATCCTGGGATGACAGTGGTTTAGCAGGGCTCTACTGACTGTCTCTTTTCCTGATCTTTCCATTCAACTGTGCATCTCATTTGGATTATACTCAGCCATTAGTTCCCCATTCTATTTTTGACAATGCTCTGGGGCATAAGTTACTCAGCAATTTGATCCAATTAAATTTGGACAGGAATAGTCTTTGCAGTAGGTCTTTGAGGTTTGTTCTGATTCCAAGAGGGCTCCTCTTGGCTATCTTTCCTTGATTTTCTCTGGTGTGTAGTTGGCCTGTACATTAGCTTATTGCTCTTTATTGAGATGAACTATTATTTTTTAAATTGTCCTTAGGCCTGAAATTTCCTATGTTCTGTTTCAAATAAAGACAATTCCTTCAGGGAGTAATTTGGCGCTTTCTTTTCTTACAAATTGCCTCTCCCCCTGGGGAAAGTCTCTTGAGGCGCTGGGTGTTGGGGTGGGCAGCAGGCTCTTGTCTTCTTAGTTTGCTTCTCTCAGTGGAACCTCTGCCTTATGATTGAGCTGAGGTGAGAATGACTGGGGCCCCAGTATTCTGCTGCAAAAGGGATAGAGATTCCATTCTATGGGTGGGAGCTGGGTTGAGAAGGGGTGTTTCCAATCACTCATCTGCCCTCCCCAGAAATTCAGCCTCTTCAGGTTTGAAAGAAAGAGAAATGTTGGTAGTGTTCCTCTCCCAGTGAGATACAGTAATACATGACTGGGAGCTGAGGAGAGAAGAAGCCCCATCTTTTCAGCTAAGCTGAGGGAAGAAATAAGAAAGTAGGCTGTGGCTCATTGCCGCAGACTCTTTCTTGCTGTTGCTTACCCAAGTTTTAGCAGATTTTCTTGAATAAAAATCTCTTCATTTGACGTATGCCCTGAGGACAATTTCTAGAGACTTCATTTATTTTGAGTTAGAGTCTCACTGTGTTGCCCAGGCTGAAGTGCAGTGGCACATTCACGACCACTGCAGCTTCAACCTGCTGGGCTCAGGCGATCCTTCTGCCTCAGCCTTCCAAGTAGCTGGGACCATAGGTGTACGCCACCATGCCCAGCTAATTTTTTGATTGATTGTAGAGACAAGGTCTCACCAAGTTGCCTAGGCTGGTTTCAAACCCCTGGGCGCAGGCAATCCTCTCACCCCTGCCTCCCAAAGTGCTGGGATTATAGGTGTGAGTCACTGTGCCTGGCCTCCAGAGACTTTAAAAGTTGGTTTGTTATATTTTATAAAAGGTTAGTTTGTTTCCCCAGTATTGCTTGTTCTGCTGGGGAGTAGATCCACAGGGAGCTCCTCAAGCTACCATCCTGGAAGTAGAAATCTATACAGTCTCTTGTACTGAAGTGATCTCTGGAATGGAAATTTCCTACTGGATGAGATCCTGAAAAACCTAAACAAGCTTCCTATAGGTAAGTCAAGTCTGAGCAAACCACTGTTACCACTAGTTATGGGCTTGTCTTTGTGCTTTTTGGTCCAATTCTGTAATTCACTGAAAGTTCTCCATGAACCAGGCTCAGTGGCTTAGCCTGTAATCTTGTGCCTTTGGGAGGCTGAGGTGAGTGGACTGCCTGAGCCCGCCGGTTCAAGACCCGACTGGGCAACTTGGCGAGACCTCATCTCTACAATAAATCAAAAATTAGCCGGGCATGGTAGCGCACGCCTGTAGTTCCAGCTACTTGGAAGGCTGAGGCGGAAGGATCGCCAGAGCCAGCAGGTCGAGGCTGCGGTGGCCAGGAGCGGCCACTGCACTCCAGTCTGGGCGACAGAGACTCCAACTCAAAAAAATAAAATTAAATTAAAAAAAGAAAGTTCTTCATGATTAAAAATCTGCTGAGAGGCCAGGCGCGGTGGCTCATGCACATAATCCAGGCCAAGGATTTGGGAGACTGAGGTAAGAGGATTGCATGAGCCCATGGGTTTGAGACTAGTCTGGCGAGACCACATCTCTACAATAAATCAAAAAAATTAGCCAGGTATGGTGGCTCGTGCCTATAGTTCCAGCTACTTAGAAGACTAAGGCGGAAGGATCACCTGAACCCAGCAGGTCGAGGTTGCGGTGGGCATGAGCATGCCACTGCACTCCGGCCTGGTCGACAGAGTGAAACCCCAACATACAAAAATAAATTTTAAAAAATCTGCTGATATACAGTGGTTACCCTTTAATCCCATAACCTGAACTTGTCCCATCCCACGGTCTGCTACTGACAGTTACTATCCTTCCCCTCTTACTCAAGACCTCTTACATTACCCACTTCACATTTCCTTTTCTCTCTTTGCCAACAAAAAACCCAAGTCTGAGAGTACTATTCCTGGTCATTATATACAAAATTATTATAAAACTGACCCATGTGCTCTCTGAAAGGGGAAAAACTTTATATCCTTCTTGATGTGGAAGTCATTTGATCTCCATACCACAGATACTTTTCCATGGTAGGCAGAGAACCAATGAACAACTGGGTTTCCTAATGCAACTGGAACAAGTTTTAAAATAAGAGAAGAGAGTATTTCTCCTCTCTATATAATTTTAAAGTCAAATTGAGAAAAAGGATTAAGTAGGGTACTCCTATTGATTCCTGCTGGTACTTGAAAGAAATGTGAAATATCTTTTTGATAAAATGAAAACCAAACCCAAAGAGTCTAGTTTTACTTAAACAGATACACAGTTATTTATAGGAAGACCTTTCCTATTCAGTCTCAGTTGCCTAATTTCACTCTTCTAAATACATGACCTTTAAATACTCACTCAAGCAGGGCTCGGTGGCTCAGCCTGTAATCCCAGCACTTTGGGAGGCTGAGGTGAGTGGATTGCCTGAGCCCGTGGGTTTGAGACCCACCTGGGCAACTTGGCGAGACCTCATCTCTACAATAAATCAAAAATTAGCCCGGCGTGGTAGTGCACGCCTGTAGTTTCAGCTACTTGGAAGGCTGAGGCGGAAGAATCGCCGGCACCCAGCAGGCGAGGCTGCGGTGGCTGGGAATGGCCACTGCACTCCAGTCTGGGCGACAGAGTGAGACTTCAACTCAAAAAAAAAAATAAAAAAAAATAAAATAAATACTCAGGGGAGAAGCTGCCAAGACACTGCAAAACTGCACACAAATATTCCCTAAAGTCTGAGTCAGAGAGGCTCAGTTAGAAACTCAGACTATTACTTTATATCTAATCCCAATGAGCTCTTGTTTTTGATATCCAAGTAATCAGAAGCCACAAATTAGAAGAAAGGAGAGTCACAAAGGTAGGTGGGCAGGCATACTAAAAGCACTGAGAAGAAAATAAACAACAAAAATCTTTTCAAAGCAGTTAAAACAATTCAAACTGCATAAAAGTATGGGCCAAACAGCCTAAGAGACCTCAGCAGGCCCCGAGAGCATCACTATATTCAGTGTAATACAGTAATTGAAGTTCATGAAAATGATGGCTCTGAGTCAATAAGAAGAAACAAATCATCTTCAGTAACCTCTGCTAACAGAAGAGAATGTAAATTTTAGAAACTGTCCATCTAAAGTGATGTTCAAGAGGTGCTATCCTCAGTTAGATGGGAAACTTAGTGATAGAGAGGGACATTCTTTGAATGGTCTAAATGGCTGAAGTTTTATCATACTTAAAATTTTAGTTCTTAAATAGCTCACTCATAGTTACTTTAGCATATTCCTACTACATGAAAATGCTTTTAAACACTTGCTGAAAATTGGATTAGTAAAAGTATATACAGTGCTTGTACTAGTGTAGAATCCTAAGAGAAATCATAATCCCTAATGGAATTGTATCTCACCACAGTTGTTAATAAAATACCTGAATTGAAGCGATCACCTATGCAAATGTATGTTTTCACAAGTATATTTTAAGGAGGAAAGAAAAAGAACCCACACAATTTAGATCATGATATTTAGAAGAACCTGTTATTGTAAGTGGCATTTAATGCCACTTTGCCTAAGCAGTCATTACTGCCAAACATTTATATTAACATTTTTAAAGCCAACTTTACGTTGACTGGTTTACCTAAGGAACCACAAGGCAGAGGCTTGCCGCACACTTTTCCACATGAAGGGACAGGATCCATGCATGTTTTCCGACCACTACTTCCAAGTTCTAGCAGTTGGCTGAGAGGAGTTTGGCCACAAGGGCAACAGCGCACCAGCTGAGGGAGCCGAGGGCATGGCTGACAGGGCTGAGGGTGGCACACTTGAGAACATGTATGGTTCCCACATTTCAAATCCCTGTTGAGAAAAGCAGACTATTACACAATTGTTGCATAAAGTGCAGCTTCATTCTAACTGAGAAAGACATAAAACCTTACTTGCCACACATCTTTAAACAGCCAAAGTCCCCAAATCCATCAGACTTTCCTGTGTCTGTTCCACATAACACATCTCGGGAGGTGCTGCCACAGTAGCATACTTAAAGACACAATTTCAAAAACAAAAGATTAGTCACCTCCATGGGTTCTTAAAATATTTCCGTCTATAAGAAAACACAAAACGCAATTAATTAGAATAGCAGAAATGATGCAAAAATGAATACGGTTTGTACAGCAGCTCTAAGACCCACCCAAGAGCTTTATCACAGACAGAAATTAAAAAGGCACTGCTAAATTCTATCAATGTCTCATAGTGCCTCGGCAGTACATCCCAAGGACAGCATTAGAGTGAAGCAATGCCTAAATTAAGAGGACACTATCTGGACCATGGTTGAATACCACAGTAAGGCTCCCTGATGCCCTGTAGAGATGTTACAGGGGATGGACAAGCTAAGTTGGTAGGAGTGGTGAAAGGTTTGACACCTGGGTCCCCCATTCTCACTTCAATCCAAGAAGCATAGATTTCATACTTTGTATAACAGGACTTACAAAAAAGGTCCTTGCTACTAAAAATGATACTTAAAAATTGGCATAATATAAATCTTTAATAATCTGTATACTACTACTGTTGAATCTGAAGTAATCATGTGTGTTCAAGTAATCACACCATAAAAAGTTTCAAATAACTTGAGACTTTTATTTGCTAAACAGAAAACCCAGTCTAGCCAGGCTCAGTGGCTCAGCCTGTAATCCCATGCTTTGGGAGGCTGAGGTGAGTGAATTGCCTGAGCCCGTGGGTTCGAGACCCGCCTGGGCAACTTGGCGAGACCTTATCTCTACAATAAATCGAAAATTAGCTGGGCGTGGCAGCGCTGTAGTTCCAGCTACTTGGAAAGCTGAGGCGGAAGGATCGCGGGAGCCCAGCAGGTCAAGGCTGTGGTGGCTGGGAGCAGCCACTATACTCCAGTCTGGGCGACAGAGTGAGACTCCAACTCAAAAAAAAAAAAAGAAAGAAAGAAAATCCAGTCTACTACTGACTTTCCCATGAGTTCAGGTAATAATGAATTCCTTTATTTGTTGAGATCAGCAATAAATATGTGTTATGCACTAATATATAACAGGGTCCTAATAAGGATTAATTTTCATTAACTTACATAATTTTTCTGAAAAGTGTACTTTACATTTTTAGTTTATAATAAAAATTTGTCATTAAAATTAATCTATTCAAGTATACTTTGCCTTACATAATAAATGGTGACAAGAGCTAAAAAACCAAGTTGAAATTCTGCAGATATACTGATGTTTTCCTTCTTCTTCAGAACAATTTAAGTATTTATTTACACAGAAAATCAATATATGAATAAATGCAACATTATGAAAACATATCAAATCTTTAAAAACCGCATATGTAACAAAAAATAGAAGGCTTCTAATAAAACATTTTTTTTTTGAGTTGAAGTCTCACTCTGTCGCCCAGACTGGAGTGCAGTGGCCGCTCCCGGCTACTGCAGTCTCGACCTGTTGGGCTCTCCGGCGATCCTTCCGCTTCAGCCTTCCAGGTAGCTGGAACTACAGGCACGTGCTACCACGCCTGGCTAATTTTTGATTTATGTAGAGATGAGGTCTCACCAAGTTGCCCAGGCGGGTCTTGAACCCGCGGACTCAGGCAATCCACTCACCTCAGCCTCCCAAAGGCGCGGGATTACAGGCTGAGCCACCGAGCCCGACACCTAATGAAACATTTGAAGTAATACTCATAAAATAGCTAACAAAACCAAAATTTTTTACTGAGACATGCAGAGGAAAGCTTCAAACCACTGAAGATATAATCAAGACTCTTGATTTTCAAAACACACATCACCTTCTTCCAGTAAGTACATGTGCAATTTCATCCTATTATAAGACTCAATCACCCATTCATTAAATAAATGCTTGAAAAGGTCCTCACACAGACTTAATGAATTGGATGCAGGAAATGCAACTATACTTATGGAATCAATGAATTGGTAACAAAACAAAACCAAAAAACCCTAGCAACCAGGAGCATCTGTGAACAGGCTTTTCTTTGCTAAGTTTCTGCCCAAACAGAACAGAGGCTTTTTACAGATGTAATAAAAAGGAAGCTGTGCACAAGAGTCAAGGGTCAGAACCGAGATAATCAAAACAAAATGAAACCTCTGATCAATCAGGAAATAATCTGAGTATAACACTAAAAAGTTCTGCTGTGCTTAGGTACACCAAGAGACAGAAATATTAGCTGGTGACTGAAGAATTAAGTAGAGTCACAGCTGGTTGAATAGTATTAAGGAACCAAAGACGTCTGGAGAAAGGACCTGGTTATCAGCCTTAACCTGTTCAGGTTAACACATGAATAAAGACTCAAAAGGAATGATTATTAAATCTCTGAAAAAGGCTGAAAGGGATCCTAGAAGAATTATAATTCAAGATAAACTATACATGTGGCCAAAATGCTTTGTTATATAATTAATGTGGACAAAGAGTCTTCAAAACTGGATTTGAAAAATCAACTATATTGCTGGGTGCAGAGGCTCAAGCCTGTAATCCCAACACTTTGGGAGGTAGAGGGGAGAGGACTGCCTTAACTCAGGGGTTCAAGACCAGCCTGAGCAACATAGCAAGACTGTCTCTAAAAAAAAAAAAAAAAATTAGCTGGGTGTGGTGGCACATGCCTGTGGTTACAGCTACTTGGAAAGCTGAGGCGGAAAGATCACCTGAGCCCAGCAGGTTGAGGCCATAGTGGCCATGAGCGTGCCAATGCACTCTAGCCTGGGTGACAGAGTGAGACTCCGTACTCAAAGAAAAAAAAAAGAAAGAAAAATCAACTATACAGACAAGTAGGAAAAGACTGAAATCCCTACACATTGTAAAAATAAGACTTGGGTGATTTAGCTGAGTAAAAGTCTAAAATGAATCCAGAGCCCCAAATAGCCAAGATCTCCCATGCCACCCCATTTATACTGGTCAGACCAAAGTGCCAGTATTACTTAATTCCTGCCCTATCTCAAAATGGATTTGAGGCAACTTGAAAGGATATGTGAAATGTAACACAAGAACGTAAATTTAAAAATGTGAAAAGGTTCTCACAGGCACAAGGGAGAGGAAAAAAAAGATGTAAAAATAGTAGAGATATGGAATGAATTGTAGCTAAAAAGTATACACTATAAAGACAAACATTAGGCCAGGTATACAGAATTCCTAAGATAAAATGAGATCAATATTCTTTGAGGAAAAACAACTATTCTAAGAACTAAGACCAGGCAGGAATTTCTCACAAGAGGACACCTAAGAAGAATACTAAGTAATATGCAGCACAGTTCCTTGTATAAAATCCTTATAGAGCATACCAAAAAAGGCATTTTTTTTTTTTAAATTGTAGAGACAAGGTCTCATCATGTTGCCCAGGCTGGTCTCGAACCCGCGGGCTCAGGCAATCCTCTCGCCTAGACCTCCCAAAATTCTGGGATTATAGGTTTGAGCCACTGTGCCAGTTAAAAAAGCATTTCATATGGCTGTTTATCATTGTACATACCAACATTGTTCAATAGCATCACATCAAAGTGAAATTTAATGAAATAAAATATTTTATTTTATTTTTGAGTCGGAGTCTCAATATATCGCCCAGGCTGGAGTGCAGTGGCACAATCACAACTACTGTAGCCTTGACCTACCTCCTTCTGCCTCAGCCTTCCAAGCAGCTGGCACTCCAGGCATGCACCACATGTCTGGTTAATTTTAAAAATGTATTGTACAGACAAGGTCTCACCATGTTTCCCAGGCTGGTCTCAAACTCCTGGGTGCAGACAATCCTCTCACCTTGGTTGGAATTATAGGCATGAGCCACCATGCCCGGCAAAATATAAATTTAGAGAGCACCAATACATTGTGACCCAGGATCCCTGCTGATTAGAGGCAGTTGTAAAAACAGAAGGAAAGGGCTAGGTAGATAAGTGCTTCTCTTAACAGATTCTGAGAACCACTGTGTGGTATAGGTTTGTGCTATATGCCTGAAAAGTACCTGAACAGAATTTTCCACACTTCTGTTAAATACAGACCCATATGACATAACAGACAATCAAGCTGGGCATAAACAACTCTTCATTCTCTTGAGCAGACTATCAAAAAAAAGGAGTCTGCTGGGTGTGGGGGTGCACGCCTGTAATCCCAGCACTGAGGCAGGAGAATCATTTGAATCCAGGAAATCAAGATCAACCTAAGCAACATAGCAAGAGCCCATATCTACAAAAAATAAAAAAACAGCTGGGCATGGTGGTGTGCGCCTGTAATCCCAGCTGCTTGGGAGGCTGAGAAAGGAGAACTGCTTGAGTCCAAGAAGTTCGAGGCTGGAGTGAGCTATGATCACAGCACTGCATTGCAGCCTGGCTGACAGAGTGAGACTCTGTTTCTAAAATAAATACTAAAACAACAGGAGCTTGAACAGATTATCCCATTTTAGCCTGGGATAAACTAAAGGAAGTTACCATAGGAAGAGCAGGATTAAGAACAGGGGATCGAAGCCTTGAAGTTCGACTCCATAGAGAATAAGCTGCATAAGTTTTAGTCTGGAAAATAAGCTTATTAAACTTATTTTCTTCTTGTTAGAGACAAGTTCTCACTATGCTGCCCAGGCTGATCTCCAACTCCTTGGCTCAAGCAATCCTCTCTCCTCAGCTTCTCAAAGTGCTTGGATTACAGGCGTGATCACTGCTCCTGGCTCAGGACACATTTAACCAGTCATTTGTCTCAGTCAAAAATCTCAAGAAAGTACTCACAGAATACAACACAGCTTTGAGCCATACGTATTCTGACGGATCCCACAAGAAAACTGGCATTGCTGTGATCAATTTGGCCACTTTTAAGACAATGTATGGTCTGGTGAGCATGTTTCACAGAGAAGAAAACATAGCAGTTAGGCTTGGAAAGAGAACACTAGGGAGAGAATGTATGACAGCTGACTTTGAAATTCCCAGAAGGAATATTAAATGTGGAAAAAGGAAGACCAATTGGAGAAGATTTTAGGAAAGCAGATTTTGGCTCAATAAAAGAAAAAACTGGGACAGTTAGAGTAAGTCCATGACCAAAGAAGCTACCTACAAATACAGTGAGCTCTCAGGCTGTTTAGCCAAGAGACTGGGTAACTGACAACATCTACTCTGGGTAGCAAAGAGGGGATAACTGCATTAAGAGAAAACTAGGCCAGGCTCAGCCTGTAATTCCATCACTTTGGGAAGCCAAGGCGAGTGGACTGCCTGAACCCACGGGTTCGAGATCAGCCTGTGCAACTTGGCGAGACCTCATCTCCACAATAAAAAATCAAAAAATTAGCTGGGCGTGGTAGCGCGTGCCTGTGGTTCCAGCTACTTGGAAGGCTGAGGTGGAAGGATTGCTGGAGCCCAGCAGGTCGATGCTGGGGTGACTCCATTGCACTCCAGCCTGGACGATGGAGTGAGGCTCCAACTCCATTTAAAAAAAAAAAAAAAAGAGAGAGAAAACTAAATTAGATTCTTCTGTCCCATTTCAAGATTCTAGCAACAAGGGGGAGCAACAGTAAAACTGAAAACATCAAAAATATGAACTTATATTCATAATTTTGAAATACAATTTTTTTAAAATTAGAAAATATAGTCTATTTAAAAGTAGAGACATGATTTTTTCTATTCATGTTGTTACTTTCTCTTTTTTCCATTGAGGTAAAATTAACATAGAGTAAACACACATTAGGTGTTCAGTTTGACATGTTTTGACAATTGTATACATTTGTGTAACCACCACCCAAAACAAGATATCAAACATTTTTAACAATCCAGAAAATTTCTTGGTGCTCCCTTCCCCTAACTCCCATCCCAGGCAACCATTTTCTAATTTTTACTATGAAAAATCTTATTGTTCTTAGATTTCACACAAATATAATCATAGGG
The DNA here is from genome assembly GCA_027257055.1 of Cephalopachus bancanus. Lineage (NCBI taxonomy): Eukaryota > Metazoa > Chordata > Mammalia > Primates > Tarsiidae > Cephalopachus > Cephalopachus bancanus. The sequence continues at coordinate 4,416,055 of JAPVLO010000168.1, read as the reverse complement.
TAAGTTCTCTTCTATATCTAGCTTCTTTCATGTAACATGTTTTTGAAATTCACCTATTTTGTTGCAAATATCACTAGTTCATTCCTGTTTATTGAACAGTGTTCCTTTGTATGAAAATACCATAATTTATCTATCCCTTCTGTAGGGACATTTGAGTTATTTTTAGTTTGGGGCTTTATAAACACATATTCCCGTACAAGTCTTTTTGTGACTTAGGTATGTAAATATGTAAGAGTGGAAAAGCTGGGTCATGGGATACACATAGGTTTAATTTTATAAGAAACTCAAATAGCTGTACAAAGTGGTTGTATTTTTTTTTTTTTTAAGTTGGATTCTCACTTTGTGCCCAGGCTGGAGTGTAGTGGCACACGCACAGCTATCATAGCCTCAACCTGCTGGGCTCAGGTGATCCTTCCACTTTAGCCTTCCAAGTAGCTAGAACTATAGGCACACGCCACTATGCACAGTTGATTTTCTGATTTATTTTCTGATTTATTTTAGAGATAAGGTCTCATCATGTTGCCCAGGCTGATCTCGAATCCATAGGTTTAGGCAATCCTCTCACCTCCATCTCCCAAAGGGCTGGGATTACAGGTGTGAGCCACTTTGCCCAGCCGGTTTTATCATTTTATAGACCTGCTGGCAATGTATGAGCGTTGTAGTTGCTCTACCCTTACCAATATTTAGCAATTAATCTTTATTATTTTAGCCAACCTAGTAGGTGTGAAAAGGTACTCTTTGTGCTTTTAACAGTTGTGTTACAATATAATTCACACAACATACAATTCATTCACTCAAAGTATACAATTCAATGGCTTTTAGTTCAGAGTTGTGAGTCCATCACAATCCATTTTAAGCCATCACTACCCATCCCACATTTCCCCAAGCCCTAGGTAACCACTAAACTACTTTTTGTATCTATGAATCTGCTTATTCTGGACATTTCATGTAAACAGAATCATACAATATATGGTCCTTTGTGAATTGTTTCTTCACTTACCATAAAATTTGAGGTTTACTCACTTCATAGCATATATCAGAACTCCATTCCTTTTTATGGTTAAATAATAGTCCATTGTAGGGAGATACCACATTTTGTTTATTCATTTATCAGTTGACAGATTTTTGGCTTGCTTCTACATTTTGACTATTATGAATAATGCTGCTATGAACATTCCTTTACAAGTTTTGTGGGGACATATATTTTTATTTCTCTTGGGTATATGTCTTTCTCTTGGGTATAAGCCTCCCTTTTCTCCCCCTGTACATATACCCAGTTATTTAGTAACATTTGTAAAAAGACTTTCTCTTCCCTGTTGAATTACACCTTGGTTTGAAAAATCAATTGATTGTACTTATGTGGATTGATTTCTGGACTCTAGTCCCTTCCACTGATCAATTAATTTATCTTTACACCAATAATTGCAATTTCACAAATCTATAACTTGAAATTAGGTAGTTTGTATTTCTAGTTCATTCTTTTTCAAGATTATTTTGCTCTTTCTAGATCCTCGTCAAGTGGTTCCTTTAAAACAACATTTTAAAGCCTACTGTCAAAATTATATAGGACTGACCTATGCTGGTATCATAAAAGTAAAATAATAAAAACCATCTAAGCATCCTATCTCCAGTTCTTTCTATCCAAGTACTGGAACTCATATAGTCTTTGTGACTATAGGCTCCAGACCAATCAATGTATATCAAGACAACTATAAGTGAAAGTATACAAAAGCATTGCTGGCTGGTGTGCCCACCACTTACCCTGGTTCAGTATGATCCGGCAAGGCTGGCATGGACCTCCATGGCATAGCTCAGCACAATGATGCTGACCACAGTTCAAAACATTCTCACATGGGTTAGAACAGTGGACTGAGACTGCCTGACCACAGCGAACTGTGTGCCTGAAAAGACAGTAGATATAAAGACAGCATCAGTATAAAAGATTCTGGTGGATAGAAAAACTAACACTGAAGCCCAAGGACTCTGTGCAAAATCTACTAAACCTTTTTCTGACCTAATTTCCCTCAATTTTTCTTTTTCTTTTTTTTTTTTTAAAGTTGGAGTCTCATTCTGTTGCCCACTCTGTCGACCTGCTGGGCTCCGGTGATCCTTCCGCCTCAGGCTTCCAAGTAGCTGGAACTACAGGCGCGCACTACCACATCCGGCTAATTTTTTGATTTATTGTAGAGATGAGATCTTGCCAAGTTGCCCAGGCGGCTCTCGAACCCGCGGGCTTGGGCAATCTACTCACCTTGGCCTCCCAAAGTATGGGATTACAGGCTGAGTCATCGAGCCCGGCCCCTCAATTTTTCTACATGTCTCCCTCCTTCAATTCTTTTTTTTTTGAGTTGGAGTATTTCCTGAGTGATTTCATCTGTGAGTTCAATGAAACAGCATGCAAAAGGGGAAAGAGCCCTGGGACAACGAGTTAGAAGATTTGTGTTCTAGTCTTAGCTTTGCCTGGAGCTTCCACAGTACCTTACAGAGAGGGAGGAAGGGTAGCTGTAACAAACCCAGATCTGACATACCAGGACTGAAAGCATAACTGCATTTTCCTGAGACACAGCACTTTGACATTTTATGCAGCTACAATACTCAGAACATACTGTATGTGACTTTGATTCAGGGTGGGGAAATCATTCTAGTTTTGTTCTGACTTTGCCAACTTATCAGCTAGAGAAGAGTATGAGACAATTACCTTCAGGTCTCTTTCCAGGGTAATGGTTTGGCATTTGGAGCCTATTCTCCTGCAAGAATAATTTTATCCTATCCTTACTCCCATTTCAACTATATATTTTGTTTTAAAAAGTCAGTCATACACAGATGATCAGTTTGCAAGACTCAGCATAATGGTTAAACTGGCCTATTTTTTTTTTTTTTTGAGTTGGAGTCTCACTCTGTCGCCCAGACTGGAGTGCAGTGGCCGCTCCCGGCCACTGCAGCCTCGACCTGCTGGGCTCTGGCTATCCTTAGGCCTCAGCCTTCCAAGTAGCCAGAATTACAGGCATGCGCTACCACGCCCGGCTGATTTTTTGATTTATTGTAGAGATGAGGTCTTGCTGCCCAGGCGGGTCTCAAACCCGTGGGCTCAGGCAATCAACTCACCTCAGCCTCCCAAAGGCGCAGGATTACAGGCTAAGCCACCAAGCCCAGCTAAACTGGCCTATTAATGCTACCATTTTGCCTAGCACCATGACTGACATTAATCCTCTAAAGTAGACTGTATTACTTCTACTTTAAGATAAGAAAAATGATGTTCAGCAAGACCAAAAACTTGTCCAGCATCACCAACCAGTAAGAGGCAGAGCCAGGATCTGACCTTTCTGACACAGAACCATTGAATGTGAATCTCAGGTCACAGTGCTACCCTCACCAGTTCAGTAAATTCTACATAAATGCACATTACTGAAAATCTGCATGGCTTATCTCATAGTTCAGAAATCATTTTAAGATCTTCTGGATCTCAGAGGCACTCCACAACTTCAGTGATCCTTGCACTAATGACACAGGAGAACTTGTGTTACAATGGAAAGAGCATGGGCTCTGGGGTCACTCATTCTTTCATCCAATAATATCCACCGAAAATCTCCTAGATGCCAGATACCGTGCTAGGCACAAGAAAATGGTCCCTGTCTCCTGAATAGGCCTGGGTTCAACTTCTGGTTTTATCATTCACTATGGAAGTTAAAAAAAATCCCTGTCACCTTGGCATTTCACCCAAAACGGGTAATCTCACAATTTCATTCTTAATCACTTTTAAGATTGAAAAACAGGATCGGGGTTGCATAGGAAACTATTTATAGAAAAGTACTATTTATGCCTCTCACTTATTATGTCTACCTACTAATCTTTTTATAAATTCGTAAGTATATCATCCACATAGAAACTGAGGTTTTCTTTAGAATGCAATTCTAACTTTACCTGGTTCGTCCACATTCACATGCTTTAGTCGTAAAGGCAGGGCAAGGTGGGCAGGGTCCAGGATGGCAGAGGCTAAAAAAGAAAGGCTTTAATGAATAAATCATACCCATGTATCCAAACCAGAACACAATTGCCCCAGTTGGGTATTACTATGAATATCGTAATGAATAAACCTACTATGAAAAACCTCTGTATTTGTCTAAAGTTGATTAAACTACTTAAACAAAGATACCAACTATATTTTTATTTCTATTTATTCAGATTTTGAGTCAGGGTCTCACTCTGTTGTCCAAGCTGGAATGCAGTGGCACAATTACAGCTCACTTCTGCCTTGACCCCCTGGGTTCAGGTGTTTCTAGCAGCCCAGCCTTCCAAGTTGTGAGACCATAGGCACACGCCACCACACTTGGCTAATTTAAAATTTTTTTTGTAACAACAAAGACTTGTTCTGTTGCCTAGGCTGGTCTTGCACTCCTGGGCTCAAGCAATCCTCCTGCCTTGGCCTCTCAAAGTGCTAAGAATACAGGCATGAGCCACTGTGCCCAGTCCCAACTATATTTTTATTTTTTTATTTTTTATTTTTTTGAGTTGGAGTCTCACTCTGTCACCCAGACTGGAGTGCAGTGGCCGCTCCCAGCCACCGCAGCCTCGACCTGCTGGGCTCTGGCGATCCTTCCACCTCAGCCTTCCAAGTAGCTGGAACTACAGGCGCACGCTACCACGCCTGGCTTATTTTTGATTTATTGTAGAGATGAGGTCTCACCAAGTTGCCCAGGCGGGTCTCGAAACCGCAGGCTCAGGCAATCCACTCACCTCAGCCTCCCAAAGTGCGAGATTACAGGCTGAGCCACCGAGCCCGGCTCCAACTATATTTTTATACAGAAAAAACTGACAGCATTACTACCTTAGAATTTTCACCAGAAAAATAAAGCCAAAGTCAAAATACTGCCTTTATTTGGGTTTTATTTGCTTTATTTGAATTTGACAGCCAAAGATGGCATTTCAGGGGCAGGCATCATGTCCTCACTCCCAAAACTTTAGGAGGATATGGTGGAAGACTGCTTGAGCCCAAGAGTTCAAGAACAGCCTAAAAAACATAGTGAGACTTTATTTCTACAAAAACATAAAAAAATTAACCAGGTGTGGTGGCACACACCTGTAGTCCCAGCTACAAGGAGGCTGAGGGGGGAGGATCTCCTACTAGTCCAGGTGACAGAGTGAGACTGCAAAAAAAAAAAGGCATCTTCAAATATGTTCTTGGTCCATATTTGAAAGCAATGTATGGGAATGAAAACATCTTGCTACTCAGGTGAATGGTAGGAGCCAACAGTGTCCTGTAGAAGATCAGAAGCTAAGCAAAGTAACAGAGCTCAAAACTACTAGGTCCATGAGAAGTATAGACACTTCTTAACAGCTAGTATAGTAATAGGCACTGGGCTAACCAGTGAAGCCATTTTTATAGCTGCATTTAAATAACTTTAGATTGATAAACTGCTGGTCAGGTGTGGGTGCCTCTAAATTATTTAAAATATTCTGGAAGTCTGGACTCAGTCTCAGGGTTTCTTAACTTTTAGAGTGGTGATTTTCCAACACTAGCTACTTATTGGAATCACCTGGAGAGTTCCTAAAATTTAGATGTTGAGAAACCACTCCCAGAAATTTTGGTTCAATTCTGAGATGGAGACTCGGAACTGGTATTTTTAAATGTTCTCTAAATGATTCTAATATGTAGCCAGGGTCAAGAACCACTGCTCTAGAGAATTTTTTTTTTTTTTAATTGGAGTCTCACTCTGTTGCCCAGGCTGGAGTGCAGTGGCACGCTCACGGCTACTGTAGCCTTTACCTGCTGGGCTCAAGTGATCCTTCAGCCTCAGTCTTCCAAGTAGCTGGAACCACATGTACGAGCCATCATGCCTGGCTGATTTTTTAATTTATTATAGAGATGAAGTCCTGCCATGTTGCTCAGGTTGGACTTGAACCCGTGAGCTCAGGCAATCCTCTTGCCTTCACCTCCCAAAGTGCTGGGATGGCAAAGGCATGAACCACCGCGCCCAGCCTACTCCAGAGAATTTTATAACGAGTGGGACCAACTCAAAGTAGAGAAAAGGGTCAACTGTGGTTTCTGGGCCCTGATAAGTATGAATGAGAGAAACTTAGAGCTTTCCTATTTTTTGAGGGTCTTACTCTGTCTCCCAGGCTGCAGTGAAGTGACATGAACATGGCTCAACACAGCCTCAACCTTCCGGGCTCTGGAGATCCTTCTGCTTCAGCCTCCTGAGTAGCTGGGACTACAGGCATACATCACCACACCAGGATAAATTTTTAAATTTTTTATAGAGGAGAGGAGACAAGGTCTTACTATATTGTCCAGGCAGGTCTTGAACTCCTGGGCTCAAGCAATCTTCCTGCCTCTGACTCCCAAAGTGCTGGGATTACAGGCGAAAGCCACCATGCTTGGCTGAAAGCTCTCTTTTGAGATTAGGAAAGAGCAGTCGAGCGCGGTGGTTCATGCTTGTAATTCCAGCACTTTGGGAGGCTGAGGCGAAAGGACTGTCTGAGCTCAGGGGTTCGAGACCAGCCTGAACAACATGGCAAGACCTCGTCTCTACAATAAATTTAAAAATAGCCAGGCATGATGGTGCACACCTGTAGTTCCAGTTACTTGGAAGGCTGAGGTGGAAGGATTGAGAGCCCAGAAGGTAGAGGTTGCGGTAGTTGTGAGTGTGCCACTGTACTCCAGCCTGGGTAAAAGAGTGTGATTCTGACTCAAGAAGAAAAAAAAAAGAGCTGTTGGGAAATGGGTTTCAACAAACTCCAGGGTCTCGACAGGAGTAAATGAACATGTTCAATGCAAGCGTTCCAGAACCATAAACGAGCAGGATTCAAGGTGTCCTTCCCTTCAGACATGGTATTGACCACTCCATGTGCATTACTGTTAATGTTCTCTGGTATTCACAAAAAGGGCCCATTTCTGCAGAAGGCTTCCAAAAAACAGTTCATGTAGAGGGCTAATTTCTCATTACTGACTTTACTAAAAACAAGAATAGCTTAAGTAAATGAAGACCTGTACAAGCAGGACCTAAGGACGGACCTGTGCAAGCAGTCAAAGGGAAGGAGGCACCTGACTTCCTAGCAACTCAAAGGCCATGCTGTTGAGTCCCATCTAAAACAGGCCCACTTCCATTTACATTTCCCCAACACCACCACAACCATATCTTGATCACACTCTGACTCCTGCTTTACTTTTATTTTTATTTATTTTTTTAATTTTTGAGTTGGAGTCTCACTCTGTCGCCCAGACTGGAGTGCAGTGGCCACTCCCGGCCACCACAGCCTCGACCTGCTGGGCTCCGATGATCCTTCCGCCTCAGTCTTCCAAGTAGCCGGAATTACAGGCAAGCGCTACCACGCCCAGCTGTCCTGCTTTACTTTTAGATTTGGGTAACAAAAAGCAAAAACGACCATTTTTTGACCACTTGCCAGACTCTGTACCAAACCTCTTAGGTGCGTTAATTAATTTTCATAGAACCCTATGAGATATGTATTATTATTCCCATCATTATTATTTTACAGATGCAGAAACTCAGGCTTAGAGAAGTTAAGTAACTTGTCCAAGGTCTAATTATTTAAGTGACTCGAACCCAGGATTTAAACCTTTGTCTGAGGGCAAAGCTTGGATAAATCTATTTGTAACTAATCAGTTGCTTTTTTATTACCGTGCACTTATCTTATTATTTACAAACTGTTTGGATACATTTTTTTTTAAGTTGGGGTCTTACACTGTTGCTCAGGCTGGAGAGTACAGTGGCACACTCACGGCCAACTCAGTGTTGACCTGCTGGGCTCTGTGATCCTTCTACCTCGGCCTTCAGGTGGCCAGAACTACAGTGGCACGCTACCACACCCAGCTAATTTTTGATTTATTGTAGAGAAGAGGTCTTGCCAAGTTGCCTGGGCTGGTCTTAAACCCACGGGCTCAGGCAATCCACTCACCTCAGCATCCCAAAGTGCTGGGATTACAGGCTGAGCCACCGAGCCCGGCCTAACTGGATACATTCTAAAGCTATTTAGTAGGGAGAGGACTCACAGCCTAAAAATAGTGTCCAACAAGACCTTACACAGTTGTTTTTTCCCAGACAGAAGGCTGTCCTATAAACCCTCTTGGGATTGGAAATCATTGGGGGATAAAATATGAGTCTTGTTTCTTCTTAGAAGCTAGCAGTGTACTATAGTTAAGGGAACACTGGCTTTGGAAACTCCAGGTCTATCATGTCATAACACTATTACATTGGGCAAGATGCTTCACCTTTCTAAGCCTCATCTGTCAACCAGAGATGATAAATATCTATGCATCACTGGGTTATGGTAAGGACTCAACAAGTTAGCTTGTATAGAGTGCTTGGCACAGAGTAAGTGCTCAGTAAATGGTCCCATATTACCCTTCATCCCATCCTGTTATACACTAACCAGATATGTGTACTTAGAGCCACCAGCAAAGTGTGTCTACCAGGAATTCCAAAGGATCTAGCATTTCAACTTACAGGTTACAGGAATGAGGGCAGTCCTGGCCAGGCTGTTTCTTTCTACACACCTCACCACAACTATGTGGAATTTCATTTCTGCTCCATTCAGGATTCTTTACCTTGCCTAAAACATATTAGATCAGAGAGTCAATGATATAATCTACAACAGCATCCTCATCTTTAATCAAACAGTACAATATAGCTAGACAGCATGAAATTTTAGTGTGGTTCTCATTAGTTCAAAAAATGTATTTTATCACATCCTAAAATAAAAAGATGACTGTAATGCTATTCATCAAAAGATTCACTGAGTATGATAAATCTTAAAATCTGCATTACCTGGAAAAAATAAATAAAAAGTCATTTTTACTTTCACTGACTAACAAACACATTTAATCTAAGATAAACTCCTACAAGCTAAGTCTTCTGTACATGGGCCTCTGGACTAATATGCAATTAGCTTCTGTAAGGATCAGAGAGAGGGAAGAGCACTTGGGAGAAGGGAGAGGAAGCAGCAAGTAATGGAGAGAACGTAAATCCCCTATATAGTAGGAACTCACCTGTTCTAAAGCTATAGAATAGGTATTAAAGGGCTATAAATTTACAATCAATGCCACTCTGCAAATCTTCACTGAGCATCTTCCATGGACTTGGCAGAGATAGGGAAGAGTAAAACTGAGACATAGGATTCCTGCTTGTCCTTGAAGAATTCATTCCATTTAGGCAATTTGCACACTAAATGGCAGCTATCTCAGTCCATGTCCTCTGCTTTTTTCTCTATCTCTTTCAGAAATTTTATTCAAAAAAAAAGAAAATATATTCATGTTGAAAGGTGCAATACACCTGTGTGTATGGATTCCCAAATGTGTAGGAGATGCAGTATACCTGTACAGACTGATTTCCAAATCTTCTGTCTTGCCCCGAGTCCTCAGTTTTAGTTCCACATGCCCAAATGTCTGAACACCTCTGCTTGGGGTTTCAGTCACCTCAAACTAGCTTGATCCACAGCTAAAGTCTGCATCTTCTCCTATCACTCCTCCCTTTTCAGTGTTTTCTATTTCTGTCAGTGACACCATCACTGTCTGAATCACACACACTCAAAAACTAGAGTCACTGCTGACCCCTTTTTCTTTCCACATTCTACTTGTCAATTTTTCCTATACAGTGTCTCTCATCTCATCTCCTCTCCAGGAGTACTGCTTTTGCTTCTCTATTGGGAAAAACCTCATCTCCAGACTATTACAAAAGCTTCCTTCTGTGCGTTCTTGTTCCAATATAGTGCCCTAGTTTTTCCCTAAGGTTTTTTTAAGAGGGACAGAGTCTCACTATGTTGTCCAGGATGGATTTGAACTCCTAGTGATTCTCCCTCCTCAGTTTCCTGAGTAGTTGGGACTACAGGCACACACCACTCTATGCCAGGCTATGTTTTTAAAACATTTTTATAGAGATGGGATCTCGCTACGTTGCCCAGGTTGGCTCAAACTCCTGGCCTCAAGCAATCTTCTTGCCTCTGCCTCCCAAAGAGCTGGGATAACAAGCATGAGCCACCATACATGGCCTTTCCCCCTAATGTCTCTCAATGGCTCCTCTTCTTTTCCCTGACACTAAATAACAGCTTTTTTTCCTCTTCCCTGCCAGGGTTCTGCATCACATCCTTTTCTCACCCTTACCTTTTTATCCATTAGGCTCTCTTCCACTCCCCTCAACTGTGACTATCATCCCCAAGTCCTGAGCTTTCTTCATATATGTCTACCTGCCTATTGGACATCTCCTACTGGATATCGCACCCACTTCTTCAACTCAACATTTCTTTTTTTTTTTTTTTTTGAGTTGGAGTCTCACTCTGTCACCCAGACTGGAGTGCAGTGTGGAGATGCAATATACCTGTAAATCTCCCGGCCACCACAGCCTCGATCTGCTGGGCTCCGGTGATCCTTCCGCCTCAGCCTTCCAAGTAGCTGGAACTACAGGCACGCGTTACCACGCCCGGCTAATTTTTTTTAAATTTATTGTTGAGATGAAGTCTCGCCAAGTTGTCCAGGCGGGTCTCAAACCACTCACCTCAATCCACTCACCTCAGCCTCCCAAAGGCGCGGGATTGCAGGCTGAGCCACCGAGCCCAGCTAACTTAACATTTCTAAACTGAACTCACTATTGCCACCAAACCTTGCTTTTTTGACTCGTGCCTTTCCTTGGTATTACCATTTCCAAAAGCATGAACCTTTGGAGTCCATTTAGGTTCCTTCCTTCCCCACTGCTGTTAATTCCTATTTATCTTTGAAATCTTTTACTTTTTCCTTTCTATTCCACCCATTATAGACTTTTATTACTCTTCATCTGAATTATTGTAAGTCCAAACTGTTAGGGCCCCCAAACTCTACTCACTGCCACCAAACTAATCTCCATAAAGAGTCACATTGATGTCCTCAAGTGCTTCCAAGTAAGTCTCAACATCTAAGTCCAGCATCAACCGGTCAGCCCTTCCTTTTCAGTCCACTACCACTCCTCCACGATGATAGATCCTGGGCTCCATAGCTGCATGACTTCCTCTTCTCCCAGTAGATCCTCAGCCTTGTTGATTCTGAAAAGGTTATACTATTCTCTTCAACAATTCCTTTGACCTACCAAGATCTTACTAGTTTTCAATCCCAGTTCAATTCTACCTCCTTCATGAAGGCTTCCCTTAATCATCCACCTAAAATTCTTAACTCTTCCCAAAGATTTCCCATCTAGCAGAACTTGTAGCAGTACATCAGTTAATTGTGTCTTAACTGTTAGTATGTAAGCTCTGGACAGTCAATAAATAGTCTTATGCCCCTCTGTTTCTTTAGTGCTTGGTACATTAATGCATTCTCAATAGAAGTACATAAAACTAATGGACTCCTGAAAGAACAGCACCAAGTCATCAGGTAAAGAAGGACATTATTTGCATTCTCACATGAATTTATCACTTTTAGATCATCTTGACCTTCACTCCACATTCTTACACCTCCTTAGGGTCTCTTAGCTAATTTGTCAGTGAAGGCTTTAACAAGATTTTTAATTCCATTGTGGTACCTTATGTTTAAAGATTCTTTAAAATAAGGTAATTAAGACTTGGTATTGTCATATTTTCCCAATTTTCCATTGATTTCTTGCTTCCAGTTTCATGCTACCTTTCTAGTAGTACATTCAAGAATATTCATTCCTTCATCAAATGCTAATTTAGCACCTAATAAAGCTCAGATTTTGGCAACAAAACATACAAGACCAGCAGATTCCAAATAAAAGAGTGCTCAAAGTAAGAAACCAGCCAACAAAGGAAAGCTTCCTTTGGAAGAGGGTATTTTGGGGTCAGACCTTGAATGATACAAGGATAATTTTTTAAAAAGGAGAATGACATTTTGGATAGTTGAGTTTACAAAGGTACTGAATCTAGAAGACAAAAATTGATGGCAAATTATCAACTCTTGGTGAATGCTGCTAGCTAAGTAATGGAAAAGGACAAATATGTGCAAACTGGTTAGAAAAATAAGGAGAATAAGCAGAAAGAAACAGGAAAAGCTAGTCATTTCAAGAAGGGAATGGTCAAAGGTGTCGAGGGCTGTCATGCTGCCAAAAGGTCATAAGTCATAAGAACATATAAGAGACCAGGCGCAGTGGCTCATGCCTATAATCCCAGTACTTGGGAGGCAGAGGTGAGAAGACTGCCTGAGCCCATGAGTTCGAGACCAGCTTAGGCAACATGGCAAGACCTCATCTCTACAATAAATAAAAAAATTAGCTGGGTGGGATGACTCACGTCTGTAGTTCCAGTTACTTGGAAGGCTGAGGTGGAAGGATCATGTGAATACAGTAGGTTAAGGCTGCAGTGGCCATGAGCAGCGTGCCACTGCACTCCAGCCTGGGTGACAAAGTGAGACTCTGACTCAAAAAAGAAGAACATATAAGATATGGTTGGGAAGGGGTCATTGATGACTTCCGGTACAGTTTCAGTGAGGCAGTGAGGACAGAAGCAAAAACACAATGCTTTAAGGAGGGAGACATAGTTCGGACACAAAACCTGAACAATCAACAACTAGATGGAGGAAACTAGTCATTAAAAGACAGGCAGGAGGCTGGGCACGGTGGCGCAAGTCTGTAGTCCCAGCACTTTGGGAGATTGAGGCGAGAGGATTACCTAAGCCCAGGGGTTCGAGACCAGCCTGGGCAACTTAGCAAGACCTCGTCTCTAAAATAAATAAAAAAATTGGCTGGGCGTGGTAGCACACACCTGTAGTTTCAGCTACTCAGAAGGCTGAGGCGGAAGGATCATCTGAGCCCAGCAGATCAAGACTGCAGTGGGTAACAGAATGAGACTCCAAATCAAAAAAAAAAAAAAAAGACAGGCAGGCAGGAAAGAAAAAGAATAGATACACAGAAAATAGGCTAGCAGCAGGAATGAGCACCTGGATCACAGAATTTTCTCCTAATACACAAGGGAACTAGGCTAATCAAAAACAGGAAGAAGTATTCCATCAAGAAGGCGGACACAAGAATAAAGTTTGTAATGTTGGTTTAAAAACAAATCTCTCTCCTTCTCATAAATATCAATGACTTTTTTCTTGGATTAAAATAAACACTATTCTTAACTCATGCTGCTCAAATCTGGAATATCAAAGCTATTCTGTTGGCGGTGACAGGAAGCCCATATTCATACTTGTCTCTGTTACCTGGTTAGTTCTGGTTTCAAGTTAAGACCAAGGAGTCCAGTACAGAAGTAGGATGAGCCTGGTTGGCATAATGAGAAGACCCATCTCCAGAATAGCCTGCCAAGAGCACACAGGCCTCACAGCTGTGTGCACGCCTGTAGTTCTATATACCTCTGTAGACTGCTGTAGTTTTGAAGTCTTATTCGTAACTTCTAAAACATGCCCAGTAAACTCTTTCTCCTGAACAAGGAACAATGCATGAAGTAAAAGAGACTACAGTGTTTGTAAGTAAACTTACCACAGAAACAAGTGTAGGTATTAGGAACATGTGCAGAAACATTCTGACAGGCTGGGCACCTCCAACCACTCTGGCCATCTGTCAAGAAAAATGAGAGTAAGCCAACGGATTTTTTTTCAAAATCACATGCAATTTTAAAATATTTAAATCCACAGAAGCCAGGTGCAGTAGTTCCAACTACTTGGAAGGCTTAGGCAGAAGGATCACCTAAACCCAGCAGGTAGAGGCTGCAGTGGCCATGAGCGTGCTTAGCACTCCTGCCTTAGTGACAGAGTGAGACTCCTACTCAAAATAAATAAATAAATGCATAAACAAACAAACAAATCCACAGGAAGCCACAATATTGAGGCAGAGGCAATTTCAATGGTATGTACATCCAAACTTTAAGAAACAAATTCACAATACTGAATGCTTAGCTTAAATACTGTGTTTTTCAGTGGATATGGTTCATTTAAAAAGCGCATCTGGGTTTATATTTATAAGGACTTTCAGACACAGTAATTCAACTAGGTATCTACTTTGTTCTATTATTTCTAATGTCAGTCTTGGCTTGATAAAATATTTGAGTGCATCCAGAAAAACCCAGATGTTTTAATTAGAAGGCTATTGATCAGAAAAAATGTTATTAATATTTGCTGGCCAGGCATGGTGGCTCACATCTATGATACCAGCACTTTGGGAGGCCGAGGTAAGAGGATTGCCTGAGCTCACAGGTTCGAGACTAGCCTGGGCAACTTGGCAAGATCTCATCTCTACAATAAATCAAAAAACTAGTCAGACAAGGTGGCATATGTCTGTAGTTCCAGCTACTTGGAAGGCTGAGGCAGAAGGATTGCCTGAGCTCAGTTAGGTCGAAGCTGCAGTGGCTGTAAGCATGTCATTGTACTCCAGTCTGGGCGACAGAGTGAGACTCCAAGTAAAAAAAAAAAAAAAAATTTTGCTTTACCCAAAAATACTAGTATACTTTCAGAAAAGCTCATAAAATACTAAGATTTGTAAAAGGCAAAAACAACTTCAGTATACTGATGGTAATTTAAGCAACTGCTTTCCATAAATTTCCAAAGAAAACTATATAACAAATGCTTTCTGCAGTTGCTATTTTGATAAAAGCTATCATTTTTCTCAACAACATGAATGGAACTAGAGCAGATTATGTTAAGTGAAATAAGCCAGGCACAGAAAGACAAATGTCACCATGTTCTCACTCATATATGGGAGCTAAAAAAAACTGATGTCATGGTGATAGAAAGCAGAATGATGGCTGCCAGAAGCTAGAAAGGTAGTGGGGAGGAGAGGATAAAGAAAGGTTGGTTAATGGGTTCAAAAATATAGTTAGAAGAAAGAATATGACCTAGTGTTTAGTAGCATAATGGGGTGACTATAGTTAACAATAATTTATTGTACATTCCAAAATAACTCAGAGTGAAACTGGAACATCCTAACACAAAGAAATGGTCAATGATTGAGGCAATGGATATCCCAATCACCCTGATTTGATCATTACACACAGTATGCTTTTATCAAAACAGCCCATGTACTCCACAAATATGTAAACTATTATGTATGCATAAAATAAAAATAAAGAGGAAAAAGTTAATAGAATTACCATATGATCCAGCAATCACGCTACTGTATATACATCCAAAGGAAATAAGATCAGTATGTTAAAGAAAAAACCTAACAAAATAAAAGCTCCTGTAAAATTAAAAAATAAAAAATAAGTAAGAAAAATAAAACCTACTGAATCACGGTATAAAATAAAAAAGAAGATGCCATTTTCAATGAAAGGGACTGATTTTTATCTACACTAAATATATTTTAGTATTGTTATGTTTAGCTTGTTTATTTAAGATTGACAGCTTAACTATGGTCATCTGAAAAATGTGATCAAGGTAACATACTCTCACTGCAGATCAAATATTTAAGAGAAATTAAACAACATTTAAAAAGCTAAGTTGAAACCTGAATTATTCATATAAAATGGGTAAGAATAATTATTTAGGAGAGAGAAATAATCGACCTGCTTGAGAAGCCGGAGATCTTGCCCATTTCTTTATGCAGTTCAGATGAAACACATGATAACAGCTCTGACAACTCCATACTGGGGCTGCGACGCGAACCAGTTCACAGCACACCATGCACTCATATTTTTCTGCAGTTAGCTGTTCAATTAGAGAACCTGTTTAAAAAACAAAATAAAAACAATAAACTCAAACACAAACTTTAGTCAACCAAGGATCAGCAAGTCATTCAAGAGAAAAATCCAGAGATTTAAGGGATTCTGAGAAAGTGACTGGCTATTCAGATTTTGAAGCCAAGAAGGGACAAGAATATGCTGAGGTAGATGATTTAGGAAGGAGACATTCAGATGAGGATTCCTACAATTGAGGAAACATTCCCACAAAGCTTTCCAGGAAAATACGAGAGTAGTCAAACACCCCTTGTAACACAGCTTTAGCATCCACAGGGCATCAAACTATAGGATCTTGCCTTGTATTCTCTGATTCCTGGAGACTCTAAACCTACTAGATTCATGGATTTAGGGTAGATGTGCTCGTAAAGCTGTAGTGATCAGTTTTAAGAAGCTTAAGTCAGCAGGGCTCAGTGGCTCAGCCCAAAATCCCAGCACTTTGGGAGGCTGAAGCAAATGGACTGTCTGAGCCTACGGGTTCGAGACCCGTCCAGGCACCTTGGCGAGACCTTGTTTCTACAATTAAAAAAAAAAAAAAAAGCCGTGTGTCGTACCACATGCCTGTATTTCCAGTTACTTGGAAGGCAGAGGTGGAAGGACCGCCAGAGCCCAGCAGGTCAAGGTTGTGGTGGCCATGAGCATGCCACTACACTCCAGCATGGGTGACAGAGTGAGATTCAAACTCAAAAAAAACAAAACAAAAGAAGCTTAAGCCTAGGCAGGTTCCAACAAAGTCTCTAGTCATTCACTAGACAAAGATGTGCTGGTGCCTACCACAAACCCCATGGTAGAGTTACCAGATGGAGGGAGACACAGTTCATGGCTCTAGGAACTCACCACCCACTGAGAGAGACCAGTGTATAGCACCATAGGAATCCCCTTAGATTTATTCATGAATATCTTCATCCACTTCCAGATATTGTCCTCAAATACAATTGCTACAAAGTCTTTCTAGATCCTAATATAGCTAGGTACAATCAAAGCTGTGTATATGTGTGTATACACTTTTTTGTATATGCACTTTTAAGCATTTATTTCATATTATTATTTTTTCAGAGCCAAATAGGTTAAAAAAAACTAATAAATATAACATTCCAAGCACTGTACTAAAGCACTTTATGCATATTATTTAATTCTCTCAACAAGGCTATAACATAGGTACTATTTTATAGACGGAGAAACTAGGCTCCAAGTAGTTAGATCACATATTCAAGGTCACAAAACTATAAAATTAAAAGTAAAAATTCAAACTCATAACTATCATACTCAAAAGCTCACATTTTAATCATTCCATAATACTGGCTCTCATAAGAATACTTTCTGATTGTTCAATTCAATGTCAAAAGAAATACAGAACACCTAGAGATTGTAAGCTCTGTGAGCATGAACAGAGCTTTATGGACCCTGCTTAATGTAGCATTTCCAGTGCCTAGTTTATACCAGGTGCTCAATAAATATCTGTTAAATGAATGTATGAAGGAATAAATGAGTGATATCTAGTCTGTTTCATAACCTCTTTCCAAGAACGTTGCAGGCTTCACCAAAGTTTTTGAATAGCTCTCTCCCTCTAGGGAAAGCTTTGAAAAGATACTCTGTGGTCAGGCTCGGTGGCTCAGCCTATAATCCCAGCACTTCGGGAGGCCGAGGCAAGTGGATTGTCTGAGCCCGTGGGTTTGAGACTAGCCTGGGCAATTTGGCAAGACCTCGTCTCTACAATAAATCAAAACTTAGCTGGGCGTGGTAGCGCATACCAGTAGTTCCGGCTACTTGGAAGGGTCGCCAGAGCCCAGCAGGTTGAGCTGCGGCGGCTGAGAGGTGTGCCACCGCCCTCCAGCCTGGGTGACAGAGTGAGACTTCAACTTAAAAAAAAAAAAAGAAAAGATACTCTAATGTGGCTGACTAAAGGGAAACCTATCTGCTTTAGATAAGAGATGAACAAATCATAAATGTGAATTCTAGGAAAGGCACGGTGGCTCATGTCTGTAGTCCCAGCACTCTGGGAGGTTGAGATAGGAGGATTGCCTGAGCCCAGGAGTTCAAGACCAGCCTGGACAACACAGTGAGACCTCATCACTATAAGAAATACAAATTAAATAATTAGCTGGGCATGGTGGCACATGCCTGTAGTTCCAGCTACCTGGGAGACTGGGATGGGAAGACCACTTGAGGTTAGGAGATTGAGGCTGCAGTGAATCAGGATCATGCCACTATACTCCAGCCTGGGCAACAGAAACTGTCTTTAAAAATATAAATCAATAAATAAATGTAAATTCTAAGATGGGCAGTCCTAGTTATTTGGGAGGATGTGGCTGCAGAATCGCTTGAGCCCAAGAGTTCGAGGCTGCAGTGAGCTATGACTGTAATACTACACTCCAGCTTGAGTGACAGAGCACGATCTCGTCTCTAAAACCAAAACAAAGAACTGAATTATATTATAAAACCAAAGAACATGACTCAGATTCTTCCTTAAAAGCAGGGTTGCCTGGGTGCAGTGGTCAAGAGTTCAAGACCAGCCTGGGAAACATAGTGAGACCCTGTCTCTTAAAAAAACAAAAAGAGCCAGGCAAGGTGGCTTATGCCTATAATCTCAGCACTTTGGGAGACCGAGATGAGAGGATTGCCTGAGCCCGCTGGTTCAAAAACAGCCTGGGCAACTTGGCGGGACCTCATCTCTACAATAAATCCAAAAATTAGCCAGGTGTGGTGGTGCGTGCCAGTAGTTCCAGCTACTTGGAAGGCTGAGGCGGAAGGATCACCTGAGCCTAGAAGGTCAAGGCTGTGGTGGTCAAGAGCGTGCCACTGCACTCCAGCCTGGGAGACAGAGTGAGACTCTGACTCAAAAAAAAAAAAAAAAAAAAGAAAAAAGAAAAAGAGAGTAAAGTATGGCTACCCTACTCTGAACTACTCTGAATAGGTTAACATCTCTGAATAACAAAGCTAACCCTTTGCATTCAACTGTCCCCTCTGAAGGGACATAAAGAGATTGTTGGTGATTATACAAGACAAACTTATGTCAGGACAAATTTTTTTTAAAAGTTTGCATCTTTGAAGTTTTCCATTCAAATTGCATGAAAAAGCAAATAAAGAGACGGAATATATACTGAGAAATGGGGGTTGGAGATAAAGGGTCAGAAATCAGCATAGTAGAGAGGCAATGTTTTAAAGTATGAAACTGGCTGAAATCCCCCAATGAGATCTTATCAAGTGAAAAGAACAGAGGGCTGGGACAAAACCCCGGAAAGTACCAACAGTTAAGAAAGAGGTGGAGGAAGAGAAACTTGTTACTGGATGTGGCATACACAAAGCTATGACCCTACCAGTAGCTCCCTGAGCCAAGTGATGATGATGACAGAGGACAGAGAAGTGAATCAAAATAGGAAGGCAGAAATGGAGTGGATGACTCTTGCTTGATTAGAGTGGAAGGAGAGAAATCTTAGTGGGAGGTTATGTAGCAAGGGAAGTTTTTTGGGTTTTTTTGAGGGTAGAGCAGACTTGGAAAGAGCTTCAAGCTAAGAAGGCAGATTAGTGAAAAGGCTGATGAAAGGAAATAAAGGAGATCTCAGAATGAAAGATAAAAGATGGCACAGATGTCTCTGAGTCTGAGAGTGGGAGTAATAAGTTGAGGCAATTATGCTCAATGATCTCCCTTTTTTCAGTGAAGTCAGAGGCAAGAAGGTTCACTAAGACTAAAGAAGATGAATGTTAGGAAAATTAGAATAACAGGGAAGAGGCTTGGAGTAGTGTTAAATGAAAATGAGAAGGAAAGCTGACCAATGTCATATAAAAAGACAAGGGCAGTGCTAAAAAACAACTGAGGTTGGAGACCACTGGGAACCTAAGGCATTCTTTCAACACTAAGGATAGACAGTGAACACAATAGGCAAAACTCTTCTGCCCTTACAAAGCTTATTAATAGTGGGGAAAGATGGACAATAAACAAATAAATAATGAAACTATGTAGTGTCATCAGATACGAATAAATGCTATAGAGACAAACAGACCAAGGAGGGAGAATTGGGAATGCTGGCAGTGGGGGAAATATTATAGTTTCTAAAAAGGTGATCAGGAGCCAGGCTCGGTGGCTCAGCCTGTAATCCTGCGCCTTTGGGAGGCTGAGGTGAGTGGATTGCCTGAGCCCGTGGGTTCGAGACCCGCCTGGGCAGCAAGACCTCATCTCTACAATAAATCAAAAAATCAGCTGGGTGTGGTAGCACATGCCTGTAATTCCGGCTACTTGGAAGGCTGAGGCAGAAGGATCACCGGAGCCCAGCAGGTCGAGGCTGTGGTGGCTGGGAGCGGCCACTGCACTCCAGTCTGGGTGACAGAGTGAGACTCCAACTCAAAAAAAAAAAAAAAAAAAAAAAAAAGGTGATCACGGCCGGGCACAGTGGCTCATGCCTATATCCTAGCACTTTGGGAGGCTAAGGTGGGAGGATCACTTAAGCCCGGAAGTTCAAGACCAGCCTGAACAACATAGCAAGACCTTGTCTACAAAAAAATAATTAGCCAGGTTTGGTAGCATGCACCTGTATTTCCAGCTACTCGGGAGGCTAAGGCAGAAGGATCTTCTGAGCTCAGGAGGTCAAGGCTATGGTGTGTCACTGCACTCCAGTCTGAGGGAGAGAGTGAAACTCTGACTCAAAAAATGTAAAAATAAAAATAAAAATGTGATCAGGAAGGTTTCTGTAAGAAGGTGAATGAGTTTGTAGCAGCACCAAATCTGTATGGTTATCGGATTTCCTAAAACAACGCACTAGGCTGGGCACAGTGGCTCATACTCATAATTCCAGCACTTTGGGAGGCCAAAGCAGAAGGACTGCTTGAGCCCAAGAGTTTGAGACCAGCCTAGGTGACATAGTGAGACCCTGTCTCTACAAAAATAAAAAAGTTAGCTGAGCCAGCATGGTGGTTTATGCCTGTCATCCCAACACTTTGGGAGGCTGAGACAGGAGGATCGCTTGAGCCCAGGAGTTTGAGACCAGCCTGGGCACCACAGCAAGATCTCACCTCTAAAAAAAAAAAAAAAAAATCTTAGCTGGGCATGGCATGGTGGCACATGTATACAGTCCCAACTACTTGGGAAGCTGAAGTGGAAGGACTGACTGAGCCTGGGAGACTGAGGTTGCAGTGAGCCATGATCGTGCCACTATACTCCAACCTGGGTGACAGAGCAAGACACCAACTCAAAAACAAAAATCAGCGTTCTGTTACCATGATACTGGAATGGAAAAAGTGGATTTTTCAGAATAAGATTCTGTCAAATAGCCTAGCAAAAAGATAACACTTCAGATAACCTACAATAAAGAATAAAGAAGAGTAGGAGACTGGCAAAACTGGTAGTAGGTGCAACAGACTGAGACAGCCGGGACAAGTGTTTATATTCAAAAAGCTGAACATAAGACTTTAAGATTAGCTGGGTAGAGTGGCTCATGTCTGTAATCCTAGCACTTTGGGAGGCAGAGGCGAGAGCATTGCCTGAGCCCGGGGGTTGGAGACCAGCCTGGGCAACTTGGTGAGACCTCGTCTCTAAAATACATTTAAAAGTTAGCTGGGCGGGGTGGCGCATGCCTGTAGTTCCAGCTACTTGGAAGGCTGCAGTGGAAGGATCGCCTGAGCCCAGCAGGTTGAGGCTGTGGCGGCCATCAGTGTACCACTGCACCCCAGCCTGGGTGACAGAAACTACAACTCAAAAAAAAGACTTTAGATTTCAGAGATGTGCATCTCGACTGTTATTTCCCTGGGAGTGGATTTGGAGGTGGAATGAAGGTGAAGGTCACTGCAGTTGAGAAGATCAAAGAACTTGAGGATGGAGCAATCACGTGATCACTAAACTCATCCAGAACAACAGCAAGTTTTATGGTAGATCATTCTCAAACTTGAGCATGCACTAGAATCACCTGGAGGCTTGTTAAAAAACGAAGATTACTAAGCTCCACTCCCAGAATTTCTGGTTGGTAAGTCTGAGGTGAGGCTCAAGAACTTGTATGTCTAACATTCCCAAGTATTGCTGATGGCTGCTTGTCCAGGACTGCACTTTGAGATGCACTGGGGCAGAGAAAAGCTATAGGCAAGGTACATCATTAAATAAAGGCTGGAGATGGGAGATTTGGAGAATGACAGATGACAAAGAAAGGGAGACACAAAAAGTAATGAATCTAAACAGCTTCAATGGAGCAGGGATTTTATGCAAAAGTAAAAATAATGGCTTAGAAATGACACCGGGGAAGACAGAGCTTGTTCTTCCCATCTTACAGAAACTATATTATTTGAGAGGGGGATAACAGTGGGCTCTGAGAGGCTATTAGGAGAGCAGTGAACTGAGAGAAGGCTGTAGGTCAATTATGAGTAGAAACATGGCAGAAACATACTAAATATAACAAAATCACCTATAATGGATCCAGTCAGTTTGAGAGAACAGTAGTGCTAGGTTCTTTTAGTACAGAATGAGAGCCCCCTCTCAAATAACCATAGAGACTTATATTTGGGGTGATCCTCTTTCCATTCCAATTAATCCTTCATCTCCACCACTCCACCAAAACTGCTCTTGTCAAGACCGATAGCCTTCCCGTTGCCAAATCCAACGGTCAATATGCAGGTGTCACCTTTCTAGACCTATCAGCAGTTTTTGGCACAACTGATCACTCCCTCCTCCTTAAATCTTTTTGTTTGGCATTCAGATAGTGGTCTGTTGCCTAGCTCAAGTGCTTGCATTCTCCATCTCCTTTGCTGAATTCCCATCTTCCAACCTTGATATATAGGGCTATGGCAAGGCTCAGTCCCCACACTTTTCTTTTCTAACTGCATTCACAACTTAGGGGGCTTCCTCTAGTCCACTATATTTCATCTCTATACTAATAATTCCCAAATTTAGATTTCTTCCCTCAGTGCCATTATTTTATATCCAACTCCCTACTTAATACGTCCATTTGGAAGTCTCACAGACAACTCAAACTTAACCAAGTTTTTTATCTTCTTTGAACAAGTAGTAAATAAAATAAAACAAAACTAAAGCAAAGACACTTTTTTCAACAAGGAAGACTAAGAAACTATCATAGATGAGAGGAGAGTAAGTAAGTATGACTAAATGCAGTGTGGTATCCTGGATTAGATCCTGAAACAGAAAAAGTACATCACTGAAAAAATTGGTGGAATTTGAATAAAGTCTGTAGTTCAGTGTTAATTTCTTAGTTTTGACAAAGGTGCACTAGTTATATAGAATGTTAACATCAAAGGAAGCTGGGTGAAGGACCTATGAGAATTCTTTGTATTATCTTTACAATTTTGCTATAAATCTGTGCCTATGCCTGGCCAGGACAAATTTTCTAACAGTCAGAGCTGAGTATTTAACTATGTTGTAAGAGCTATGTGAGGCAGCAGGGTTACAAAAAATGGAGGAAAAAAAAGATAGTCTCTGCTTTTAAGGATCTTATAGACTAGTGGAGGGCCATGACATATAAACAAACGAACAAATGATGATTTTCAGTAGTACATTCTATAATAGAAGCATGTATATGTAAGGGAAAGATATAAAGGTAAGGGCTGGAAGAGATCAATGCTATCTGTAGACAAGAGAAAAGGTTCCCTGGACATGTAACTCAAGTAGCTTTTGAAAAATGGGTAAGAATTTGCCAGTGAGTAGAGTAATAGAAATTCTAGACAGAGGGAACCATGTGTAACAACGCGAAAAGACAAAACAGTACAGAATCCAGGGAATAAAATGTGGTGGATACTAAGGCAGCAGAAGATAGGACTGTTGGGCAGAAACCAGGATCTACAGCCTGAAATGAGAACTAATAAACAGAATTAAGCAGGGGAGTGACAGAGCTCCACATGTTTTAGATAGATCACTCTCTAATGCTGGTGCTGGTGTACCAGTTAAACTGAAAAGGAGCAAATTAAGAGATGGTGAAACCAGTTAGGAACTGTTGCAACTAATGAGACAAGACAAGGCAGATAAGATGAAGGATGAAAACAACAGAAATAGTAGAGATGTTACCATCCCCTCCTTGTGCTTTCATAACTCACAAAAATCTTTTTAAGCAAACATACATGCCATTAATATTTGCTTTTTAAAAAACCCTTACAAAATTTATTTGTTAAAAAAGGAAAAAGAATTCTCATTTGTATTTGCTTATGACATATATAAAACTAAGTGGAGGAGACTGGGTGCGGTGGCTCACGCCTGTAATCCCAGCACTTTGAGAGGCCAGGGCAAGAGAATCACTTCAGGCCAGGAATTCAAGACCAGCCTGGGCAACATACTGAGAACTCGTCTCTGTAAAGAATTAGCCGGGCATGGTGGCATGCACCTGTAGTCCCAGCTACTAGGGAGGCTGAGGCAGAAGGATTACCTGAGCCCAGGAGGTCAAGGCTGCGGTAAGCCATGATCATGCCACTGCACTCCAAACTCAGCAACAGAGTGAGACCTCCAACTCAAACAAACAAACAAAAAACGAAGTGGTTACCAATTGGGGAGGGGAGCAGCAACTGGTGGCAGAACTTAGGCAGATGATGACTGAAGACAGAGACTTTTCACTGTGTACCTTTTTATACTTTCGGTTTCTAAATTGTGTGTATATACTGCCTAGCTTGAAATTAAAATTTAAAAAAGCAAATTACGCCACACATCTAGATAGGCTTACCTGTGTGCGTTTCCACATTCTTTAGCACATGGTTCTGTTTGCCTCGGGGGAAAGGAGATACCACTTGAGGATCCTGCCTCCGTATAGTGCATTTCTCTTGGTCAACCCTTCTGGAAGTCTTGTTGATGACAGCTAAGTTCCCACTGTCACAGGTAGATTTTGTTGGTCTTTCACTGAGGTTATCCTTTGGAATGGGGGCCACGTTGTTTCTGGGTCCTGCATTTGTTTGTCGCTGGCCCTCGTGCTTTGGTGGATTCCTTCCTGGTCGTGGCCTGGCTCCCTCCACTTCCCAGGGAGGTCTTTTCTGTGGGTATCTTCTCTGCTCATTTCGTCTGGCTCCATACCCATCCAATACTCCTTTTCTAAAGGATGCATCTGAAGAGTCAGGGTGAAAAACTCCCACAGGTTTGGTATTTTCAGGTCCAGCATCCTCAGGTTTTGGAGTCATTCTATTACCCCATTCACATTTGAGCTTCCCCTTGACTTTTGGTCCTCTACCATAACTATATACAGATTGCGCTGCTTTTTTGGGCTTTGCTCCTCTGGGATCTGCACCCACAATTTCCTTCTCACTCTCAGAAGGGCTGTGCTCTCTGGGGTTTGTCCCACTCTCTGATCTGGCCACACTTTCTAATCCAGCTGTATCTGAGGTCTGCTCAGTAAGACCTTGTACTTTCTTGACTCTGATATGGTGCTTCTCACTCCTCAATTTCTGCCAGGGTTGACTCTGAAGGCCATGGCTCTTGAGTGATTTATTAGAAAGAGAGGACTGGAAAGAAGTCTGTTGACTCTTAGGCTTGCTTCCTGAAGGAGGATAACTATGCTGATGAACAGCAGAGATGTCATCATAAGGTGCCTGCCTGGAAAGGTGACAGGGAGGTGGTGAACTATAATTTCTTCTGCCAATCCTATTAGAGTCTAGACTCCTTTGAGTACCACAACTTAGACCAGAATTTTTTCTCTCCTGAGGAAGGAACTCAGCAGCATCCGTATTGAATTTAAAAGTACCTAGGACATAAGAAATAGACATGCCAGTAAAGAAATTTAATTTTCACCATGAAGCCCATAGACTTTAAGCCACATATAAAAATTATTTTTCTAAGGACTTTGTATAAAACAGGCTGTGAGATCTATGTTTCCTGTGAAGGTAATACATTCAAGGTACTTGTGGAAGACTGACCATCATCCATGTCCAGCAATCACACACCAACAGCAACTGACAGCTAAGTGTTGCTAAGTCAAATGCTCACCTGGGCCACAAGGCACTATGTATACAAGTATTTATTCTATTAAAAAATTTAAGGTCAGCTAACAGTTCAGGGGCGAGATATCAATCACCAGAATCCAAGTGGTGTTTCAAAACTCTAAAGTAAAACAAACAAACAAAAAACCTCTAAAGTAGAGTTGTGTAATATTAGTAAATAGGCTTTAGAGCAGGTCAAAATGGATGTAAAGTCTGGTGCTCTAACTTATGGCATGAGCTTAGGGATATCATTTGACTGCTTTTAGTCTTAGTTTCCTCATCTATAATAAGGGATGATAAATACTTATTTCAAAGGGTTATTGAGAAATTTAAATAAGATTTATAGATAGCACTTAGTAAGTATACAGTAATAGTTTTCATCTCTTCTATCTAGGAATATATTTTGGGTTTTCCATATATAACCTCTATGATACAGTCTAGTATCTCAAAAATCTAAAAACTTAAGCATACTCCGTATGACCCACTCATTTCCCTCATTCTTAAGATGCTTCTTGGTATAGTCAACTCAGTCCTGAAGCCCAAAGATGAAATTATTTGCCTAAAGACATAAAATTGGTTACTAACAAAGTCAGATCTATGTATAGCATATAGAATACACTACGAATTGAACAGGGCCTGGATGATATTGATTTAAGTCTCTGTCCACTACTCATTGTGACTTTATGCAAGTTACTTAGCTCCAGTTTTCTTTTCTTTTTTTTTTTTTTTTTTTGAGTTGGAGTCTCACTCTGTCGTTCAGACTGGAGTGCAGTGGCCGCTCCCGGCCACCGCAGCCTCGCCTGCTGGGCTCTGGCGATCCTTCCGCCTCAGACTTCCAAGTAGCCGGAATTACAGGCATGCACTACCACACCCCGCTGATTTTTCGATTTATTGTAGAGATGATGTCTCACTGCCCAGGCAGGTCTCGAACCCGCGGGCTCAGGCAATCCATTCACCTCAGCCTCCCAAAGGCGCGGGATTACAGGCTGAGCCACCGAGCCCGGCTCAGTTTTCTTATATGTAGTGGAAATAGTAAAAATCTCTATATCCAAGAGCTGCTATGAAGAGTAAAGCAAGTTAATAACAAATATAAAGTGGTTAAAATGGTACTGTATGGCCAGGTGCAATGACTCATGCCTGTAATCACAACATTTTGGGAGGCTGAGGCGGGAGAACTGCTTGAGCCCAGAAGTTCAAGACCAGCCTGGGCAACATAATGACAGCGACTCTGCAACACCTCAAAAAATTAGCTGGGCATGGTGGCACATGTCTATAGTCCCAGCTACTGAAGAGGCTGAGATGGAAGGAGGCCAAGACTGCAGTGAACCAGGATCATGCCACTGCACTCCAGCCTGGGCAACAGAGTGAGACCCTGTCCCAAACAAAATGAAACAAAACAAAACAGTACTTTATTATTGCTGATAGGACTACAGACTATCTGAAATACACAGGCTTGAGCATAGCTAGGTGCAGTACAGAGACTGAGGGTTTCAGGCTTTATAATAAGGCCTAACACTTATTATGTGCCAGGTACTACTCTAAGCACTTTACATGTTAATTCATTTAATCCTTACATTCCCGATGAGAAAATTGAGGCACAGAGAAAGTAACTTGCTCAAGGCCAAAGAGGTATTCCAAGGTAGATGCAGGATTCCAACTCAAAATGTGTAGCATTAGGGACCACGCTCTTATACCGACAGAGGTTGGGCAGTGGGTACCATAGATACACATATGAGAACTGAATGAGATCATAAAGGTCATAGAATAACCTCTCCTCTCATTTAATCCGGGCTTTGTCCCGGAAGCTTTCACATAGGCAGAGTTCCAGGGGGTAGGGTGGAGGGCCTCACAAAGTGACAAGAGGATTAGACTAATTCAGAAGGTGGCAGAGGTATTCTGGAAACATTAAAGATAACTTAAAGGTAAGAGCAGGTAGACTGGACCAAGGAGTATTGTGTAGTTCTCTCCAGCTTGAAGCAGCAAGACTGGAGAAGGGGCAGAGATAAGGTCAGTAAAGATGTCCAGAGCAGCCTCAAAAAGGATGAGAAAAGGGTGTTTCACATTGAGCATGATGCAACCAGAGAGTCCAGACAGGTCTGCACCTATTCATATGCAGTACATGTCCAAATAGACATGAAGCAGTAGGCGAAGTCTTCAAAAAAACAAACAAAAACAACAACCCTAAGAGACATGAAAAAGGGAAAAAGGACAAAACAATCAGGAAAATGGACCATGGCCAAGATCAGATCTCATCACCAAGGCATGGTTATAATGCAAGTAAGTTGTACCCCAAATCCAAGATAAAAAAGCAGCATAACTGGTGCCCAACACGTGGGTGGAGAAGAATAAGGAAAAATCCAACTGGTAGATTATGAAATTGAGGCATAGCTGGCACTGAAGTCTTCTCATAGGCAGAAAGATACTCCCTGGACTAGGCTGCTGTTTAAGGGCCTTGGGAAAGGGGGTGTGGGCTAAAAATGATTCTAAAATAAGAACATGGAATAGGCCGGGCATGGTGGCTGGCTCATGCCTATAATCCCAGCACTTTGGGAGGCCAAGGTGAGAGGATTGCCTGAGTTCGCGGTTTCAAGAGCAGTATGGGCAACTTGGCGAGGCCTCATGTCTACAAATTGCTGCCGTTTTTCAGGAAGAGTGGGTCATCAAAATCAAATCAAATGTGGCAAGCATTTTTAAAAACAAAGTAGAAAACAGAGTATATTGTAAAGGGAACCACTGCCTGCCGAAACTTTTGTTTCGCTTTTATGCTTACGTAAGTGTGCACTAAGGTCGTGATGCAAAACGTTACTTTACGGTCGCTGTCCAAAAAGTTTGGAAAACACTGCTCAAGGTACACACTGAAGGAAGTCCAAAAGGATGTTATATTAACAGACAAATGTGGCTTTCTCTACACACGGAGGAAACTCCGGGAGGGGAAATGAGTTAATAATTATTGAACAAGTACAACACAGGGCGAGAGCCTCCCAAGGAATTAACTTATGTACTCCCTACTGACGGATGAAAAAACTGAGTCACACAGAGTCCGCGGCAGGCTGAGATTCTGAACCACTGGTACTCCGCTCGCGCCCGCGCGGTCACCACAGGAGGTATGAGCGTCAACAGCCCGCCACGGTCACGGGCGGTGACTCGGCCGACGCCCGCCTGTCGAGGTCAGTGCGCTGCTGTCCCAGAAAGAGCCCTGTGTGAGGGCGGGAACCACACACACCGACTCCCCGGGCGCCGGGGACAAGCCCGCTCTCCTCCGAAACCCAGCTACCGGACTTCACCATCCAAGGACGAGAGAGAAGTCCGTAAGCACGACGCACATGGCTTGGCCCTTCCGAGCCACTATCCCCAACCCCAGCACGCGCCACTCTCGCGATAGGAACGATCAGAGCCCTAGGACTTCGTCACTGACCCAATTTCCGTTCCCTGAGACGGGGCCCAGTCCCGCGCAGGCAGGGACAGTACCTGAGACAGGAGGAGCCTCCGCCATCCCGCGCCGCAGCTTCTAAAGCTAGCCAGTCAGCCAAGCAGCCAGGCAAGCACTGTCACCCGGTCACGTGCCCCGGACTTCCGGCGCCGCCAGAATGTTCGCATCGGCGCGCCGAATAGACCGCCACGGAGGTTGCGTGCCCCGAACCTCCCGTGTGGCACGTCCGTGACGTCAGACAGACGCGCCAGACGTCGGCCAGAAAAAGGAGACAAGCCCTGGCGGTGTCAAGAGTCGCGGGAGGCGGGGCAGGGACTTGCATAATCTTCGGTGTTTTTCTTTCTGAGATTCGCTGTGCTCACCCCATTGCACGCCCTGCCACCCGCCCAACGTCAGCTGGTCTTCGGGAGTCAGATCAGACATCACCTTTTAGGGTAGATTGGTTTGGGGATTATTAAACAAAACCTGGCTGGGCGCGATAGCTCACGCCTGTGATCCCAGTACTTTGGGAGACCGAGGCGGGAGGATCACTTGGGCCCAGAAATTCGAGACTAGCCTGGGCGATATAGCGATATCTCGTCTCTACAAATAGTCAAAAAATTAGCTGGGCGTGGTGGTGCGCGCCTGTAGCCCCAGCTACTCGGGAGGCAGAGGCGGGAGTATCGCCTTAGCCCAGTAGGTCGAGGCTGCCGTAAGCCACGATCGTGACACCGCACTCTAGCCTGGGCGACAGAGTGAGACCCCGACAGAAACTAACAAACAAAAAAAGCACTAATAGTCAAAAGGCAATCTGGGGAAGAAATCTGCAAAACAAGCATCCAAAGAGCTCTTGCTTCTACAAGTCAGTTAGAAAACGACTGAACAGGCAAATGACAAAACAAATACAGTTGGACACTAAACATGGGGAAAGCTTGTGACTCACACAATTTTTTTTTTTTTTTTTTTGAGTTGCAGTCTCACCCAGCCTGAAGTGCAGTGGCACACTCTTGGCCACTGGAACCTGAACCTGTTGGGCTCAGGCAGTCTTTCTACTTCAGCCTTACAAGTAGCTGGAACTACAGGCGTAGGCCACCATGCCCAACTAATTTTTTGATTTATTGTAGAGACAAGGTCTCATCGTGTTGCCCAGGCTGGTCTTGAACTCCTGGACTCAAGCAGTCCTCTCTCCTCCGCCTCCCAAAGTGCTGGAATTACAGGCGTGAGCCACCGCGCCTGGCTACAAAATTTTAAAGTACAGAATTTTAAATTAATGTATGGAATTGTTTTGCTGTTATTTTACCAATCCGTTTGGATAAAGGACTCCCAAAGCCAACTAATAGGAAAATAAGTGGGCAATAATTATGGAAAGACCTCACTAATATTAGAGAAACGCAGAATTTTATTTGTTTATTTAGTGGAAAAGCAAGATTTATTGAGAAGACGGAAAAGCTCCCACAGTGGGAAGGAACCCGAGGGGGTTGCCCCAGGATTTTAAAATAAGATTTTAATTTAGCTTTTGGTTTAGGTTCGGTTTTGGCTGTCCTTTCCAGAAATTAAAAACATTGTCAAGATGTCTCTGACCCCTTTGATCTTGGGGACAGAACTCCTTTTTAATGCCTAATTCCACAGACTACAGGAAATCCATTCTACTGGGTATCTTAACCTTCCCCCAATCAAACATTTCTGGGAACGCTTTAGGAATACTCTATTATGTTTGAAGTAATTGGCCCATTGCTTGCTCCCAACTCCAGCTCTTTTGGTTTAGACCACTGCTGCTATGGAATTCTGTGGGTCACCTCTTGCAAACTCTTAACTGGCTTCCCTTGAATGAAGAGTGCCTCACACTAGTTGGTTTCAAACAGATTCAATAATATCCCTTAATTCCCCAAAGTACAGCAAAGACAAAGGTGTAACATTTAACAAAATTTTAAGCAAGACTTAAGGATTACAAAGGCCAAGCTGGAAGCGGTTTACAAGTGAGACTAAAATTAACCAACCCTATGGGTCCAAACTTGACCACAATTTTCTGCCTAGAACCAGAAATTCTAATGACAGAGCATTGGCTTAATGGAATGGAAACCAGAATCTTCTCACTAAACCTCTACTACGAACACAGAGATGAAAAGAAATCCTTCCTTACCTCCCCATCCATCCAAGTCTTTCCTGAAGTAATTTATTGGGAACATCCATTCCTTTCAGGATGAAATTGTACCTCTATCCAAAGCGTAGCCTCCATGGCTAAAACAATCACAGTAATTGACAGGATATTTCCCAGAATCTGACTTATTTAATCTTACCCAATACCATGAATGGGAAACTAAAAATCAGTTCAGGAAGTGTTGCACCAAGCTCTGGCCAATTCTTTGATACAGTCTCTCCTCCATTGAGAAGCAAATCTCTCAGATCAGGCCCATGTATGCTCCTTGCTGTCATTCAGTCTTCCAATCTCCTTTGAGAATATGCTCATAGTACAACACAAACAATTTTTGAGGAATACATGATCACTTTCAGATATAAGACAGTTTAAAAGGCAAATTTAAGAGAAAATTATCTAATTCTGTAGAACATAGTTCTGCCTGAATTACACCATGACATTTGCATCACTAAATAGAATACAACATTTAAGTGTGAAGCATCTGCATTTATAAGGTAATTCACAGATTCGGGATTTTCCAAGAAATGAAATAGATTCATTCATTCACATCTTAATGTATACTCTGTCTTGGTCATTGCTTTAAATGCTGAAGGTAAATGGTGAAAAGACAAAGATGGTCCAGTCCTTCCCTCATGAAGTGAGTGTATTGTCTAATAGAGAAGATAAGAACTAGGTATACAGGCTGTATGTGGTGGCTCATACCTGTAATTCCAGTGCTTTGGAAAACCAAGATAGGAGGATCACCTGAAGCCAAGAGTTTGAGGCCAGCCTGGGCAACATAGCAAGACCCCATCTCTACAAAAATTTTTTTTTAAATTAGCTGGGAGCCAGGCTCGGTGGCTCAACCTGTAATCCCAGCGCTTTGGGAGGCTGAGGTGAGTGGATTGCCTGAGCCGGCGGGTTCGAGGCCCGCCTGGGCAACTTGGTGAGACCTCATCTCTACAATAAGTCAGAAAATCAGCCGGGCATGGTAGCGCGTGCCTGTAGTTCCGGCTACTCGGAAGGCTGAGGTAGAAGGATCGCCGGAGCCCAGCAGGTTGAGGCTGCGGTGGCCGGGAGTGGCCACTGCACTCCAGTCTGGGCGATGGAGTGAGACTCCAACTCAAAAAAAAAAAAAAAAATAATTAGCTGGGCATGGTGGCTTCTACCTGTAGTCCTAGCAACTTGGGAAGCTGAGGTGAGAGGGTTACTTGAGCCCAGGAGTTCGAAGTTACAGTGAGCTGTGATCGTGGCACTGCACTCCAGCCTGAGCAATAGTGCAAGACCCTTTCTCTAAACAATTTTTTTTTTTTTTTTGAGTTGGAGTCTCGCTCTGTCGCCCAGACTGGAGTGCAGTGGCTGCTCCCGGCCACCGCTGGGCTCCGGCAATCCTTCCGCCTAAGCCTTCCAAGTAGCTGGAATTACAGGCATATGCTACCATGCCTGGCTGATTTTTTGATTTATTGTAGAGATGAGGTCTCGCTGCCTAGGTGGGTCTCGAACCCGCGGGCTCAGGCAATCCACTCACCTCAGCCTCCCAAAGGCGCGGGATTATAGGCTGAGCCACCGAGCCCGGCAACAATTTTTTTAAAAATAAAAAACTAGTTATACAAACAAAACAATTAAAAATTATGTGTTATCAAATAAATAAGCAGGACTACAGTAATAGAGACTATCAGAATCTGCTCCAGAAAAGGTAGCCAGGCTTCTTTGAGTAGAATGAAGAATGAAAAGAAGAAAGCCATGTAATGATTTAGGCAGAGGGAACAGCATGTGCAGAGGCTATGAGGAGGGAAAGAACTTGCAATGTTCAAGATGCTGAAACTTCTTTAGGCAGTAGCTGGAGCATAATAAGCAAGGGAAGGGGGCACAGGATGAAAATGGAGAGGCAGATAAGGAGAAGATCATGCCTTGATATTGAATTTTATCCTAAGAGCAATGGAACACTGTTTTTGAAAGGTTCTAAGCAAAGGAGTGGTATGTAATTTATTCTTAAAGATTTATCAGCCGGGCTCGGTGGCTCAGCCTGTAATCCCGCGCCTTTGGGAGGCTGAGGTGAGTGAACTGCCTGAGTCCGCAGGTTCGAGACCCGCCTGGTCAGGCGAGACCTCATCTCTACAATAAATCAAAAAATTAGCCGGGCGTGGTAGCGCACGCCTGTAAATCCGGCTACATGGAAGGCTGAGGCGGAAGGATCGCCAGAGCCCAGCAGGTCAAGTCTGCGGTGGCCGGGAGCGGCCACTGCACTCCAGTCTGGGCAACAGAGTGAGACTCCAACTCAAAAAAAAAAAAAAAAGATTTATCTTGCTCCCATGGGAAGAATGAATAGGACTGGACAGGCCAGTTACATTTCTGTATTATGCTCATGTAGAAAATGATGGTGGTCTTTGACTAGAGTGACGCCAAATGTGCTGGAGAGTACGGGACAGACCTGAGGTATATTTGAGATATAACCATTATATAGCTTTCAAACTTTTCCTAAACCAACAGGTGTGATATCTTGATGCTTTAATTTGCTTTTTTCCGATTACTAATGAGTTCAAACCTTTCTTTTTTTTTTTTTGAGTTGGAGTCTCACTCTGTCATCCAGGCTGGAGTGCAGTGACACACTCACAGCCACTGCAGCCTCAACCTGCTAGGTTCAGGCAATCCTCTCACTTGTCTTCCAAGTAGCTAGAACTACAGGTGTACACCACCATACCCAGCTAATTTTTCTTGATTTATTGTAGAGATGAGGTCTCACCAAGTTGCCCAGGCTAGTCTTGAACCCGTGGACTCAGGCAATCCTCTTGTCTCTGCCTCCCAAAGTGCTGGGATTACAGGTGTGAGCCACCATGCCCAGCCTTCAAACATTTCTTGCTGGCCTTTTGGGTTTCTTTTCCTTTTTCTTTCTTTCTTTTTTTTGTTGGAATTGGAGTTTCACTCTATTGCCCAGGCTGGAGTGCAGTGGCATACTCACAGTCACTGCAGCCTCAGCCTGCTGGGTTCAGGTGATCCTACCACCTCGGTCTTCCAAGTAGCTGGAAACACAGGCAGGTACCATCATGTGGCTAATTTTTTTGATTTATTGTAGAGACAAGGTCTAGCCAAGTTGCCCAGGCTGTTCTCGAACCCCTGAGCTCAGGTAATCCTCTCACCTCTGCGTCCCAAAGTGCTGGGATATTACAGGCATGAGCCACCACGCCTTGCAGGTTTCCTCTTTTTAAACTTCTTATCCGGCCGGGCTTGGTGGCTCAGCCTGTAATCCCAGCACTTTGGGAGGCCAAAGCGAGTGGATTGCCCGAGCCTGCGGGTACGAGACCCGCCTGGGCAACTTGGCGAGACCTCGTCTCTACAATAAATCAAAATATTAGCAGAGTGTGGTAGCGCGCGACTGTAGTTCCAGCTACTGGAAGGCTGAGGTGGAAGGATCGCTGGAGCCCAGCAGGTCGAGCCTGCGGTGGCCGGGAGCAGTCACTGCACTCCAGTCTGGGCGACAGAGTGAGACTCCGACTCAAAAAAAAAAAAAAAAAAAGTAAAACAGAATACAGGATTAGCAGATATAAGGAACAGTCACTATCTCTAGGGCTGAGATAAGAGTGTCTCCCTTCAAGGAAGAGCCCGGATAAGAACTGAGGTGCAGAACTTGTTAGAGGATGTGCCAGTGGCTCACTGGATGGCCAGGAAGTTGCCAGACATTCATCTTCTGCAGTGCTAGTGAAAGCCATTCTTGGCGAGGTGATTCACCAGAGGCACTCTATTACAAACCACTCCCAACAAGTACCAGGAGAAGTTTCTGGTTACTGGCCACTATATACTGCGGGGTGGCCAAGCAAGAAGAAGCCATGTACACTGCAGGAGCCAGACACTAGAGAAGTTGCCCACACCAAAGAAGTCTGCCTAACGAAAACACCAGAAACAGGATGCAAAAACCTTTTCTCCTGTCCTATCTCTCCAGTACCATCTACTGACAAAGCTTAATAACTGCCAGCTAGCAGAGAATAAATATTTAAAGGACCCAATTGGGAGGTGGAGGCGATAGGATTGCCTGAGCCCAGGGATTCAAGACCAACCTACGCAACGTGGCAAGACCTTGTCTCTACAATAAATCAGAAAATTAGCCAGGCATGGTGGTGCATGCCTGTAGTTCTAGCAACTTGGAAAGCTTAGGTGGAAGGATTGCCTGAACCCAGCAGGTCGAGGCTGTGGTGACTGTGAGTGTGCCACTGTACTTACCACTGCACTCCAGTCTGGGTGACAATGAGACTCTGTCTCAAAAGTAAATAAATAAATGGCTCAAATACATTTTGCAGAGCAGGCAAAATGGATAAACTAAGAATTAAAAAGCAAATTAATAACTGGCACACTAGAGAACCTACTCATTATTCCTATTTTTTCAGAGATGAGGTCTCTCTACGTTGCCCAGGCTATATTCAATCCTCCTACCTGGGCCTTCCAGTACTCATTATATTCAAAATGGTTAATAAATAGAAGCAAGCAGCTGGGCGTGGTGACTTATGCCTGTAATCCCAGCACTTTGGGAGGCTGAGGTGAGTGAATTGCCTGAACCTGCGGGGTCGAGACCCGCCTGGGCAACTTGGTGAGACCTCATCTCTACAATAAATCAAAAAATGAGCTGGGCGTGGTAGTGCACGCCTGTAGTTCCAACTACTTGGAAGGCTGAGGCGGAAGGATCGCCAGAGCCCAGCAGGTCGAGGCTGCGGTGGCTGGGAGTGGCCACCGCACTCCAGTCTGGGCGACAGAGTGAGACTCCAACTCCAAAAAAAAAAAAAAAAATTAGCTGGGTGTGGTGATGCACACCTGTAGTTCCAGCTACTTGGAAGGCTGAGGTGGAAGGATCACCTGAACCCAGCAGGTCGAGGCTGTGGTGACCATGAGCATGCCACTACCCTCCAGCCTGGGCAACTGAGTGAGACACCAACAGAAGAAAAAAAAAAAAGAGCTATAAACCATGAAAAGACATGGAGAAAACTTAAATGCATACTTCTAAGTGAGAGGAAGCAATCTGAAAAGGCTATAGACTATGATTCCAACTATAAGATGGTCTGGAAAAGGCAAAAATATGAAGACTAAAAAGATCAGTGGTTGATAGGAGTTAGGGAGGAGGAAGGGATGAATAGACAGAACACTGAGGAATTTTTGGGCAGTGAAACTATTCTGTATGACACTACATAATGGATACATATCATTATACATTTGTTAAGCCCACAGGATGTACATCATCAAGAATGAACCCTAATGTCAACTGTGGACTTCAAGAGATAATGATGTGTCAACATAGGTTCATCGATTGTAACAAATGTACACTGTGGTGCCAGAAGTTGTGTGTTATATGGAAACTCTGTACTTTCCACTCAATCTTGCTATGAACCCAAACTCTAAAAAATAAAGTTTATTAATAAAAAAGAAGAAAAGGCTGGGCACAGTAGCTCACACCTGTAATCCCAGCACTCTGGAAGGCAGAGGCGAGAGAACTGCCTGAGCCCAGGGGTTTGAGACCAGCCTGGGTAACTTGGTGAGACCTCATTTCTACAGTAAAATAAAAAACTTAGCTGCACATGGTGACACGCGCCTGTTGTTCCAGCTACTCGGAAGGATCGCCTGAGTCCAGCAGGTTGAGGCTGTGGTGATCATGAGAGTGCCACTGCACTCCAGTCTGGGTGACAGAGTGAGAGTCCAACTCAAAATAAATAAGAAGAAAAATCTCAAATCAATAACCTTCCATGTTAAAAAACTAGAAAAAAGTTGCCGGGCAATGTCTGCCTACTCAATGTGAAGACAGCAAGGATGACGACCTTTATGATGATCCACTTCTACTTCATAAGTAACTAATTTTACCTGAGAAAGAAGCCCAGAAGAAAAGGGAAGAAAGAAGAGCAGGGAATGGCTCTCTCCCAGGGACTGTTTACATTCAAGGATGTGGCCATTGAATTCTCTCAGGAGGAGTGGGACTGCCTGGACCTCACTCAGAGGGCCTTGTACAGGGACGTGATGTTGGAGAACTACAGGTACCTGCTCTCCCCGGGGGAGGATAACTTCCCACCAGAAATCAATATTTTTGCTGGATTTGCAAACAAGGAGCTATTACCAAATGAAGATATTAATAAAGCGGAATTATGCCATCTTGTGAATTGGACAGAAAAGGAAGCCATGGTATCAAGGGTTTTGACCTCAAAGAAGTCTGGGAAAATGTGTATAAGTTTGACAGCCAGTGGAGATACGATGCGAGAAATTACAAAGAATTTTTGACCTGCAACAAAAATCTTACTTGTAGAAAACAACATAATAAATCCTCAATTAACTTAAAAAAAAAACTAGAAAAAGAAGAGCAGGCCATTGCTTTGTTAAACACTTGTGTGTCCACTTGCTCTTTGAGCTACAGCTACCATGTTTTCTAGTTCTGGCCCCCTCCTCTATCTTGGGGAGGTGAAATAAATCTCTCTCTTTAATTTACTTTCTAAATAAAGTATATTTTCCGATCTAAAAAAAGAAAAAGAAGAGCAAATTAAATCAAAACACGTAGATGGAATGAAATAATAAAAAAATTAATGAAATAGAAAACAAAAATAATAGAGAAAAATCGACATAAAAGAGTTCACTGAACAAAAGCAACAAAGATGACAAACTTTTTTTTGGAGCCAGATTCTCACTCTGTGGCCCAGGCTGGAGTGCAGTGGCATGCTCATGGCCACTGCAGGCTCAACCTATTGGATTCCTTCTGCCTCAATCTTCCAAGAAGCTGGAACCACAGGCATGTACCACCATCCCCAGCTAATTTTTAGATTGATTGTAGGGATGAGGTCTTGCTATGTTGCTCAGGCTGGTCTCAAATCCCTGAGCTCAGGTAGTCCTTCTGCCTCCCAAAGTGCTGGGATTACAGGCACGAGCCACCATGCCTGGCTAAAATTGACAAACTTTTAGACAGAATGACCAAGAAAGAAAGAAAACTTAAATTACTAAAATTAAGTAATGAAAGAGGGAACGCTACTACCAACTTTACAGAAATGAAAAGGATCAAAAGAGAATACTATGAACAAGTGTATGGCAACAAATTACTATGTTGAATGGACAAATTCCTAGGACTATACAAACTACCAAAACGGACTCAAGAATAAATAGAAAATCTGAATAGAACTACAACAATTAGAGACTGGACCGGGTTTGGTGGCTCAGCCTGTAATGGCTCAGCCTGTAATCCCAGCACTTTGGGAGGCTGAGGCGAGTGGAATGCCTGAGCCCGTGGGTTCGAGACCAGCCAAGGCAACTTGGCAAGACCTCGTCTCTACAATAAATCAAAAACGTTAGCCGGGTGTGGTGGCACATGCCTATAGTTCCAGCTACTAGGAAGTCTGAGGCAGAAAGATCACCTGAGCCCAGCAGGTTAAAGGCTGCAGTAGCCATGAACATGCCACTACACTCCAGCCTGGGTGACAGAGTGAGACTGATTCAAAAAATAAAAATAAAAATTTGATGCCTGGGTCCTATCCCTGTAGATTTGGATATAATAGATCTGGATACCGTGTGGGCATTTGGAATTTCAAAAGTTCTCCAGGTAGTTCTTATGTGTAGCTAAAGTTGAGAGCTGGTGCTTTAGGGTGGCTGATCAGTCTGAACCTGTTTTCATGGATCAGCAGCCTGGGCTGTTGCCATCAATTTCTGTGGTAAAAGAGTAGGCAATAACTGCCCTAAGGTACGAGTTCTCATCCACGGATGAGTTGTGAATATTCCCTCCTCAAGTTTTTGGAAATTTGTGATGGATTGGTGTTCATTCTTTGAACATTTGGTAGAATTCACCAGTGAAGTCATCTGGGTCTGGGCTTTTCCTTATAGGAAGTTTTTTTATTAATTATTACTAATTCAGTCTCTATTTTTTTTTTTTTTTTTTTTAGTTGGAGTCTCACTCTGTCGCCCAGGCCGGAGTGCAGTGGCAGGCTCATGGCCACCCCAGCATCGACCTACTGGGCTCTGGTGACCCTTCTGCCTCAGCCTTCCAAGTCTTGGAAGACTAACTTGGTAGTCTTGAACCACTGAACTCAGGCAATCCTCTCGCCTCTACCTCCCAAAGTGCTGGGATTACAGGTGTGAACCACCGTGCCCGGCTGGCATCAATATTTTTAATAGCTCTCCAGGTGATGTAACTATAAGAAAATATAAAAGGAAAACTAAGGGATATGGATGCTAAAAGTCAAACTTACTCTCTATTGGATCATTCCAATCTCCTTCCCCACCTTGACCAAACTCTAAGAGCTGACAGATTAAAACCTAAGACCATCTACACTCAATTCTCCCTCTCCCTAATGGTTAAGAGGTGAAACATTGACCAGTAAGGTTGTATGGTGGTAGCTATAGGAGTGATGATCAGATGCTTTTTGGTGCCTAGAGCTCTCTACCACAGGCTGCATCCTCTCCTCTTTACTTTTCTTAAGTTCACTGGTATTAATACAGACCCAGGCATGCCATCTGGCCTTTCCCCAATGCAGGAAGAATTAGCAGAATGACAAAGGCATTAAGGAAGCTTCAGGTTGGGAGAACTTCAGGTTGGGAGAACAGGCATGGAATTATGACTGTATGGTGGATATGGGGGGACCAGAAGCAGAGCAATTATTAGAGCATAAAATTGAAAAGTGGGACAAGGCACAGAGAGGCTGCAGAGGAATTACTCAGGACTCCTTTTTTCTCTATTTTTTTTTTCAGAGCGAAGGGGACCCTGGGTGTGGGCTCTAAGAAAAAGCTCTCTCTCTATTTTTTGAGTCAGAGTCTCACTCTGTCATCCCAGGCTGGAGTACAGTGGCACGCTCACAGCCACCGCAGCCTCGACCTGCTGGGCTCAAGTGATCCTTCTGCCTCAGCCTTCCAAGTAGCTAGAACTACAGGCACACACCACCATACCCAGCTAATTTACCCAGGACTCTTACTGGCAAGTGACAGGAACCCAACTCCAACAAATTTAAGTAGAAGAGTGGTTTATTGGCAGAATCCCCAGATAGTTCACAGAATCAAAGGAAAAGCTGTAGAGACCTGAGGCACTCTGGAAATTTCAAGATTCAGAATTCAGAGTATTCTTTTATTCTGCCTCTTATTCTGGGGGCTCTCTGGCCTTAATCTCACACTGACAAAGAGTAAAGGAATAGGAAAAGGGAAAAAAAGCACTTTCCCTACTTTCCACTTACAAAGTCTGAGGGATGGACTCTGATAAGCACAGCCTGATTACATGCATACTTTTATGGCTTAGAAGAATAAGGACAAGGCTACTCTAAAACCGGAGTCTTAGTTGGGCATGGTGGTTCATGTCTATAATCCCAGCACTTTGGGAGGCAGAGGCAGGAGGACTGCTTGAGCCCAGGAGTTTGAGACCAGTCTGCGCAACGTAGTGAGACCTTGTCTGTACAAAAAATAAAATTGGCATTTTCCCAATGATCACATAGTTGAAATAGGGGAGGCAGTTCCCTAAAAGAAAGAGAATGCTGTTCTGAAAAGACTAAAAAATAAACCATTACACATAGGTACTAGGGAACCACTAAATAATTTAAGTCAGATTTTGGAATTTAAGTCCAGTATTTTGGAAAGGTAAGTGTAGCTATATGTGATGAATGAACTTCAAAGTGAAACTCTGCAAGAAGAGAAAGCATTTATAGCCGGGCTTGGTGGCTCAGCCTGTAATCCCGCGCCTTTGGGAGGCTGAGGTGAGTGGACTGCCTGAGCCCGCGGGTTCGAGACCCGCCTGGGCAGCGAGACCTCATCTCTACAATAAATCAAAAAATCAGCCAGGCGTGGTAGCGCATGCCTGTAATTCCAGCTACTTGGAAGGCTGAGGTGGAAGGATCGCCGGAGCCCAGCAGGTCGAGGTTGCGGTGGCCGGAAGCGGCCACTGCACTCCAGTCTGGGTGACAGAGTGAGACTCCAACTCAAAAAAAAAAAAAAAAAAAGAGAAAGCATTTATTCCGAAAGCATAAGTGAGAGATGTCTAGGACAAGGAGAGCTGAGAGGAGTTGGAGTTGAGAAACACTTATGGGCTAAAAGCAAGGTTTAATGATGATTGACAGTATAAGGTGAAGCAAAATGTAGGGATCAAGAACCCAAGAGCTTTCTGTTTTGAATGATGGGAGGATAATGGTTCCGTTAACTGAGATGAGAGCAGGAGTTTCAGGTCGGAAAGGTGGTAGGTAGTCTTGGCCATTTAAATATGAGGTGCTTGTGGGCTTCTGGAACATCCAGATAATTGTTAGACAAAGAGCTGGATAGGAATAAATTCTGAAACATGGGCAAAATCAAAGATAGATTTGAAAGTTAGTCATTAAAGTCATGAGAATAGCTGAGATCAGTAAATTTAAGTGAGTAGAGAACACTACCATTACAGGGCAGGAGAGATGATGAGGATTTCAGAAAGAAGTCTTGGAAGAAATAGAAGAAAATGAGAACCAGAGAGTACTGTCACAAAAGCCATGGAAGTAAAGAACTGCCCAGAATGACTGCTTACTGGTATCCAATGCACTAATGTGGTCTAGCTAGAGTGCTAAATTTTACCCGTTAAAATACGTGTTATATTAGAAATGGATAACATCAGTAAGACAAAAGCATCAAAGAGAAATGTTGCTGAGAGTGAACCCCAAGATAAAAATCTTAATTTGAATATGTTATATTCAAACAGTGAGACATTTAAATGGAAAGGCCTGGAATTGAAAATAAGGATAAGATGTTTAGGCTAGTGACAGTTATTTTGAGTCATAAGTGCATTGATAATACTGTAGTTGGAGAATCATGGGTGTGAGATTTCTCAGGGAAAGTACGATTGGAACTACAATGGAAGAAATATTGAAGGCACTGAGTGAGAAAGAGGTGTCCATGGAAGACAATAAGTGGCAAGACTAGAAGAAAAACCAGAATAGAGAAGTCCAGAAAGGTTTCAAGATGGTAATGAGAAGTGTAATGTTTGCTCCCTCTGGAAGGCTTCTTGAAAGGGTGAGGTTGTTAGGGATGGGAGACAGTTACATGTGTCATCCTCACTTATAACTAGACAGTAAACTCTTGAAGAGAGGAACTGTGATTGTTCCTGGTAACCCCTGGGCTGATTCAGAGACTTCTTTAAAACTGGTGTTCATAAACATTTTTTGGTTTGGTCTGCAGACATGTGAAAATCTGCTGTACATGGAACTATGGCACCCAGCCAGGCTGAAGTGGGAATGCTGTTGGCAGGAAGCTGAGTGAGGAAGGGAGGAGAGGAT
The DNA here is from genome assembly GCA_027257055.1 of Cephalopachus bancanus. Taxonomy (NCBI): domain Eukaryota; kingdom Metazoa; phylum Chordata; class Mammalia; order Primates; family Tarsiidae; genus Cephalopachus; species Cephalopachus bancanus. The sequence continues at coordinate 4,373,802 of JAPVLO010000168.1, read as the reverse complement.
CATCAAAGATCCTGAAATCAGGCAGGAATTTGAACTTGCTGTAGTACTCCAGGCACCTCCCAAGGAAAGAAGGAAACCCCTGCTTTTTTATCGATAATAATCCTCATATAGGAACGTATGTTGCAGTTAACACAGTACTCATGACCATTACCTCAATTGTTCCTCACGGAAGCTCTGTGAGTTAAGCACGATTTTACTAATAAAGAAACAGAAGTTTAGAGAGAATAGACTACTCAGTAGTTAGTAGATGGTAGACCCAGGGCTTAAGCCCAGTTGTTCCTTGCTTATCCTTTATACACAATGTTACTGGTTAATTGGGCTTCTGTAATGGAGTTTTAGGCTGAATAGACATTAAAATTATATTAAATTTGGTTTCTATAGTAGAAGTTTTAAGTTGAAGTAATATTATTAAAATTATATCCTTTTGAAAATATTTATTGAGTATAAATAAATGTCCTATACATTAAATATCAAGAAATATTCATTGTTGATTACAAGTCAGGATGTAATACTGAGAGAAACACAGAATCAAAATATCCACTCATGATACAGTAGTGATAATTCCATTCCAATACTGGGCACAATAATGATTTGCTCACAAGACACAACAAAATTTATCAAAAAAGGCCATCATTTTAACCAACCTATAATACCACAAGAGAAAACGAATCATAATATGAACAGCCCCAATAATCTTACCTTTGTCCTATCAATTTATCTGGTCATTTTGATACTGTAGAGTTACACTGTCATAGATTATAAAGATTCTCATTTCCTTGGTTTTATTTCAAACTATTAATGAATGACAAGTCATACAAAGCCAAAGATACTTTTTTAAGTAAGTTAGTCTTTGATAAGAGAAAAAGGAATCAAATTTTAGTACAAAGAAAGCATTTCCCAAGCAATGAGTCTCTTAACGGAAAAAAATAAAAGAGCAATGTAATTAACCTTTCTTTCAAAGAAAGAAAAGAAACCTAAATCTGTTATTGCAAATTTGGAAAGATAAATATTTCCTAGTCCCATAACATGTTTTATTTTATACGATGTACTTGAATGATGCAAGTCTATGAAGCAGGGATCTGTGGCAATCCAAATTCATCCACCAAGACTCCATCCTGTGAAAAGGAGGCAATGCTTAGTGCTACTATTTTTCACGTGATAACAAATAATTACAAACATTTAATAGTCAAAATTCATTTCCAAGTGTTTAATCAATCAAAACCCAAATCTCTTACAAGATGCAGAACAGACTTTTTCATGAAAGGTAAAGGAGGGAGTGAAGAGTCAGGAAGAATAAAAAGGAAGAGTAAAACAGAGAGAAAGAGATGTAGGAGTAAACCTGGAATGGGGAAAAGAAGCTGGGAGGGTCAAGAAGGAAAGGCTGAAGAGTCAGACCTTGCCTCTTCACTTTGATCCCTAATGTGAATCAATATCTTTTTAGCCTCCCAAATCCTTGAAGGAGCAGTGCCCTCAGACAGGCTTCCATATAATACTTTACTACAAAAACACAGGCAGTGACACCTCTGTCAATTAAAAAATCATATCTCCACAGTACATTTAACTCAGGAATCTTTGACCTTTTAAGAGTGGAAATAACATAGTTGCTTCAGGGACCTGGTACTAGGGAATTGGAAAGTTGGGCTATGGTAATAGTAATAAAAGTTATTTCAGGTGTGCTGAGAAAAAGCAACCAATGCATCTGGTACCCTGAGTGGCTACAGAGGGGGAGGTGAAGCGGGGTGGGCAGGAGAGAAAGGTTAAGACCATCCGAAGGCTCAAGGGAGAAGGGAGAAGTATAATAGAGGAAGATGTACATTCACAGAAATCAGCGATAAGGAACCTGAAAAATTATTTGTTCCCTGCCCTTGGGCCTACATTTTACAGATGGGAAAAACTGATGAGGAACTAAGATGAACTAAGATGAAGATAAGCAGTAAGATCTATTTATAATAACAACAACCATGTAGAATTTGGACAGAGCTTTAAGTCTGCAAAGTTCTTTACATAGAAGATCTAATTTGCTTCACACAACAGTTATGTGAGACTTGTAATTATCTACATTTTGCACAGCAAGGAACAGAAAAATTCAAAACAACTCACTGATTTGTCATAGTTAGTTAGTGTAAAGTGTCCTCATTCTTTTACCTTGTTGAATTAGAATCTTTCTGTATTAAGTTATATACCTAAATTATTAATCTCAAGTTTTAAAAAATCCACCCAATGATTAACTAGTGTGTCTGGAGAGTGAGACTTTCTTTTACACTGCTGCATAGCAAGTCTCATGCATGTGCTGCTGATGCTTTCCTAAGAAGTGTCTAAAAACTATCAATGACACCCACTGCTGGCTCACAAGGGTGATTATGTGCATTATGCAAATTGTTATTGCAAACAAAATTCCTGAGCCTGACACTATTTTTTTTTTTTGAGTCAGAGTCTCACTGTCATCCAGGCTGGAATGCAGTGGTATGCTCATGGCCACTGCAGCCTTGACCTGCTGGGCTCAGGCGATCATTCCACCTCAGCCTTCCAAGTAGCTGGAACCACAGGTGTGCATCACCATGCCCAGCTAATTTGATTTATTGTAGAGACGAGGTCTTGCTAAGTTGCCCAGGCTGGTCTTGAACCCCTGGGTGCAGGCAATCCTCTTGCCTCTACCTCCCAAAGTACTAGAATTACAGGTGTGAGCCACCATGCCCAGCTCTCACTGATACTATTAATGCAGCCAGTTCATCATCCAGTGCAGGAAAACTGGGCTTTCAAGGGTTCCCAAGATAATGATCATGACTGTCTTTCCTTATTCTACCATGTAGATTCCCAGACTGTTGGTCAAGAATAAAACCTTTACCATCTTGCCTAGAAATATAAACAGAAGAGGCTTTCACCTTGTTTTTCGTGTCAGTGGGGACACCTTCTGGGATTGCTGGTGCAGATGCTGCCTCATCCAAGTAAGAACTATCTTCATCAGCCAAAAGCTCATCACCCAGTGCATCCAACTCTGAGATGGAAACAATCAACATTTAAAAAAAAAAAATTTAAGCAAGAAAATTGCCAGTTACTGTTAAGAAAGTTAGCCAAATTATTTGTAATAAGAGGAAAATTTAAACACAAAGAGAAAGGGATTCTTAATTTCTATTTTCAAAATAAAGGATGGCCATTATAAGAAATCTGCAAGAAAACTTATGTGGTAAAATCCATGAAAAACAAAAAGCAAAATAAAACAAACAAAATGATCATTTCTTCAGATTACAAGGCCCCAGTCTTCCTGAGAAGACTCTAGGCTTATCAGTTGGCCAATTCAAACTGGAAAATCCTGATAATAACAAATATAAAAATTTCTCTCATGTGTTGATATACTTGAAAGAAGGCAATAAAAGAGGGAATGCAATTGCTGTATACCGTGTGACTATTACATGAAATTAGACTCTAAAAATAAATTTACGGTAAAGTGGGTTGGAAGTCAAGAAGAATAACAATAGTAGGTAGACTCATCAGGGGGAATTCAAGATGAGAAATAAAATAAAAAGAAATGAATGGAAGAAACCCCAAAAGCTTCTAGGTAAAAACAGACCATGGAGAAGGAGAGAGGAAAAAAAAAGGAGCATGATAGGAATCATGTGACAGAAATCCACTGTGGGGTGGTTCTGCCATCTACCCTGTGACTCATGCTAGAAATTGACGGCACTCTTAACAGCCTCCCAATTCCTCCATCTCCAATTAATCATTAAGTCTTGTCCATTCAACCTCCTCAAATGTCTTCCATCAGTCCAGTTACTTCTGCTTCTGCTACCATCATCCTAGTCTCTTGCATGACTATAGTAATAGCTTCTAAATCACTCTCACTGAGGCCACTCAACAACACTTCCCATTTCCATCCCAGTCCTGCTCATCTTTCAGGTCCAAGGCTGTCCTCTATGACTAACAAGTTTAGATTCCCCCGCTCTGTGCTCCCATGGCACCCCATACTTCTTCCCCATAGCTTGTGCTCTAGTAATTAATTACTCAAAGCAAATAGTTTATATTTCTCCCACTGCTAGGGGAGAAGCTTCATGAATGCTGGAATCCTGTTTGTTTTCTTCAGTGCTGAATTCTTGGCACCTAGTACAGAGCCTAGCATATAGTAGATGCACACTAAGTATCTGCCAACTACTGTTTCTTAATTGCATTTGCTGTTCTGAGGAAGAGGACTCCAAGTAGAAAAATAGGGAGAACCAAATCAAAAGGAAAACAGGAGGGAAAGGCCATGCTAAGGACAATTATAGATACCAAGCACCAGGTCAGCCTTTGCCTGGATCTTCCTTCGGAGTGTTTCCAACCCAGGGTTGTCGGTGGAGTATGCAACTCTGATGTGGCTGCCTCACAGCTCTTTGCCCAGAGACTGTACCATAAACTAACTTTCAGAGAATCTTGTTAGAAATTTTCACTAGCATTTGGGAAAACATCCCGGGCAGTTGTTCCTTTTGGACTCTAAAATTAAATATGTATTGCTTTTCTCATAACTTACCTGCTTCCAGGTCATCTTCATCTAATTCTGGGGTGCCATAACTGCGACTCAGAGCTTCTTGGATTTCATTTGCATCTTCCATCATATCCTCCAGCTGGTCTTGTAAATCCTACAGAAATATATGATTGGGTTTTCATTTCTTTTTTTTTTAAACCATTTTTCTTCTAACTACTCCCTTCTCCTACATTCTCCTTTGAATCTTAGAAATGAACAATTTGCCGGGTACAGTGGCTCACATCTGTAATCCCAGCACTTTGGAAGGTGGACGCAAGAGGATTGCCTGAGTTCAGGGGTTCGAGAACAGCCTAGGCAACTTGGCGAGACCTTGTCTCTACAGTAAATCAAAAAATTAGCCAGTTGTAGTGGTGCACACCTGTGGTTCCAGCTACTTGGAAGGCTGAGGTGGAAAGATCACCTGAGCCCTGCAGGTCGAGGCTGCGGTGGCTGTTAGCATGCCACTGCATTCCAGCCTGGGAGACGGAGTGAGAATCCAACTTAAAAAAAAAAAAAAAAGAATTAAAAAATACAAGCCCAGAGATTTCCTCTAACAATAACTATGAATGTCACAGACCCACATAATCTCTTTCCTCTTATTGGTGGCAAAATGTGAATTTAAAAATAAAGAAGAGAAGAACTGGTGATCTTGCATTTTATTTCAAGGTGCCTCATGGAAATCCAATGTCCTATTATGAGAATAGATGCCTATCAGCTCTCTACTGTTACAGAAGGTTTGACTTGAAAGATTCAGGCAAGCAACATTTATCAACATTGTCCTAGTTAGTGGAGGAAAGGAAGTTAATTGAGACAAACAAATTACTCTTCTCTAGTCAGCCAAAGACAGACTATAATATATAAGGAAATGAGGCAATAGCAGAAACAATTTTTGGTGATACAAAAAGTTGTACTAGTCCTACCATGGATGGGAAACCAAAAGGAAATCATGATAGGCTTGACATGAGACTAGGCTGGTAAAAAAAAGAAACAGAGCATAAATCATCTGTGAATGATCTTCCAGTGCTTAACTGGGAGACTACCAACAGGCTAAATATATGCATATAGTTATCCCTCCATAGACGTGGGGGATTGGTTCCAGGATGCCTGTGTATACCAAAACTGGGCATACTCAAGTCCCTAGTTGGCCCTGTGGACCTAGCATAAAAAAGCTGACCCTCTGAATAGGTGAGTATTGCATTCGATGAATGCTATATTATCTATCTGCATTTGGTTAAAAAGAAGCCACATACAAGTGGATCCACACAGTTCAAAACCATATTGCTCAATGGCCAACTGTAACGTGAAACCAACGGAAAAGTGGCACAGCATAACAAATAATGGTTAGAAGGGCAAACTCTGTAATCAGACATATCCAAATTTTACCATTACTCAGTGAGAAGCAATGTCTCTAAGCCTCAATTTCCCCATTTGTAAAATGGATTTTTTTATTTATTTAGAGTCAGAGTCTCACTCTGTCACCCAGACTGGAGTGCAGTGGCATGCTAACAGTCACTGCAGCCTCAACCTGCTGGGCTCAGGCGATCCTTCTGCCCCAGCCATCCAAGTAGCTGGAACCATAGGTGCATGCCACCACACCCAACTAATTTTTTGATTTATCGTAGAGACGAGGTCTCGCCATGTTGCCGGGGCTGGTCTTGAAACCCTGGGCTCAGGCAGTCCTCTCACCTCTGCATCCCAAAGTGCTGGGATTACAGGTGTGAGCCATTATGCCCGGCAAAATGGAATTACTAATAGCCATAGCTCACAGGTTTATTGTAAGAGCTTATTGCAATAATACATGTGAAACACTGAGCACCTAATCCTAGATATACCCTACTGTGCTAAGAATGTGCAGAACAACAATATGCTCTTCACATACTAACATTTCACACAGAGGAGAGCAGAACTAGTGCTGATAAAGCAGCAGGTCCAAATCGGCACTTTTTATCCTTCAGAATTTCAACAGCAAAGCAAGATATTTGAAAATTCCTTCCTGGCCCCCAAATTAGAGTAGGTTTGTTTTTCTATATAAAGGTGAAAAGGGTAGAAAGCAAAATGGAGTTAAATAATAATTAGAGGCTAGGCATAGTGGCTCATGCGTATAATCCCAGCACTTTGGGAGGCTGAGGTGAAAGGACTGCCTGAGTCCACGGGTTCGAGACCAGTCTGGACAACTCGGTGAGACCTCATCTCTACAAAAAATAAAAAAATTAGCTGGGCATGCCTGTAGTTCCAATTACTTAGAAGACTGAGGCAGAAGGATCGCCTGAGCACAGCAGGTCAAGGCTGTGATGGTCATGAGCGTGCCACTGCAGTCCAGCCTAGGCAACAGAGTGAGACTCCAACTCAAAAAAAACAAAAAAAAAAAGAAAAAAGAAAGAAAAAAGAACAACACACACAAAAGAAAATACAAGGAACCCTAAAAGAAGAAAATATAACTGCTTTTCATTATATTTTACTGGCAAATGGCATTACACAAAAAAGGTAAGTGTACATAGAACATTTTTCTCAAATTCCTAGAAGATACCACAAAGCTTAATTCCATGTAAGCAGACACTTGTGAAGGATTAAAGATGGCCCAGGATACTCAAAAAAAGTAAGAGAGGGGAGAAATGCCTTGTCTCTTACTAAAGATCTGCACTGCCAAAGAATGCCTCTCCAGAGGCAGTAAGATGCCTGCTACTAGTAATTGTTCACCCACCAATCACTGCTTGAATTGGGCAGTACTACCGTATCTCCTGTAATAGCCTCTCATTCACTAATCCTCAAACACTTTCTGAGCACTATGGCCAGGCATTGTTCTGGGCACTGCGGAAACAAGAGTGAACAAAATCAAGTCTCTGCCCACAATGACATAGACACTCTAGTCAGAAGGTAAAGAGCACTGTTATATCAGAAAGTAGACTCTCTCCTCTGGCCAGTCACCACTCACTCCTTCTGCTATCTCTGCTTGCCACCTGGGCTGTTCACCTGACAGCTCTTAGGGTTCTTAGGGCTTACCTCCCTGGCCAAAACCCAATTCCAAGAAAAAAAAATAGTAATTTTAAGGAACTAAAGACATTATTAGCTGGGTTCAGTGGCTCAGCCTGTAATCCCAGCGCTTTGGGAGGCTGAGGTGAGTGGATTGCCTGAGCTTGCAGGTTCGAGACCTGCCTGGGCAACTTGGCGAGACCTCATCTCTACAATAAATAAAAAAATTAGCTGGGCATGGTTGCACACACCTATGGTTCCAGCTACTTGGAAGGCTGAGGCGGAAGGATCGCTGGAGCCCAGCAGGTTGAGCCTGCAGTGCCTGGTAGCAGACGCTGCAACTCACAAAATAAAATCAAATAAAATAAAGTAGCTGAAGTTTAAAAAGACATTAAAGCTCTAAAGAGAATTATTAGACAAGGGAACCAATTCTACGCCAGAAACTGTACTAAGCACTTTACATACACTTCTCATACATATCCTCATTTTACACTTGCAACAATCCCGGGAGACAGGCAACAACACCATTAAAAATCTTTAAGTGAGTTAGAAGTAACTATGTTTCTTATGACCCAGGCACTGTGCATGTACATATACTACCTCAATTATCTTATCCTCATAATATAGATGCTCCTCAACTTAGAATGAGGTCATGACCCAATAAATCCACTATAAGTTGTAAATATCATAAGTAGATTTGAGCTGGGTGCAGTGGTTCATGCCTGTAATGTCAACACTTTGGGAGGCTGAGGTGGGAGGATCAGTTGAGACCAAGCACACGAGGCCAGGAGTTTGAGACCAGCATGGGCAAGAAAGCAAGACCTTGTTTCGATAAAAAATAGAAAAATTAGCTGGGTGTGGAGGCACATGCCTGCAGCTGCAGCTATTCAGGAGGCTGAGGCAGGAGGATCATCTGAGCCCTAGAGTTCAAGATTATGGTGGGCAGTGATTGTTCCACTGCACTCCAGCCTGAGCGACACTGTCAGACCCCAACTCAAAATAAATAAATAAACAAATACAGTGTTGAGTATTTCACTTAATTTACAGAATATTGTACTGAAAGTGAAAAACAGATGGCTGTATGAGTACTTGAAGTGTGGTGTCCTACTGAATGCATATCACTTTTACACTATCATAAAGTTGAAAAATCGTAAGTCAAACCATCGTAACTTGGGAACCGTTTGTAACTGTATGTGGTATTAGGATCCTTGCATCAATAATGAGGAAACTGAGCCCTTTGATACCCTTTTCTCAAATTTACTCTCCTAGTAAATGGCATGCCCAAGGTTCAATCCCTCTTTTGTGCTCTTCCCATCACACACACCTTCATTTGGATTCTTTCAGAATACAGTGCACATTATGCAGAAGCTAGCATACATCTCACCTCAATCTGGTCAATTTTCACTTGCTTATATGCTTTCTTCATTTCCTTTACTCCCAGTTTCATAGCATCAACCTAAAAAAAGTAGAAGAAAACACAGTATCTTAAGAAGTCATATTGGTTAAACAGACTTTTAAAAAACCATAGGAATAGAGCATAAGAGTAAAAACAGGAAATAATAGGAAAAGGGGGTCTGGGAGTACCGTGGTCTTGGTGTCCTTCAATGACTGGATGGTGTAATTGGCTTGTTCCATGTTAAATGACTGTTGGGCCAGATTGTCCCGCTGCTGCTCATACCTTTTTAGGGTCAATTGAGAATAGTAAATGTGAGTCAGGCAGGAATTTTCAGGAAGAATGTATCCCTATACTAAATAAACTAAAGTAACATACAGAAAAAAGTGGCTTAACACAAATACCATTTGGCATGTCCCTCCAGTCTTTCTCTTTTACATGTACAGTTAGTTATATGTCACTTAACAATGTTCTAAAAAATGTACCATTAAGCAATTGTTCTAAAAAATGTACCATTAAGCAGTTTCATTGTTGTGTGAACATCATAGTGCATACTTACACAAACTTAGATTGTATAGCCTACTACACACCTGGACTATATGACATAGCCTATTGCTCCTAGGCTACTAACCTGTACAGCATGTGACTGTACTTAATACCGCAGGCTACTGTAACACAATGATTAAGTATTTGTAAATCTTAACATAGAAAAGGCACAGTAAAAATATGGTATCATAATCTTATGGGCAATCATTAAATATTTGTTGCTGACCAAAACACTGTTGTGTAGTGTAAGACTATATTTTAGTTATAACAATATCTCCCACTTAATGTTACAGTATTTGCTTTTTTCTGCATTGCTACATATCTTTTTTTTTTTTTTTTTTTTGAGTCAGAGTCTTACTCTGTTGCCCAGGTTAGAGTGCAGTGACATACTCACGGCCACCGCAGCCTCAAGTTGCTGTGCTCAGGCAATCCTTCTGTCTCAGCCTTCCAAGTAGCAGAACCACAAGTGTGTGCCACCATGCCCAGCTAATTTTTTTATTTAGTGTAGAGACAAAGTCTCGCCAAGTTGTCCAGGCTGGTCTCAAGCCTCTGGGCTCAGGTAAGCCTCTTGCCTAGGCCTCCCAAAGTGCTGGGATTATAGGTGTGAGCCACCACACCCAGCGGATAAGACTATTTGGAAGGCTGCTGGGCTCAGGTGATCCTTCCACCTAGGTATTATATTTTATTAATCTTGTACCCATAATTAGGTAATCCATCTAACCTAATATAATGTCTGGCACTCAAAATGTGTTCTTAAAAATAGTTTTATATCAAATTATACTATTTCAAAGATTTTTAACACTATGGTTTTTATATAATGTTTGGAAACCATCTAAATATCCAACCAGAGCCGGGCTCGGTGGCTCAGCCTGTAATCCCGCGCCTTTGGGAGGCTGAGGTGAGTGGATTGCCTGAGCCCGCGGATTCGAGACCCGCCTGGGCAGCGAGACCTCATCTCTACAATAAATCAAAAAATCAGCCGGGCGTGGTAGCGCATGCCTGTAATTCCGGCTACTCGGAAGGCTGAGGTGGAAGGATCGCCGGAGCCCAGCAGGCGAGGCTGCGGTGGCCGGGAGCGGCCACTGCACTCCAGTCTGGGTGACAGAGTGAGACTCCAACTCAAAAAAAATAATAATTAATAAATAAATAAATAAATAAATATCCAACCAGAAGAAAAATGGTCAATTCATGGTGCATGCAAATGGTGGAATATTATGATTTCATTAAAAGACATAAAGTTTCTAAAGAATATTTAAAGGAATACAGCCTGCAATCCCAGCCTCCTTTGGGAGGCCGAGATGGAAGGACTGCTTGAGGCCAGGAATTTGAGACCAGCACAGGCAACATAGAGAGATCTGGTCTTTACAAAAAATTAAAATATTAATCTGGCAAGGTGGTGCATGTCTAATTAAGAGGTTGAAATGGGAGGATTCCCTAAGCCCAGGAGGTAGAAGTTGCAGTGAACCAGGATCATGCTACTGTATTCCAGCCTGGGTGACAGGGTGAGACGCCGACTCAAAAAATAAAATAAAAGAACAGGGAAATGTTTGTGATATAACATTAAGCAGAAAGGATAACCTGTACATACATACTATAATTTCAGATTTCTTCTAAAATTTATATGCTCACATGCCATGGATACATAAGCATAGAAAAAAAATGAGAAGAAATCGACATTTTAAAGGTGGCTACTTCTAGTAGTAGGAATCTAGGTAAATTTTATTTTCTTCTGTTCATATTTATCTATTTTCCAAGCTTCTACAATGAATGGCAATGCTGCAGCCATAAAGAACAAAATCATGGCCTTCACAGCAACTTGGATGCAGCTGGAGACCATCATAATAAGTGAACTATCACAGAAACAAAAAACTGAATACTGCAAGTCCTCACTCATAAGCGGGCCCTGATCACTGGTCACACTAGCACAAGGGTGGGATCAGCAGATGTTGGACACCGCTAGGGGAAGGAGGGAGGAAAGAGAGGGAGGAATGTGGCAACACACTGGGTACCTGGTCCACTATTAGGGGGAAAGAGGGCCAACTAGAAGCCCAAATTTCACCTGCACGCAACCTACTTATGTAGTAAATCCCCACTTATACACCACAATGCTAAAAAAAGAAATTGCAATGCTAATTTTGGGACCAGCCTAGACAACTTGGAGAGACATCACCTCCACAAAAAATAAAAAAATTAGCCAGGTGTGGTGGCACATGTTTGTATCCCAGCTACTTTAAGAGGCTATGGCAGAAGGATCGCCTGAGTCCAGGAGGTCAAAGCTGCAGTGAGCCATGATAGTGCCACTGCACTCCAGCCTGGGTAACAGAGTGAGATCCTGATTCAAAAAAAAGCTACCTATTAAGAATGTAATCATTTCACCATATTCTCACCACTCTAGGCATTACAATATCTTTTTCCAATTTGACCTAACCTAAAAGGAGGAAGATGGCATCTGATGTCTTCCAAAAAGTCATTTTAAAAAAGAGATAAGCTGGGCTCGGTGGCTCAGCCTGTGCTTTGGGAGGCTGAGGTGAGTGGATTGCCTGAGCCCGCGGGTTCGAGACCCGCCTGGGAAACTTGGCAAGACCTCATCTCTACAATAAATCAAAAATAAAAAATAAAAAATTAGCCGGGCGTGGCAGCGCGTGCCTGTAGTTCCAGCTACTTGGAAGGCTGAGGCAGAAGGATCGCCGGAGCCTGGCAGGTCGAGGCTGCGGTGGCCGGGAGCGCCACTGCACTCCAGTCTGGGCGACAGAGTGAGACTCCAACTCAAAAAAAATAAATAAATAAAAGAGAGATAACAACAATTTTTCCGGTTCTCTATTAACTAATTAAACCTGACCCTCACAACCCTGCAGAGGATTTTCATCAGCTCAACAGCAGTAGTAAGCACCATAGATACTATTTGGCCTTTCCTCAAAATTGAGACATGGCTCTTTAAAATAAATTAAGGACCCTTAAATCTATCTGGTAGGAGTGAACAAATATTCAGGAATCCTAACTTTACAAACAAAAACAAAAAGGCGCACTCTAAATAAATAATGGGAGAACCAAACCTTATAGATCTGGTCAGTCCAAAACAACAGTCAATAGCTACATACGGCTACTTAAATTACTAAAATTAGATGTAAGCCTCAGTTCCTTACTCACACTAGTCACATTTTAAGTGCTCAATAGCCACACATGATTAACAGCTACTGTACTGGACACTCAGATATAGAACATCTCCATCATGGAAAAAGTTTTATTCAGACAGAAGGTATTACAACAGCTGAACACATGGGGGAAAACCCAGCTAAATCGATGAAAATGTGTAATTAAATCAAGAATGTGTAGAGAATGGTTTGAAAACCTGAAGGAATGGAAGACCATTTCCCTTTTCATTAAACCTTCCAAAGGGAAAGAGATGATAGAGATGATGCAAATAACTTACATCCGCTTTTGCTTTAAAACTCTCAAGGCTTTCTGCTTGACCATATTCTAGGGAAAGAACAGATTGAATAAAAACAAAGTAGAAAACATACATGAAATAAACCTCCCACATCCTCAAACTCACATTCCTACTTGCTCTCTTCTTCAAAGTAGTAGATATAGTGGCTGCTACTGTTCTTCCCCATTCCAGCACAGACACCTCTAGCGTACAATCTTCAGGCCTTAGCGCCTGTCTTTGCATCCCACATCTCAGTGTCCTGAACTACTCTCCCTTTTCTTAATGCATATTATCTCCACTTCCAGGGCAACAGTGCTGATTTTGTATATCCAGTTGCCTTATGGAGATTCTCCACTTGAATATCTCAACTCAAGCTCAATATGCCCAAACTCGTCAACCTTATCACACTTTCGAAGTAACAACAGCTCCAAAATCTCACTTCTCTAGGTTGAGAACCTTTGCATCAACCTTATGTTTCTTCTCCATTGTCTCTTCATGCACAGTCATCCTGTTTACTGACTTTCAGAACTCACTTTCAAACTGATTCCTTTCATGTCACTCTCATGACTACCACCGGGGTTTGGGCTTTCATCTCCTCAAGTCTACATGGGCTTTCCTGCCTCTGGTTGGTCCCCATTCCATCAACTAAGACAGCTGGGAAAAGCCTCCCTTTTCTATATTGCTCCATATATCCCTTTACTTGCCCTAGTGAGGAAGGAAAAGCAGATATTATTACTTTATAGACAATAATAACTAACATTTACTGAGTAGTATGTATTACGCATAGTGCCATGAAGGTCACACAAATTACCTCATTTAATTCTCACACTAGAAAGAGATATTTTCCCCATTTTACAGAAGGGAAAATTAAGGTTCAGTGATGCCTTAGCTCACATGGTTAATAAGTTACAGCTTTTTTTTTTTTTTTTTTTTTTTGAGTTGGAGTCTCACTCTGTTGCCCAGACTGGAGTGCAGTGGCCACTCCCAGCCACTGCAGCCTCGACCTGCTGGGCTCTGGCGATCCTTCCGCCTCAGCCTTCCAAGTAGCTGGAACTACAGGCGCGCGCTACCATGCCCGGCTAATTTTTTTTGATTTATTGTAGAGATGAAGTTGCCCAGGCGGGTCTCAAACCCGCGGGCTCAGGCAATCCACTCACCTCAGCCTCCCAAAGGCGCAGGATTACAGACTGAGCCACTGAGCCCGGCTAAGTTACAGCTTATTAACCAGGTAGCTTTATATCCATAGTACTATCCATAGTGCATGTGCTTAAACACAGTACGCTATGTTCCTACCTCACAGGAGTGGAAAAAAAGTTAAGTGACTTTATCAAGGTCACAACTAATAGGTAGTGACAGTATGAGAACACTGGTCCCAGATGCCTAGTTCAGCAGGCCACTCCTTAACCAGTCTATTATACTGACCTAATCTGACCAGCCTGGCAACTCACAGATCCTGAGCACAGTCCATCCCTCCTCCCCAGATTGCAACCTTCTCAGTAGAATATGGTAATTCCCACGTACATGCTTCCGGACACTGGATCAGCATCTTCCCTCCACCAAGTCAAACCCCAGTCTCCCTCCCCAATCTGGCTGCAAACTCTCTTCCCTGAAGGATATATCCTCACATATGTTTTCTCCTTACCAGACTGTGAGCATCTATTCTGCATCCTTCATCAGCCCCTACAATCGGGTCCAACTTCTACAGGTGTTCAAATTAGGCTGTGACAGCAGTTTCTGCAGCAGCTGCTGCCTACCTTACCTTTGCAGGACCCTCTCTCATCTTCTTGATCTGATCTTTATACTTCACTAGTTCAGCATCCAACCGAGAAATCTTCTTGTCAATGGATTCTGCCCTGCTGTCCACCTTGGGGGAAAATATCAAATGCACTCATAGTTATTACATTATACTTATACTGGAAGGAGAAGGAAAGGAAGGAATATAAAGAAAAAAAGAAAAAGAAGGGTTTATGGTGAAGAGTGGAAAACAGTGGTTCACATGGGGCGGAGGTTCCTAATCAGAAACATTGGAGAGTTTTTATAAACTATTCTTTGCCCTCCAGATTCTGATATACTGAGTACAGCGATTCTGATATATCAAGTATACTGGGGCAGAAAAATAATTCGAGTGTCACTGGGCTGAAGAGCTAAGTTGGAATGTCCCTGGGATCAGACTAGCCAAGCTGAGAGGTTAACCAGGAGGCACGTGAAATGGGCCTGTGCCCAGTGGACACTGGCTAAAACCATAGATCTAATGCCAATCCCTAGATCTGGGATAGTGGCTTAATCTGAAGGGCCAGGGTTCCGGATTTTGTGTTACTGAGATCCAAGATTGAGGAACAGGTAAGTGACCTAAGATATCAAGCTGAGAGTCCTGAGGTCGGCAAGGGATGAGGGACTAGGGACGGGTAAGGAGTCAGGCTGGACGAGGTGGGATGGGTGTACGGCCCCAGGGCTAGATGAGGTGAGGGGGTCAAGGCGAGAGTGAGTAGACGGGACAATGGGCATCAGAACAGGATGCGAACCAGATAGGGTGATGGGGTTAGAGGGTCCCAGGTTTGTGGCGTTAGGAATGACTTGGGTAAGCAGATGAAGGGATGAAAGCGGGATGGAGATGGCCGAAGTGAAAGGGGCCAGGGACACAGGGAATGGGGTGGAGGAGTAGGAGCCCGAGGCCGGGGGTGGGCGGGGTCGGGTGTCAGAAGCTCTGAGCCTAGTTATGCATGGTCAAGTGCCCACCGTGCCAATGCAGTCAGTCAGGCTGGGCGGCGGAGCCTTGGGTTTCGCCTTCCCGAAGAATCGATTCATCTTCACCGGCCGCGAAGAGACCCAAACACTGGAGCAAAACCAGAAACGGAAACAGAATAACTCTGGCTCTACTTCCGGCCCCCCCCATGCGCAAGCGCAGTGTGCCTGCTGGAGTTTCCAGATCCCTTTTCCGGGTTTTCAGTTCGTCCTTCCGGAGAAGGAGCGCAAGAGGATTGGGGGTAAAAGGAGGTAGCCGGTAGGAGGCGGGGCCTCCGCGGAGGGAGTAGGTGGGGATTTAGATCAGTAAGGCGGGGCCTAGGTTGAGTGGGTGGGGCCTGGAGGCGGCTTCCACGAAATAGGGCGGGGTAGCGGAGCTGGTTCCAAGGGGCGTGGCAGGTGGGCAGGGGCGGAGCCGGGAAGCCGCCCGGCGGGCTCGCAAGACGCGGCGCTCAGCTACCATTGCTGGGCGGGCAACAAGCGCTGGCCTGGCGGAGCGCGGCGGCGCGCGGAGAGCGCGAGGCGACCGGGAGCCCCTGGGCTCCCGGCGACGTGGCGCTCTGCCAGGCCGGGAGCCGCGCCAGTCGGAGCCCCCGGCCGAACGCGGCCCGCCTCCCTCTCGGCGTCCATCTGTCCCGAGTGCAGCCAGCAGGTATGTGCGACCCACCAGGGGCGCCGCCGCCGGCGCTCGCAGGCCGCGGGTGAAGAAGAAAGTTCGGCCCCGCTCGGCCCGGAGCGAGGAGGCGGCCCGGAGCGAGGAGGCGATACGGAGCGAAGAGGCGACCCGGAGCGAGGAGACGATACGGAGCGAAGAGGCGACCCGGAGCGAGGAGGTGACCCGGAGCGAGGAGGTGACGACCAGGGAGGAAATGGCGGCAGCCGGGCTCAGCGTGACCGTCACCCACAGTGAGTGCTGGGCGTACCGGGGGGCTCCGTAGGTCCAGCGGGGTCTGTGGGTTTTGTCACGTGTTCTCCAGAAGCGTGTGTCCTTGTGTTTGTCATGGTATCCGGAAGTGTGAGCTCTTGGCCGTGTCCGTGGGGACTGGCTTTTTCCCCGGGCTTGTGTCTGCACACCTTTTCATGTAGTCGGTGTATTTTGTCTCTGGCTATTTGTTTGGTCCTGGGTGCGCCTGTCCGTCCGTGCTTTACCCGTGGGCCTCGTTTGTTCTGGTTGTGTGCCGGCGCAGTTATTATGCGTCTCAGTGTCGGGCTTGTATTTGGCCATGTGTACAATTGCTACGTGTTGTGTGATGAGTTTGAACTTAGCGCTTGGCGGAGTGTTCCTTATTTAATTGAGTTCCTCCTCCATATTGGACGCCGCCTGTTCGCTCTTTGAGTGGGTTGTGGGTCCAGGCATTACACTCTGGGCACCATTTGGTTGGGGTTGACACACCACAGAAGTCAATACACTGGAGCGCTGAGTCCAGGAAGTTTTCTTAGAATCAGCTAGGTGAGACCCGAGGGCCTCGGAATCTGAGACCAGGATAATAGATCCTGCAGTTTTGAGTGACCTTGGGATGGATGTCTCCTTTCCAGGCATCTGGTTTCTTCTCTGAAGTAGATTCGATAACTTCTACTCCCGCTGATCTCACAAGACTTTTGGGGGAACTCAGAGCTTGTTGTAATGCACTGGACGCAGGCTACCATCTCCTTATTGTCCATATCCCTGGGAACAAACTGGCATCTGCTTCAAAAAGAAATACTCTGCTGTTTAACTGTGTTCATTCATTTATATATTTACTGAGCACCAAACACGGGTGTACTCAAGTGTTCCCAGTGGGAGAGACTTGGAGGAAAACAGCAGTTTCTTGCCTATTACAGCAAGGAAGATGAGACCTGTACAATAGAGGGTACAGGACAGTCAGTCAGGCCACAGGCAGATGACTTGTGATGAAAAGCATGGGCTTTGGAATCAGCAGGTTCTGAGCTCAAGTTCTGACTCCAACCAGTTGTGTCTCCATAGTCAGGTCTTCACTGCACTGAACTTACAGTTTGCTCATCTGTGAAATAGGGAATAATAGGTAGAACTTACTTCATGGGGTTGTTCTGAGGATTAAATAAGATAATGCATGACATGAGTCTAGTACAGCCTCTGCTATTTCTGTATAGCTTGTATTCAACTTACTATTAAATCATTGTTTTCTTAATTACCTAATCTGATTTCTCTGTTAGAATAACAAACTCTGCATGATACTGCATAGATACTGCCATATGTGCTAAGTGCTTAAAATGTCAGTTGATATCATTCCTATTGTTAGGTTATTACGACAGAGGAAACAAAAATTCTTGAGGAGGTCACCAGAGGAAAGCTGGGTGGAGAGGGGCAGGCTCTTTGGAGTAGGTGGCATATGAGCTGGGCCTTGAAGGCTGCATAAATCATTACTGTAAATTGTCAGCCTATATTGGTTTATGTGAAAGAGTTATCTTCAATGAATCCTTTTATTTCTCCCCAGGCAATGAGAAGCATGACCTTCATGTTACTACCCAGCAGGGCAACAGCGAACCAGTTGTCCAAGATCTGGCCCAGGCTGTGGAAGAGGCCACTGGGGTTCCACTGTCCTTTCAGAAACTCATATTTAAGGGTAGGCATTTCTCTTCCAGCTTTGGGCTCTTATGGCTAAAGGACAGATTTAAAACTGCTTAACCTTTCCTAATAGTAACTCTTTCAGTCTTTAAACTGGGGCAATTTTTATTTTTTTATCCATTCATTTCTTCAACAAATATTTATTGAGACCCTGCTATGTACTAGATACTTTCAAACATCTGGATGCCTATCAGATTTGAAGTCATATAATGATGGCAGAAATCTCACCATTTTCAGTGAAGCACATGGGCAAGCTTCTTTTCCTAGGTTAGATCCTTCCCCCGTTATATGTCTATATGGTATCCCTACTATTTCTGTATCATTTGCATTGAAAGTTTTACAGAAATAGTAGGGGTACCATACTATTTTCTTAGTTGCTTAACATCTGACTTCTTTGTTAGAATAACACACTTCAAGAGGACAAAGGTACTGCTCTGTATCCAGTGCTTGGCAGCATTGTACTAACTCAAAGAAGGAAGGTTTTAAATAAATTTACCAGGGGCCTGGATGTGGCAGGCCTGCTGGATGATGCTAATTTCTGCCAGATCCTACATCCTTCCTCCCCACCCCTTGTCCTCTGTCTTCCCACTCCCATGGGAACCCATTATTTTGGTATGTGATGGGGGCAGATTTATTCTATTGGGTGTTAGTCGTTATAAGGAATTAAGTAATAGAAAGCATTTTTATTTATATTTTATAGTGCAACTTCTTGTATTTTCTTTTTAAAAACATTTTATTTCTGAACTTAAAGGGAGTAGAAATTCATGCTTCAAAATAGAAGAAAACACAAGGTAGAAAATGTTCTCCTGAATAAAAATCCTTCATAATAACACTGGGTCATCAGTGTTCATTGTGGCATTGAAGTTTCCAGAAAAAATGAGCTTTAATGCCTTCAGAGTCTTCTGTTATATGGATGTATAGTTAATCAATCCCCTATTCCTAAATATTTGGCTCTTTCTAGTTTCTCACTATTGTGAATAAGATTGCACTGAATATTGTTATATAATAGTTATTGTACAGGCACATGTCCAGTTATTTGTTTAGGATACATATCTAGAAGTGAAATTACTGGGTCAGGGTAAAGCTCTACCTCTATAAAACTTCTGCCAATTTATCCTCTTCTCATTTGTGAACTTACCTGTCTACTTTCTGTACTCTTGCTGAAATCTATTATCAATGTTGTAAAATTATTACAAATTGATATACTTTTCTTCTCTTTTCAGGAAAATCCCTGAAGGAAATGGAGACACCATTGTCAGCACTTGGAATACAAAATGGTTGCCGGGTCATGTTAATTGGGAAAAAGGTAAATTGCTTTTTCTGCCAGAAATTCTCAGAATCATCAGCAGATGCTGGACACTGCTAGGGGAGGGAGGGGGAGAGGGAGAAAGCAGGGAGGGGGGCATTTGTGAACACACTGGATACCTGGTCCACTATCAGTAGTAGAGAGGGCCAGCTAGGAGCCCAAGCTTTGCCTGCATGCAATCTACTTATGTAATAAATCCCCACTTGTATCCTGCAACTCTAAAATTGAAAAGAAAGAAAGAAAGAAATCCTCAGAATCAAATGACTGAAGTCTTTTATACATGTTTCTGTGTAGGGCCAAATTGAGGACACAGATTCTGCATTGCTGAAACACTTCCCTAAACAAATACAGTCTGTGTGTTTGCTGGGATTACCAGTTTGGTTCTCATGCCTTCTTGCTCCTATTGCTTAGAGCTTTTGCTCTGGTAATTAGGAGCAGTTATGCTGCCTCAACAACATGGTTTTTTTGTCTTGATGGAAACTTAGTCTAGTTAAAATGTTGCCTGGGACAGGCCTTATTCACTTGGGGCAGAATTTGCAATCAATCTTTTTTTCAAATAAACCTGTAGATATTAAAAATAAGCACACTGTGCCAGTTTCAGGAGCCTCTTTCTCTTTAACCATCCTTTTAACTCAAATCTCCCATAAGAGGACAACCCTCCTTGACTGGAGAGAAAGGTCAGATTGAGAGCAGGGGGGGGAGAATGAGGTCAGCAGCCTCTGATGTGATGGGAGAGAGCTGTGGCCAGTCCTGCATTGTGACACACTGGAATTGTTGAGCATGTGATGTTCCCTCACTTTGAGTGAGGCAGCTATGTAGAGAGAGGCAGAAATTAGGAAAGTGGAGGCAAAGAAAATCTAATCCAGACTTGAAACTGCCAGGGGACTTGGAACTCAAGATTTAGCCACAAAGAAGAATGAATAATTTGGTATAGTGTAACAAAGGAAGTGGCTGGACTGGCTACCGATTGTTCAGTGAGAGAATGGAAAAATATCCTAAATTTCTTGCTTAAGGGCCAGGGAGAATGGTGATGGGCAACAGGCAGAACTAAAGGTCAAGCTTGAAGAAGCTATAGGACCTTTAGTTGGAGCTGACCCAGAGTGCGTAGAGCAAAGTCTGAACTCAGGTGAGGCACTATGGCACTGGCCTTTAGTCCCAGCCTTTATTCCCTTTAGTCAGGAGGCTGGGCTTGAGCTCAGGAGTTTACAGTGGGCTATGACGGCTCCACTGCTCTCTAGCCTGGGTGACTGAGCAAGAACCTGTCTAAAAAAATGTCTGAACTCAAGTCTGTACCACCTCTTTTGGACTGTGTTACCTCAGGTTACTTTACTACATAAAGCCTCCATTTCATCATCTGTAAAACTATATCTCCAGCCAGGCGTGGTAGCACGCGCCTGTAGTTCCAGTTACTCAGAAGGCTGAGGCGGAAGGATTGCCAGAGCCCCCAGCAGGTCAAGGCTGCGGTGGCTGGGAGCGGCCATTGCACTCCAGTCTGGGTGACAGAGTGAGACTCCAACTCAAAAAAAAACCCCATATCTCCCTTGTAAGGTTGTGGTAAGGCTAAAAAAATAATACAAGTAACACACTTAGGATAGTACCTGTCATGTAGAGAATATTCAAGGAGATATTCATTGTCATCATCATTATCATATTATGTAGGAGAGCTCAGTTGGAGGCTGATATTTAGGAATTCCATGTAAAGAAAGAATAGTGGAATTCCATCTGTCTCACCATTTTGGGCTCCTCACAGGTGTTCACTGATGTTTGTTTTCCCTCGAGGCTTCTGTCTTGGCTTTGATTAGTCCAGGACTGAGGCAGAATCTGGCACTTGGATTGGCTCCATTTGCTGAACTCAAGCTGTCAGTGCCTCCACTAGAATGTTCACCTTCTCTCTAGTCTGGAGTCTTTGAGGATGAAAAACCTTAATGTATAACCCTTTGACTTGCTTTCCTGAGGCTACTGTTCCTGGTGTTGTTTTTTTTTTAATAGTAGTAAAGGCATATAAATTTATTAAATATGCATATGAGGAGAATCACAAAGTGATTGTCCCCTTGGTGGTTATTGACTTTTATTTTGAGTTAAGAGTCCCACTCTGTTGCCCAGGCTGGAGTGCAATAGCATGCTCATGGCCACTGCAGCCTCGACCTGCTGAGCTCAGGTGATCCCTCCACCTCAGCCTTCCAAGTAGCTGAAACTATAGGCATGCGCTACCACACCCGGTTATTTTTGGATTTTTTTTTTTTGTGTGTGTGTGACACATGCACTTTATTGACTGCCACTGTAGAAAAGTGTGTGAGTACAAACTGCTGTATAAAGGGGCCAAGGCAGGGGGAAGAGAATGGAAGGTCAGACACATGGGGCCTCGCCATGGCAGATGATGAACTCCATGTTGCCTCACAGTCTACTGGTATACTACAAAGATCACGACTGGAACAAAGATGACACCAATGGTCCCAAGGATACCGAGGATCAGGGCCCAGATGTTCAGGCACTTGGCGGTGGAGGCGTAGGCCTGGGCCCTGGTCATGTCGCCCACCATCTTCCTGTCCCTAGCCCCATCCTGGGGATGTCCCCTGCGTTCCTTTGCACTTTCTGAGAGGGCCTGGGATGCCATGGTCTGTCCTGTAATTTCTGGTTTGGGGCTTCATGGAGTAGGCGAAGGTGATGAAGCCCAGACAACAGACGTTCAGGAAGAGCGTGTTGAACAGGGACCAGACGACGTGGTCGGGCACAGAGGTGTTGCTGTGGATGTGGATCATGATGGACGTTGTGAGAGCAGAGCTGTGGGGTGGCCCCAGCACAGCCCCTTCGTGCTCCTCCTTGAGCATCTCATAGTTGCTATGAGGTGGTGCCGGCACTGGTCCGAGTGAAGGTCTGGGAAGTGTGGTTCATGGTGTGGAGATAGGAACAGCTGTCGTCCAGATGAGGTGAAGATGCTCAGGGGGTCCTTCCCAGTAGTTTCAGTTTCTCAGCCCTAATTTTTGGATTTACTGTAAAGATGAGGTCTCAGCAAGTTGTCCAGGCTGGTCTCGAACCCGTGGGCTCAGGCAGTCCTTTTACCTCAGCCTCCCAAAGTGCTAGGATTATAGGCATGAGCCACCATGCCCATCCAGTTATTGACTATTTTATTCTTAAACATTTTAGAAGAGTCCAGAGGAAGAAGTTGAACTAAAGAAGTTGAAAGATTTGGAAAAGTCTGTGGAGAAGATAGCTAACCAACTAGAAGAGCTGAATAAAGAGGTTACCGGAATCCAACAGGTAATGCTCTTCTATAAGAACTTTGTGGCTATGATAATGTGGTTATAAGATTAGACTCTGCATTGGGTTCAGATCCGGCTCCACCCTTTTTCCTACTGTGAGTAAGTTTCTTTATCTCATTTGTAAAAAAGAAATAAAAGTGATATTTCCCTCTTAGGGTTGTAGTGGGGATTATATAATGTAGGTTGAGCCTGACACATGCTAAGTACTTTATAAGTGTTATTGTCAAACCTCAGCCAGCATCCATTTGTGCTCATAGGAGAGCATCTGCCATGCTAGGATCATGTGTTATCTGAGCTACACCAGGTTGCATGTCCCAGTCCAGGCTGTTGTAGTGTGTTTGGCAAGGCAAAGAACATTGTGTTGATTCATAAAAGATCCAAGTTGAGTGTGATCTTAGAGGGGTGGGGCCATCCTATTCAATTCCTTATATTAGAGACAGTGCACTGAAAACCAGTAAGAATTAGGAACAGCCCAAGACTACCTACTTCTATTCCTCCTTCATTTTATAACATTAATGGGTGTGTGTTTATATTTGAATTGTAAAAGTCATATATACTGGTTGTACAAAAGTTTTAAGTACACATATAGGCACTGATATGGAAAATTAAAACTTACCTGTAAGGCCTCACCCCAGAAATAACCATTATTAAATCCTTAAATATATATTTTTCATCTTAAAAATATTTTGAAGCCGGGCTCGGTGGCTCAGCCTATAATCCCACACCTTTGGGAGGCTGAGGTGAGTGGATTGCCTGAGCCTGCGGATTCGAGACCCGCCTGGGCAGCGAGACCTCATCTCTACAATAAATTTAAAAAAAAAATCAGCCTGTAATTCCGGCTACTTGGAAGGCTGAGGCGGAAGTATCGTCGGAGCCCAGCAGGTCGAGGCTGCGGTGGCCGGGAGCGGCTACTGCACTCCAGTCTGGGCAACAGAGTGAGACTCCAACTCAAAAAAAAAAAAAAAAATTTTTGATATAAATTATGTACACTTTGAAAATTGCTTTTTTTTTTGAGACAGGTCTCTTTCTGTCTCCCAGGCTAGAGTGCAGTGGTGTGATCACAGCTCACTGCAATCTAAAACTCCTGGGCTCAAGCAAGCCTCCTGCCTCAGCCTAATCCCTTCTCAGTTGCCCACTTTCCTGGGAAATAATAAGTTCTACTGAGGAGGAATAAATGGGGATGTGTGAGCCCACAAACTAATCATCCAGCCTCAGAACCTCAGAGCTGGAAGAATCCTCCCACATTTTCTTTTTTTTTTTTTTTTTTTTTTTGAGTCGGAGTCTCACTTATCTCCTGGACTGTAGTGTGGCCCATCTCAGTCTGGGCTCAAATAATCCTTCAAGCTCAGCCTCCCAAGTACCTGGAACTACAGGCAAACACCACCACACCATTCTAATTTTTATATTTTTTGTAGAGACAAGGTCTCACTGTGTTACCCAGGCTGGTCTTGGTCTCCTGACCTCAAGTGAACCTCCTGCCTTGGCCTCCCAAAGTGTGAACACTGCACCTGGCCAAATTGTTCTTTAATTTGATTAAAAAATTGAACATTTAAGGGAGAAGTTAAGACATTCACAGGTAAACAAAAACTTAGAATGTTTATTACCACTAGATTTGCCCTGCAAGAGTTTAGCAGGGTGAAATAAAAGAAACTAGGCAATAACTTGAAGTCATATGAATAAATAAAGATCTCAGTAAAGATAAATTTGTGAGCAGTTATAAAAGCTAGTATTGGCTGGGAACGGTGGCTCCCACCTATAATCCCAGCACTTTGGGAAGCCAAGGTAAGAGGATTGCCTGAGCCTATGGGTTTGAGACCGGCCTGGGCAACTTGGTGAGACCTCATCTCTACAATAAATCAAAAAATTAGCCAGACGTGGTGGCGCGTGCTTTTAGTTCCAGCTACTTGGAAGGCTGAGGTGGAAGGATCACCTGAGCCCAGCAGATCAAGTTTGCGGTGGCCATGAGTGTGCCACTGCACTCCAACCTGGGCAACAGAGTGAGACGCCAACTCAAAAAAAATTTTTAAATAAATAAATGCTAGTATTATTGTAGCAGTGGTATGTAAATCTACTTTTTGTTTTCTACATGATTTAAAAATTTTAAAAAATTGCACATGTTTTTAGGTCATTCAAAAATTATCAAGCCGGGCTCGGTGGCTCAACCTATAATCCTGCGCCTTTGGGAGGCTGAGGTGAGTGGATTGCCTGAGCCCGCGGGTTCGAGACCCGCCTGAGCAACTTGGCGAGACCTCATCTCCACGATAAATCAAAAAAAATCAGCCGGGCGTGGTAGCGTGTGCCTGTAATTCCGGCTACTCGGAAGGCTGAGGCGGAAGGATCGCTGGAGCCCAGCAGGCGAAGCTGCGGTGGCTAGGAGCAGCCACTGCACTCCAGTCTGGGTGATCGAGTGAGACTCCAACTCAAAAAAAAAAAAAAAAAAAATTATCATATTTTTTAAAGCTTGCATATTTCATTATATGAATGTGTCATGGTTTAACTAGCTAGTTCTCTATTCATCACCTGATACTATTTTGTCATGTGTAATACATTCTTGAAAACCCTTGGACATAAATCTTTTTTGACCATTTCTAATTTTTTTAGTAGAATATATTCTTTGAGTTGGAATTGCTGAATTATACTTTTATTTTTATTTTTATTTTTACTTTTGAGTTGGAGTCTCACTCTGTCGTCCAGACTGGAGTGCAGTGGCCGCTCCAGGCCATCAAAGCCTTGACCTGCTGGGCTCTGGCGATCCTTCCGCCTCAGCCTTCCAAGTAGCCAGAACTACAGGCATGCGCTACCACGCCCGACTGATTTTTTGATTTATTGTAGAGATGAGGTCTCGCTGCCCAGGCGGGTCTCGAACCCACGGGCTCAGGCAATCCACTTACCTCAGCCTCCCAATGGCGCATGCGGGATTACAGGCTGAGCCACAAGCCTGGCTTGAATGATACTTTTAAAGCTCTTGCTACATGTTGTCAAATCTGTATCTAGCTCTTGGCTTTGCTGAATATCCTCAGAGATCCCTGCTGTCCTACTCTTGTTACTGGTCATTAGGCCAAGCAATGTGGGTAAATCATAAGATAACTTAACTAAAATGATAGAAGTGCCACTGCCATTTGTTACATATGTCTGTGCCACAAGTTATACTAGCATCTACATTTATACTCCTTTGTCTTCAAAATAACCCTGTGGAGTGTGGGTGTCATAACCTTCATTTAAAAAATGGGGACAAGCCGGGCTCAGTGACTCAGCCTGTAATCCAGCGCCTTTGGGAGGCTGAGGTGAGTGGATTGCCTGAGCCCGCGGGTTCGAGACCCGCCTGGGCAACGAGACCTCATCTCCACGATAAATCAAAAAAAAAAAAAAAATCAGCCGGGCGTGGTAGCGCATGCCTGTAATTCCGGCTACTCGGAAGGCTGAGGTGGAAGGATCCCCGGAGCCCAGCAGGCGAGGCTGCGGTAGCCGGGAGTGGCCACTGCACTCCAGTCTGGGCGACCGAGTGAGACTCCAATTCAAAAAAAAAGAGGGGGGGGACCCATTTCACATGAATAGACTAAGTAATTTGTGCAAGATTATGAGCTAGTAAATGGCAGTCAGGATTTAAGCCGAGGCCTTTAAGACTCTAAAAGCTGTGCTTTTAACATGTGCCTCTTGTGTTCAGGTATACACTTGTGACTAGGAGCTTCACTGGAGCCGAGCCTTGGGAGGTATTTGCGGCCCCAGTGAACCATGTGCAACAGAGCAGTCTATAGCCTGGTAGAATTCTTGGACTGGCCCAGGACCAGCTTTTCTGCTTTTTCCAAGAGATAAAGTTGTGGATCTGAGATGTGACCTAGCCTGACAGGGCTATGGTGGACTCAGGGTATAGTCAATTCATCAGCACTGTAGTATGGAGTTTTCTATTGCAAGGAACCCTTGCAATCATGCATTATTCTCCCACAGGGTTTTCTGGCCAAGGATTTGCAAGCTGAAGCTCTCTGCAAACTTGATAGGAGAGTAAAAGCCACCATAGAGCAGTTTATGAAGATCTTGGAAGAGATTGATGCACTGGTAAGTAAATATTCAGCTAAGAAAAACTAGTTTTCTTTGATTGTATTTCATTGTTTCACTCTGTCCTATTGTCTGAGCAAACCCATCACCTGAGGATGTTAAACATCTACTATGTGCCAGACATTGTGTCATCCTGAGTACACAGAATAAGGCAATTCCAGATTTCTAGGCACTCAGTCCACCAGCATAACACTTTTGTCGTCCATGTTTATGTATGCTAGTAGCATCAGTAATCATCAGGAAGCTTAGGTCCATCATCTCATGGTCAAAGAAGCACTACTCATTCTCTGGTTCTCAGTGAAAAAGTATTGTCTTTGTGGTCTTGAGTAGAGCTCCTGACCGTCTTCTTTCTTTCCCTGATACTCGTGTGACTGATAATTTTGCTGAGCTAATATACAGAATTCAGCCAGACCCAGGTCTTGAGGCTGTTGAAAATCATTAACCCCAGGTTCTCTTTTACAGATGATGGTAATGATATCTGTAGCTTGTGCCTTGTTCTTAAGGGTGAACTGCTCTAAGCTTGTGATTTTGTTGAGTGGGGTTGTAAAGAAGCAGCAGGAGGCTCTTCCTGGCACAATGAGCTGAGGGTCTGGCCAGGACATGGTATCCATACACAGGAAATAGCAAAAGAACAAAGTCTGTGTTACATATCAGTTTCTATGGCCCAGACACTGAGAATGAAGGATCCAGAGCCAGGGAAAGCGCCATGTAGGATGCAGACCTGGGGAAAGGGTTCTTGAAAATGCACATCCCATTCACACTGCTGACCTGTGACCTCTTTGGTGTACTGTGGGTGTTTCTGACGTGCTCTCATGTCGTTTTCACTGAATATTGTTTATGTGTCAACTTACTCTTCCTTAGATCCTGCCAGAAAATTTCAAAGACAGCAGATTGAAAAGGAAGAGTTTGGTGAAAAAGGTTCAAGTAAGTTCTATGGTAGTGCATGACAGATTGTTGGTGTGTGTGTTTATCTGTTCAAAGTAGGATTGTATAGAAGTGTAGTATGAGCATTTTTTGGCTATTGTTTATTTATCAGCATGAACCTAGAAGCATCATAGAAGAGTCCTTTTCATAGCCCTGTAGTTATATTTGAATTTAAACTATTTAGGGAGGTGGTGGCTCACATGTATAATCCCAGTACTTTGAGAGACTGAGGTGAGAAGATCATTTGATGCCAGGAGTTCAAGACCAGCCTGGGCAACAAAATGAGAACCCGTTTCTAAACAACAACAAAAAAATGTATATATGTATGTTTATATACACACATATAAATTAGCTGAGTATGGTGGCACACATGTGTAGTACCAGCTACTTGGGAGGCTGAAGCAGGAAGATCATTTGAGCCTGGGAGTTCAAGACTGTGGTGAGCCATGATTGTGTCACTGCACTCTAGCCTGGGTGACAGAGTAAGGCCCTGTCTCAAAAAAAAAAAAAAAAAAGACTGGGCTCAGTGGCTCTGCCTATAATTCCAGCGCTTTGGGAGGCCGAGGTGAGTGGATTGCCTGAGCCTGCGGGTTCGAGACCTGCCTCGGCAACTTGGCGAGACCTCATCTCTACAATAAATCAAAAATTAGCTGGATGTGGTAGCACGTGCCTGTAGTTCCAGCTACTTGGAAGGCTGAGGTGTCAGGATCGCCAGAGCCCAGCAGGTCGAGGCTGCGGTGGCTGGGAGCGGCCACTGCACTCCAGTCTGGGCGACAGAGTGAGACTCCAACTCAAAAAAAAGTAAATTATTTAGGGAGAACTCACTGGAAAGCAGATAGGACTGATACATTATGCAGTTCCAGGAGGTAACAGTCACGTGCACAGTGTCCTCTGCAGTTGTGTGGTTGCAGTGCAGTGGCCCTGAGGCAAGGCTTCCTATCTTAACCTTTTTGGGGTTTGTTGGCCTAGAGCTTGGTCAGAAACCCTGGTCCTTCCTTCATATGCTTCTTTCCCCTTCCCTTCCCTTCTCTTAGAGCCCAGGCCAGGTACCCATATCTGTCCTTGTCCCTGCATAGCCTGTTTTGAGTCTCACCCACAGCATCCCCAGAATGGCTCAGCAAAGGGCCTTGCATGGACAGTGGTGTCTAGCTCTGAATGGGCCCTCACATCCCCCCCCATCTATCTTTCAGGCGTTCCTAGCTGAGTGTGACACAGTGGAGCAGAACATCTGCCAGGAGACCGAGCGGCTGCAGTCTACAAACTTGGCCCTGGCTGAGTGAGGTGCAGCAGAGAGAGACTGTACTACCCTGAAGAACATCACCAGCAGCTCTACCTACTCTGAACAGAAGTTACCTGATTTCTCCAGGGCTACTGGGGCAGTCAGTCAATTG
Source organism: Cephalopachus bancanus (assembly GCA_027257055.1). Taxonomy (NCBI): domain Eukaryota; kingdom Metazoa; phylum Chordata; class Mammalia; order Primates; family Tarsiidae; genus Cephalopachus; species Cephalopachus bancanus. Next base: position 4,344,711 of record JAPVLO010000168.1, on the reverse strand, counting down.
CCAATTTTCCTACTCCTACACCAGTTCTCAATGAAGAAGTATTGCCTTTGCAGTCTTGAGTAGACCTCCTGACTGTCTTTTTGTTTTATCTCTGTGTGGCTGTGTTGTCCAGCAGCCCACTTTTCCAGGAAGGGCCTCCCCTGCCCAAGTTTTTCCAACTCTTTTGACTTTCTGGTGCTTTTTTTGAGCTCTCATTAGTCCTAGGTTATTTCTTGGGTTATAGGCCTCACTGGTCTTCAGTTAATGAGGGCTTTTCTGCCCTTGTGATCACATAGTCGAATAGATGTAAAACCAGGATCACCAAGTGGTTGCATCTTGTCAGAAATGTTGGGAATGACTTTGAACAGGTGTTGGTCACATAGGTAGACCAAGTATTTTTTTTGTGATCCAGTTCCAGAACATCTCTCTGGCTTGTTGGTTTATAGACTTTGTCCTCACCTCCCAGTGACCCTGCTTAGCCACAGACCAATGAGATACCAGGGTCCATTTCTGGAATGGGGCCTGTGGTTGATGCATGGACTTCCTTGTTCCAAGCAAATCTTCAAAAGGTTAGAATCCAGTGCTGATTGAATCAATGCTGGAAACTAGGCTAGAACCATCGCTTAGGATAGGTAAATAGAAGGAGCCAGAATGAGTAAAGACAACCATAAACTCAGGAGTAACATGTGCTTCTTTCAAAGGTATTTCTGTTAACTATACCCTTCTGAGGTCTAGAATTCCTTCAGAGCTGTTTCTGTCCATTTTGTGGGGCCACCTCTCCCTTCCCCCCACTGTTACTTTAAAATTGTTTGAGCTGGGTGCGTGTGGTGGTGTGCACATGTAGTCCCAGCAACTCAGGAGATTGAAGTGGGAGGACTGTTTAAGCCTACGAGTTCAAGTCTAGCCTGGACAACATAATGAGACCCTGATTTCTTTTAACCAGTTTGTACCCATCTTCAAGCAGTAGAGTTTGGTTTCTGTTTTTTTTTTTTTTTAATTATTAATGGAAAAAAGCCATTTGTGGCACTAGTCATAATTTATGTTTAATAAAATTGGGAGTGACCCTGCATGCTAGAAAACTCTTCTTAAACTGATCACTTTCGTCACCTGGTTCTTTAGCACAATGCCCAGGAGACAGACTCCTGACAGGCCACTCTGAGGCTACGTCATTTGGCAGAGAGGGAATGATTAAAGTCCCAGGAATTTAGGACTGAGTGGGTAAGACTTCAGACAAGGTGGTAGTAGAGGTAGACACATGGACAAGGCTCAGGGCCCACCCCACCCCCAACTTGAACCAGAGTAGTTCACTGTTCTGTTCTTATATAGTAGCTGTGTGGCCTAGGGCCACCACATTTAATGAAAAATTACTATGTGCTGGACACTGTTCTAAGTTCTTTCTATATATTAGTCATTTAGTTCTCACACAACCTACGAGGCAGACAGGTATTTATCCCTGTTTCAGAGATGAGAAAACTCAGATAATTTGCTCTAGGTTATAGAGTAATTGGCAAAACCAGGACACAAGGCTGGGTAGTTTGATTTCAGAGCCAGTGCTTTCAGTCGCTACTGTATTAACTCTCTATCAATACAGGGTGGCACACACTTGTTTTCTTATTGTCTCCCTCTATTTGTCTCCCATGTTAGCGTCTCCACTTCCTTTCTGGCCCTCTCCAGTTCATTCTCCAAAGAGCAGCCTGAGTGATCATAAAGTGCAACTCTTATCATGTCAGTCCCCTGCTTAGAAACCTCCAGTGGCTCCCCATTTCTCTTAGGATAATGGTCAAAGTCCTTACCCTGCACCTTCTCTCATCTCGAGCCCCTCTCCTGTTTGCTCTCTGCTGTCAGCCACTCCAGTCTTCTGTCAATTCCTCAGATGCACTGTGCCCTCTCATGCCCTGTGGTCTTTGCACTTGCTGCTTCCTCTGCTCAGATAACTCCTCGTCTTCCTTCCACCCCACCCTTTTTGTAGGTAACTCCTATTCATCCCGTAGAATTTAAATCAAATATCTCTTCCAGGGAGAAACTTTACCTACTGCCTGAGACCATATCAGGCCTCCAGGTGGGATCCTCTCATAGCTTCCTATAACTTTTCTTTCACAGCATTTATCATTTCTGTGATGGTTTATATGTGGGATTATTTGATTAGTATTTGCCTTAAGCACTAGACTGTAAGTTCCTTGGGTTAAGGAGCTTCTTTGTCTTGTTAACAGCATTATTTCAAGCACATTGTCTTGTATATAGTAGGAACTCAATAAATATTTGGAGAATGAATGCACACATCAGTAGTGAAATTCCCTCTCCTGTGCTCAGCCACTGAAGCTCTGTCAGCACTGGAGTTTATAATAGCCATTGTCTTACTTAAGGATTGAGAAAAGAGGCCCCAAGTGCTGGTCCGAAGTGCAAGGTGGTGACTGGGTCCTGTGCACACAGGACCCACCCATACAGATATGCTCATCCAAGGGGAGTCACTGCCGTGAATGGGGAGAGGACACCCCTTTTCAGTTGCCCACTTTCCTGAGACATGATAAGTCCCACTGAGAGAGAACAAATGGGGATGTCCAATCCCACAAACTAGTCCTTCAGCCTCAGAGCTGGAAATGTTCTCCCACATTGTCTATTCTTTTTTTTTTTTTTCTTTTTCCTGTTCCCAGGCTGCCATGTAGTGGCACGATCACAGCTTGCCACAGCTTCAACCTCCTGGCCTCAGGCAGTCTCTTCCTCAGCCTCCTGAGTAGCTAGAACTACAGGTGTGTACCACCATGCTGGCTAATTTTTCTTTCAGAGATGAGGTGTTACTGTGTTGCCCAGGCTGATCTCGAACTCCAGGGCTCAAGCAGTCTTTTTACCTCAGCCTCCCAAGGTGCTAGGATTATAGATGTAGGCTACTGTGCCAGGTCCCCTCATTGTCTAATCAATGATTTCTACATATTCCTCAAGGTACTGAAACAGACTTCTTCATATAGTGGTCAGGACTCATCACTGAAAGTACCAAGGCAACCCCTTCGGGCCCCTTCCACTGAGGGAGCTTTTCTGTCCTCTCAATAAATTCTGCTTTCTAAAAAAAAAAAAAAGTACCAGAAGCCTAATTCCAAAAAGATTGGACGAAATAGAAAATTTATGGGCAGGATATCAATCACATGTAAGTTTGGGAAGGTCAAGGGCAGCTGATCTGCAGGAACTCAATCACTGCCCAGAATTACTCTTGCTTTCTCTGCATATCTGTCATCCTCTCAGTCTTGCTTTTACAAAGCAGGAGGCATGGCATTCCTTCATATCACACATCCTATAGCTTCAGTACACAGGGGACCTGCCTGAGTTTCCTTACTTTCAGTTTGAAAGTTCCTGGGGGCCGGGTGCGATGGCTCACACCTGTAAGCCCAGCACTGTGGGAGGCGGAGGCGAGAGGATTGCCTGTCTCCAGGGGCTCTAGACAAGCCCGAGCAACTTGGCAAGACTTCGTCTCTACAATAAATCAAAAAATTAGCCAGGCGTGGTGGCATGCATCTGTAGTCCCAGCTACTTGGAAAGCTGAAGCGGAAGGATGGCCTAAACCCAGCAGGTCAAGGCTGCGGTGACTGTGAGCATGCCACTGCACTCCAGCCTGGGTGACAGAGTAAGACTCAAACTCAAAAAAAGAAAGATCCTGGGGAAGAATATTCTAGCCAACCAGCAGTGGCCAAGGCAGCAGGGCCACATGCCATAGATGGGGCCTTTAGGGACCAACACGTGTTTCAGGGTACTTCCTAAGATGGGGCCACAAATTCAACATTTGTAAGTGGGGAATTAGTTATTTCTCCCAGGGTAGTGACTGGCACCTTGTTCGGGCTTAATCTGTGATTCCTCAGATCCTGAATGGAAGCCTGGGAAGGAAGGGTCCCTGAGATGTTTGGCTGGGCTACGCACTTAGGTGCAAAATAGGCTCCCCACTTAGGGCAGAGACTTTCAGATGTTACCAATATCTACTTTCTCCAACTACTGCAAAAAGGGAACTAATTTTTAATTTAAAACATAGCCAGATAAAGACTATATTTCTGTCTTCTTGCTCCATCGTGGTCAAGATACTACATTTTAGCCAATAGGTATAAACAAGGTTATGTATCTTTTATGGGAAATGTTTCAGAGACAAATGGTGTGCCCTACTTTCTTTCTCTTTGTGGCCTGGCATGTAGATATGATGGCTGGAGTTGGAGCAGCTAGCTGTCTTGCACCTTGAGGTAGAAACTGATGAGGATGGCAGAGTAACAATATGGAAGGAACATAGAGTTGCCATACTACATCACTCTATGTGTAAGAGAAATTAACATATCTGTTGAAGCCTCTTCAGTTCTCTGTCTCACAACCAAACTTAATCCTACATCATTCATATACAGGCTGAAAACAAATTTATGAATTGTTCATAAACATAGAGGGCCCTATAAATGACTTTCCTGTCCCTGCCACCTGTCAATCTATCAGCAATGATTCCTGCCCAATATTTCCCTTTCAGAGGTCCAGGGAGTGTAGGTTCCCGCTGTCCCTGCCCTTATGTTTCTCTCAGACGGGTATTTTCTCATGGAGCATTTCCTGTCTTTTCTACTCACCCTGGAGCAGGAATCTGAGTCTGTGTGAAACTGCTCCCACCTGAGTAGCCCTCTCCACTCCTCTCTCCTGCCACCATTATTCAGAGTCTCCCATAAGCTTTGAATGAAAGAGGGGGTATGCCGGATGCAGTGGCTCATGCCTATAATCCCAGCATTTGGGGAGGCCGAGGTGAGAGTATTGCCTGAACCCATGGGTTCGAGACCAGCCTGGGCAACTTGGTGAGACCTCAGCTCTACAATAAATAAAAAATTAGCCGGGTGTGGTGGCACATGCCTGTAGTTCCAGCTACTTGGAAGGCTGAGGCAGAAGGATCACCTGAGCCCAGCAAGTCCAGGCTGTGGTGGCTGTGAGCATGCCACTGCCCTCCAGTCTGGATGACAGAGAGAGACTCCAACTCAAAAAAAAAAAAGGGAGGGGTGGTATTTGGCATATGCTACAGGCTGGGGTCTCTCTCTTTGGTAGGATTTCTGAATGCTGCATCCCTGTGGGCCATTGTGTGAGTGTGTGTGTGCAGTGTATGCCTGGAGCTGTGACTAATGTCAAAATATTTAACAACCAATCGGAGCGGATGATGACCAAAAGAGCAGAGCAGGGTCTGGAAGTCATCCTACTGTGCCAAGAAGTAACCCTAGAGGATTATCTGGTGACCAGGGTGCAGGGGAGCACTCAAAGGGCTTGGGGCATTACCTGTTTTTTCAGCTCAGTAAGTATGAAGCGGTTCGGCTGTACTGTGACCATTGCCTGAATATCAGCATTGTCACGTGTATGCGTGCACATACAGTACAACCCAGGAGAGAGCCATGAGGGTGTGGATGACCCTTACAAAGGCTGGGTCTTGTACCCTGACAGTATCAGAGGATGTAGATTTCACCTAGGTTCTTGGCCTGAGTGACTGTCCAGGCTGGGGCAGACAAGAGCACTGGGCAGCATAGTGGGGTCAGAGGCTGGCCTCTGAAGCAGGCAGAAGATAACTGGGCCCCCTGTCCGCACATGCAACAGGGTTGAGGAGCACCAGAGGCATGGAGAAGGGCTGGACATTATATTCAGGTTAGGGAGGACAGTGTGAGATCTGCTCCCCACCCCCTCCAGAACCACCTCCCCACAGTCTCCAGAGACACTGGCCCACTCGCTGGGTGGGGCTGGATCTTTTATTTCGTATTACATCTTCTTGCCCACCACTGTTCTCCAGCCTGAAACTTCATGGCTAGAGGTGCTCCTGTGGGGTCAGCATTTGCCGTCCTTCAGGATCTGGATGTCCCGTTTCGTTTTCCTAGGACCACAGCGACAGGGATGAGGCCACCTCCTCAGGAACTGTAATGTACCCTTCAGGGACCTGTTCCCGTTCATCTAGACACCGTGCTGAGCCTCCCCCCTCCAGCTTCCGCTCATGTATAGTTGCAGGGCCGCTCCTCCCATAGCTTTTCCCTCTTGCACACCCTCTCCCTGGGAGATTTCAGCTTCCTGGGGTTTCAACCACCAGCTGATGGCTGCCAAATGTGTCCCTAGCCCGGACCTCTGTTCTGCCTGTTTATGCAGTTGCCCACTGCACACCTCTGCTGAGATGTCCCAGAAGCTCAACTCTCCACAAACATCATTGCTCCCCGAGACTGCTATACCCTCTCCAATCCACCCATCTTGGCAACACCAGCCACCCAAGCCCACAAGTTAAAAACCAGCACGTTGCCTCCCCTTTCCTCTCACCCTTCACATCCTGTCACACACTGATCCTGTCCATCCTAATCCTGAAGAGTCACCTAATCACAAGTCTGTAATTAGCATGATCTTTTTCTAAGCTAGTGCAACGTCCTGTTACTTCTTATATTTCTCAGTTACAGATTTTTGCATCTGTCTAGAGCTTTGCAGCTTCCAAGGACTTTCTTCTCTTCCATGACATCATTTCGCTCTCAGGCTGACTCCAAATGTTTTCTTGGTAAGGAGTTGAGTGCACACAGGTTATTTGTCACACCAAGGTTGTGTTCTGGTCCTACTCACCCTCTGGATTCATTTCTTGCCTCTACCCCATTTTCCCTTAAACTTTACACTCCAGCATGTCCAACGTCTTACATTTCCTCAAATATAAGCTTTCTTTTCTTTCTAGGCCTTTCCAAGCTCTCTTCTACTTGTAATTATCTTTCCTTATTTCTTCTTTTTCCTAGTTAATTTCTACTTATCCCTCAAGGTTGAGCTCAGGTGTGATCTCCTCCAGGCAGTCTTCCCTGCCCCTGCCTTTTCCCTACTCCCGTGACACCCTGTGCACCCCATCTGAGCCTTTATTCTGTGCTGTGATTGGCTGAATGTCAGCCTGACTTCCCTTTTAGACTGACTATATGTTCCAGAAGACCAGTGATGCTGTCTAACTTATGCTCTGTTCTAGTCCCAGTGCCTAGCACATAGTAAGTGCTTGATAAATAATTGTGAGCTGGCCGGGCTTGGTGACTCAGCCTGTAATCCCAGCACTTTGGGAGACTGAGGTGAGTGGATTGCCTGAGCCTGCAGGTTTGAGACCTGCCTGGGAAACTTGGCAAGACCTCATCTCCACAATAAATCAAAAAAAAATTAGCCGGGCATGGTAGCGCTTGCCTGTAGTTCCAGCTACTTGGAAGGCTGAGGCGGAAGGATCGCCGGAGCCCAGCAGGTCGAGGCTGCGGTGGCCAGGAGCGGCCACTGCACTCCAGTCTAGGTGACAGAGTGAGACTCCAACTCAAAAAAAACAAAAAAACAAAAATAATAATAAATAATAATTGTGAGCTGGAGAAATGAAAGAACAAATAAGGGAGTCACCTGTCAATCAGGGGCAGAACAAGGAAAAGAATGCAGGGGTTCTGCCCCAACCTCCTAACCCCCACCAGCTTCTAGCTTTCTGCTTGGAACCTTGAGTCTTCTTTGATTTACACTTGTGCTCATTCTGTTAGGGGCAGATTTTAGAGGCCTGCTCAGGCTGAGCATGTGTGAAGGAAGAGTTAGGTCAAGTCTAACTCCTTTCAGACTTGTATATACCAGAGATGCGACCCACTCAAACCAACAGGAGTGGAGACTGGGATGGACTTACATCCGGGCCAAGCAGATGTGGCATTCATTCTTGTATGTGACCCCATCAGTGCCGCAGACCGGGTTGGGTGTCTGAGGACAAGCTGGAGACTCTGTCATGTGCTCACAGATGGGCTGTGGAAGAGAAGAAGGGAGGGAGGGGACTTGAAGGCAGTGGGGAAAGTCCTAGGGGTTCTGCTTGGAGCCAGAAGGACCTCTGGGAGGAGCCAGATTCCAGAAGACCCCAGTGTGGGACCAGCGAACGTGAAACCAACCACTTAGGGTCTCTTGGTGTGTTTGCTCATGTGTGTGCATGTGCCTGTGTCTGCTGAGCCCGGGTGCCTTCAAGTTCACACACTACTCCGAGGGTCTAACTTGAACCTCTACTGCTGGTCTAATGGAAGATGCCCCCATACAGAATGACCCATCATTCCCAGGAGGCCCCTCTCTCCCCCGGGGAATCCTGAACTCACCCAGGCCTGCATGATCTGTCAGACCCTTGGCAAGAAGGCCTCACAGGGTGGGAAGGCTGGAGAAATGGGGCAGGACTTGGGGCTTAATTGAGGCTCAGTCTGAAAGGACCTGAAGTCAAGATCAGAACTAGGTCAGGAGTGGGTTTAGAGCCTGAGACAGGGATAGGGTGAAGGAGGCTGTGTGGGGGCAGCAGGGAAGGCCCAAGCCTTAGAGACCTGAGTTCTGTCATGGATTAGCTGTGTAACCTTAGATATTTCTGCTCTCTGAGCCTCAGTTTCCTCATCTGTAAAATTGTCAATAATAATAGTGTTCCTCACATAGGGTTAATTGAAATAATGTATGTAAAGTATGTGGCTCTTTATCTGGCAATGAGTACAAGTAGGGCTGAGTTCTGATGGACTGACAGAGAAGATGCTGAGGCTGCTTGATGGAAAGCTGGCTTGAGCCTCACAATCCACATATATGAAAGGGTGGTCTTGGGGGTCTCAAGGTTGCCAACACCACTGCCTTGGAATCACTTTGGCCTCAGACCTGGGGCCAAGGTAGAATCAGGGCTCAGGGACAACTTGGTGTTTGCGCACTCAGAGTGAAGGGTTGAATAATGGAGTGTGGTTGGGAGAGGTACTCTCCACAGGTCCATTCAGCGAGCCAGTGTCACCTCTTTGGCCTGGACCCTGTGGCCTGTGTACACTACACAAAGCAGAGAGCACACTGTGTCCTGCTGAGCCTGGATGGGGAGATCTCATCAACGGAAGGGGCCTTAAAGATCAGGTTGGGGGAGATCCCAAGGGCTTTGAGGCCAAGTTCAGAACGTTGGTGAGGGAGCCAGGCCTACTCAGCCTGGAAGGGCTAATCTGGGAAACGTGTAGGCTCAGGAGGCCACCATGGCCCCCTTGGAATCATTGAAGGTGTCCGAGCAGGCATGTGGAGAAGAATAATGCTGGTTTCTCAGCATGATTGAGAGGACTCCTCTCAGCCAAGGGAAGACCAGAACAGCAAGCAGGCGTCTTACCATTCTTGAGAAAATGAGCTTTGCTGCTGACACTGGTACTTCTGAAAGACAAAACAAAAAAAGCAAGAATTAGATGATATCAGCTCCAAGTCCAGGTCTAGGGGTCTGAGGACTGCTTTTTCCTCTTCAGGGGACTTGGCCCAGCAGCTGCCCAATCAGGGCTTCCTCAAGGAAAGGTAGTGAGTCACCAGACCATGAGACTGCCAGAAAGCTGATCTGATCTTGGGTTATATGAACAGAGAAAGTAAAAAATTTGGGAGATGACAGTCCAGCCTATCCCTCATTCGTTAGATCCCATGTAATAACTATAAAAATGACAATTTAGCAGTCGTGTGCCAGCCATGGTGAACACATGAATGTATCTACTCTTCACACCTCTCTTACTGCTGTGTAGCAAGGAAGAAAGGAGACAGTAGTGAATGCTGTGACTGATCTCTTCGGGCCCACCTGCGGGACTGCAGCATTCATTTTCCAGCTGCCAGGAGTACTGACTGCTCACAGCAAGTCTCTTCCTGGAATGACCTCAGAGAATGGAGCTGCCTTGTCCAGGTTGCATTTCCCACCCAGGAACAGCCCATATGCCATGACGGGTCGATGTGAGTACAAAGGCCCTGATCCCCTTGTCTCAATTTGGAACAAGGCTGAAGGGCCACCCTAGCTCCAAAGCTCCCTGTAGGGTCATCTGAAGGGCCTGCTGCACTGCGTCACAGTTGGTTTCTCTCATCCCTTTTGAGTGTTATGCCCATGAATACTCCCCAGTAAGCTGTACGCAGATCTTGGAGTCTGTTTCCTGGGACATTTAGCCAACCCTTGAAAGAGGCTCAGAGAGGGGCAGCGATGCCATTTGTTAAGGCAGAGTTAGGATGTGCCCATGGGTCTGTTATAATACATTCCAGAGCCTGATCATTTCTGCACACGCCGTCGTGCCCCACGAGGTCTGGCTGAACTGCTCACAGGACATGAGCAAACTGGGATGTGACTGGTGAGCAAGTTGGGTGGATGAGGGAACTGGAACCACACCTGACAGCACAGGTGGAAGAAAGGTTGTCTGTGTAAATTAGAGAAGTACAGGATACTTTCTGAAGTCTCTTCAGGGCCATCCTGGGACTGAGGGGGAGATAGACTCTTGTCAACCTCACAGGGCAGAGCACATCTGTGTGAGAGGCCCACAGGGAGGCAGGTTTGGATTCCATATGCAGCAGATTTTTCTCTCAGCGGGAGCTATGCCACATTGAAGGAGGTCATTTCCAGAAGTAGAGAGTTCCCCATCACTGAGGTGCACAAGGCAGTGTGGTTTGACCTTTGCCTGGAGATGCTAGTATAAGAGGTTTCAAAGGCAAAGAGGGAGATAGGAACTGGGACTAAGTCACCTCTGATGTGCTGCTTAAGCCTGGCATTGGCGCATCAAAATGCAAATCTTGACTTGTCACTGCACTGCTTAAAACCTTTCCATGTCATAGTGCCAAGATGGAAAGTGACCCAAATGTCCTTCAACAGGAGAATGGGTAAATAAATACAACAGGGAATTGCTTAGCAAGAAAAACAAGTAACTGACACAGGCAAAAACATGGCTGAATCTCAGAAATATGGTGCTGAGCAAAAGAAACCAGACACAAAAATACACATACCCTAAGATTCCATTTATGGGAAATTCTAGAACAGGTCAATTAATCTTTGGTAAAGTCCGAGCATTAGCTCTGCTCTATAGCTACCTGCTCTGACTGATAACCATTCATGGGTAGGTTGAGGGTGGGGATTAGGAATTGACTGGCATGAGGGAAATTTCTGGGGTTTCAGAAATGTTCCGTATCGTTTTTTATCTTTTTTTTTTTAGAGTTGTGGGGTACATTACTTACTACATAAGTAAATTGCAGACAGGTGAGGTTTGGGCTTCTAGCAAGCCCTCTATCCCCCTGGCAGTGGAGCTGACACCCAGTGGGTGATTGTGTGCCCCTTATCCCTCCTCCCTCCTTCCCTTCTTTTTTTTTTCTTAAGTCCTTGTCTCAAGATATTCTGTGTCTTGATGGAGGCTTAGGTCATGCAGGTGTATGCATTGTCAAAACTCATTGAATAATAAGATTTTTGCATTTCATGATTATGTAACTACTAGAGGAAAGAAAAACATTTAAAAATGTAAAACTTTAATCCCAGCACTTTGGGAGACTGAGGCGAGGGGATTGCTTGAGCCCAGGGGTTCAAGACTAGACTGGGCAACTTGGTGAGATCTCGTCTCTACAGTATATCAAAAAATTAGCCAGGCATGGTTGCACATACCTGTAGTTCCAGCTACTTGGAAGTCTGAGGCAGAAGGATCACCAGAGCCCACCCAACATTGGCTGGGGAGGCTGTAAGCGTGCCACTGCACTCCAGCCTGGGCAACAGAATGAGACTCTGACTCAAAAAACAAAACAAAACAACCTTAAAGCTCTTCCCTGGATTCCTGTCATGATCCTGAAGCCTCCCTATGGACCTGTGATCCTTACTGTTATGTTTAGGGCAATGAATAAGCTGACCCCAACTTGCTCCCTGGGCTTACTTTCCAGTACATCTCTTCATGTCCCCATGCCCCAGCTGTTCCCCTCTGCTCACTGTTCCTGGAACAGGCTCTGCTTTGGCTCTTGCAGTGTCCTCTGCTTGAAAATGTCCTCACCCCCATTCTGCTGTTGAATGATACCCTCTTCCCCAGGCTGGGATGCTGCCTCCCAGTGAAGTCTTCCATGATGGCCCCCACGGTGTCCTGAGCAGACCTGGATTTAGGCTTTTTTCACCCCACCATGCGCTGTCCCACTCACTGTGCCACCCCTATCTTCCTACGAACCTGAACTCCTTGGGGTTCCTTAATCTCTGCCCCTATGCAGCACCCTGTTCAACGCCCCCCACGGCGAGTGTTCAGAAACTGACCACTAAAGTGTGCAAGGGGAGAGTTCAGAACCCTATGGTGTTAGAACTTCTGCCTGCGGGATGTGGGAGTAAGTTGCCTTTAGCCCAGGTTGCCCTTGCCCTTGACCCAAAGTGCCCCATCCTCACTCAGCCCAGGCAGGAATCTGAAATGTGCAAAAGGGCCTTCTTCAGGGCAGGCTGCTTATTGTTCCGAACCAAAGAACTGCTCAGGGAAGGGGCGCCAGGTTAGAAGTAAGCAGGCTGTTCCTGACCAGAGACCTCTATTGCCCAGCCCCCAGGTCTGTTTCCAGCAGACGAAACAGGTGTGGGACTGGCCATGAGATCAGTGGCCCTGGGTTCTGCCAGGCGTTGTCTTATAACATTCTGACTTTTGTCCAGATGTATCCTAGCTGGTGTCCCTGCTTCCCCATTCAGTTTATTCCTAACATAGCCAGAGCAATCCTTTAAAGATGCATCTCTCTGCTCAGAACCCTTCAGTGCCTCCCATTTTGCTCAGAGGAAAAGCCAAGTTCTCACACTGGCCAACAAGACCTTACCTGGTGTAGTTTCCAGTTTCCTGTCTCATCTCCTCTCCATCACTCTGCCCCATGTCCCCTCCAGCTACACTGGCCTCCCTGCAATACCTAAAGTACTCCAAGTATGCCCCTACCTCAGGGTCTTTGCACCAGTTACTCCCTCTGCCTGGAACCCTTTTCTCCCAAATACCCACATGGTTTATGCCCTTATCTCCTTTAATATCATGCTTTAGAGAGAACTCCTTTATTTGAAATCGCAATCCCCTTCCAATCCCCGTCACTCCACCTGGTACTTTTTCCTTAGCCTTTATCACCTTCTAACATACTGTTTAACACACTGTACTGTCTCGTTTCTTGCCGTTTCCCTTCTCCCTTGCGCCATTGAATTTTAGCTCCATCAAGACAGGGCTTTTTCTGTTGTGGTCACTGATATGTCTTAAGGGCTCAGAACAGCCCCAGAGACAGTAGCTGTGAGGCAGCAGAGGCGCCCCTTACCTTGAGGAGGCCGCGCCCCGGGTGTATGTGTCCAGCCCCAGGAAGAGGCTCCCACGTGCTCTCATGGCTGCCTCCAGTCCCAAACCACAGTTTCAGAGCAGAATTGGAGCTCAGAGAATCCAGGCCAGGTCTGTCTTAGCGCCCACAACCCTGAAGCTGGCGTACTTGTCTGTCTCCCCTGAGAGCTGAGGCCCATCTGCTCCCTTCGGCCCCACCCCCATCCCAATCTCCAGCCCAGTAGTTGTTCAGTGCAGCTTTAAACTGGAACAACTTCCTACTCTACAGTTGGAGAAACTGAGGCCCTAAGAGGGATGGGTACTTAGGCAGCTCTGGGTGTGTCAGGATCTGAACCCATTTCTCCCAGCCAGGGCTTTCCCCACCACAGTGGAGTGTGTACATGTAGAAAACTGAGACCTCACAGAATACTCCAGACTCTACCTCTGCCGCCACCCCCAAGTCACCTACTAACACCAAGCCATAGAGGAAGCCATAGAGGATCCAGGTTCTGCCCACTCACCCCTATCCACAATGAGGAGGGCAGCCAAGGTCAGGACAACTACCCACTGGTGGACGGCCATGCTGATCCTGGGATGGTGTGTCCTGAGTTGGCGAGGGCCTGGGCCAAGGGAAGGATGGGGGCATGTTTATAGTGCGGATCCCCATCCTTATCTTATCTGGGGCCAGATGGAAAGGCTAGAGTTAATCTCTGCCCCCTGGCATCTGGAAAGGGCTTGCTCTAGGCAAAGATGCTGAGCTCATGGTGAGATGGGGCTGTGGCCACCGAGCTGGCAGGTTTCCAGAGTGAGGAAAAGTTTGGACAACTTGTAAAGTTGACTTCAGTTGGAGGGTTGGAGCAAGGAAAGGAAAGTTGAAGTAGAAAGAGAAAAACAGAAAGAGAAAGAGAGAAAGAGCGAGACAACTGAAAGGTGGCAGGAGGCGGAGAGAGACCGGAGTCACAGGTTCCTTTACCAGTGCCTCTAACAACCAACTCTGGGACCCCAGAAAAACCACTTGTTGTAACAGGGCATCCCATCACCCCTGCACAGAATGGAGATGATCATTCTGGCTCTACCTTCCTCCCAGGGCTGCTGTGAGTTTGGGGTGGTGAGAGCAGATGAGAAGACACTTTGCAGAGTATAAAATGAGGTATAAATATAAGTAGGAATGATCTTTTTTACTTTTATTTCATTTATTTTTCTGTACCATGATGTGGGCACAACTAACAGACAAAACAAAGGCAAAATAAAATATTAAAAGGAAGAAATTCTCATACTTTGCAGGTGCTATGTGCTCATTTCCTTTTTTTGTTTTTGAATCCAGTCTCACTGTCACCCAGGCTGGAGTGCAGTGACACAATCATGGCTCATCGCAGCCTCGAACTCCTGGGCACGGGGTATTCTTCTGGCTCCTGAGCAGATGGGACTATAGGCACCCACCACCATGCCAGCTCATTAATTTTTTTTTTTTTTTTGTAGAAATTAGGTATTGCTATGTTGCCTAGGCTGGTCTCAAACTCTTGGGCTCAAGCAGTCCTTCTACCTTGGCCTGCCAAAGGGTTGAGTTTACAGGCGTGAGCCACCGCACCTGACCTTATTTACATTTTAATGGATTAAGTAAAACAAGATTCTTTTTTTTTCTTTTCTTTTTTTTTTTTTTAGAGACAGGGTCTTGCCACGTTCCCCGGCTGGTCTCGAACCTGTGGACTCAGGCAATCCACTCATCTCAGCCTCCCAAACTTCTGGGATTAGAGGCTGAGCCATCAAGTCCGGCCAACAAGATTATTTTCAAGGAAAATCAATATCTAAAACTCCCCCATACTTATACTATATATGAATGAGTAATTTGGTTATCTGCTCAAATAATTTCTGATCTGTAAAATGAAATTTTATTTACATATACATTTCTCTAATGCATTTAGATCTGTGTTTTTTCTGTTCTCTCTGCAGATTAGATTTCCCTGGGGACAATTTAAAAATACAGATGATGAGTTGCACTCTGAAATATTTAAATCAAAATCTAAATTTTTAGCCGGCACAGTGGCTCTCACCTGTAATCCCAGCACTTTAGGAGGCGGAGACAGGATTATTGCCTGAGTAAAGGGGTTCAAGACCAGCCTTGGCAACTTGGTGAGCCCTCGTCTCTACAATAAATAAAAAAATTATCCAGGCATAGTGGTGCACGCCTGTAGTTCCAGCTACTTGGTGGCATGTGCCTGTGGTTCCAGCTACTTGGAAGGCTGAAGTGGAAGGATTGCCTAAGTCCAGCAGGTCGAGGCTGTGGTGGCCATGAGTATGCCACTGTGCTCCAGCCTGGGCTCTTTTTTTTGAGACTCCTGCTTTAAAAAAAAACAAACCCAAAGTTTTCTTTTTAATCTGTTTATTTTGAAAGTTTTCAAGCCTACAGATAAGTTGTAAGAATAGAATAGTACAATGGCAATGGGAAAGATTCTTTTTTTTTTTGAATTAGAGTCTTACTTTTCCACTCAGGCTGGAGTGCAGTGGATCATGACTAATGCAACCTCCACCTGCTGGGCTCCAGTAATCCTTCTGCCTCAGCCTTCCAAGTAGCTGGAACCACAGGCACACGCCACCATGCCTAGCTAATTTTTAAATTTTATTGTAGAGGCAAAGTCTCATCATGTTGCCCAGGCTAGTCTCTAACTCCTGGGGTCGGGCAGTCCTCTGCCTCAGCCTCCCAAAGTGCTGGAAGTACAGGTATAAGCCACTGCGTCTGGCAAGAACAGCCCCTATGGGGCACCAGTGAGCCAGTCACTTCCGCAGACTCATAGAACCCCCTTATCTGTGGCCAAGCCCAGCCTCAGACCCCCAGTAGTCCTTGACTCAGCTTCAAGATCTTCCTGCCCCTCCTTAGGAACTTGCAGGCCCATGGCCACCTCTGAGGCAGGTGGCAGCTATCCTTCCATTGCTTAGCCAGGCAGAGCAAATATTTAATGATGATTTCCTGTCCCTAAGGCAAGAACAGCATTTCATAAGAGGGGCAGGGACTTCAAAGGTCATCTAGGTTTATTCTCGCATCTTCTGCTTGGGCCTTCCACAGCAGCCCCACCATGAGTTGATTCATCCTCCATGGATGAATGTGGAACTCACATGACGTGGAACTCACTACCTGCCAGTTTCATTGTTGGATGGCTTTGAACAAAGAGTGTTCCTCTTTACATAAGAGGTCAGCTTCCCTGAGACTCTTTGGGGGTCCCAGCATTGTCTCTGGCCTCCTGTACCTGCATGCACCCCAAGTGAGCACCTCCAGGCTGATCAGGTCCAGTCCCTTGCCTGCCGCCCACCCTTGAACATGATGAAGCCCCTGGATCTGTCTTCATTTCTTGTCTGATCCTAGGTCTATCTTTCAGCGTCCTAGGTTAGAGAGATGGGAACAAAGGGAGACAGGAGAGCAAAGGGGTTTGTCTCCTCCCTTGTTTTGAACCTTAGACCTCTATCATTGTGAACAAACTCAGATTGCTTCACTCCTGGGCCAGAACTCCCCTCTGGTCCTCTCTTCTGCATGCTGGAGGAGCCAGAAGAGGGGAGCGTGAAGGAGGGGTTGGCTCAGGCTGGTGGGAGGCATCCTTGCCCCTTTGCTAGAGACACATTAGGCACTGTGACCCGGGCCATACCACCTGGGGTCTGGTGTGTGTCTGGAAGCTCTCTTGGGCTCTTGCAGCATCCCAGGAGCAATCAATGTGGCAGGAATGGCTGCTGATGGTCCTAGCTGCTGCAGAGGACCAGGAAGTTTGAATTCTGTATCCTTCAAAGTACAGATTAAAACCAAGGACAACCTCTGGAGTGCTGAGCCTTCTACCGTCTCAACCGGTTCAAGGTCTCTTTCCTTGGACAAACACCTCCTAGATTCACTCATAGTAACACCACCGAAGTATGAACTTAACTCCCATATCCAACTGCTATTGAACAGCACCACTATGGATGTCAGTGCATCCAAATAAGCCTTGTTCATTAATTCACCACTCATGCATTCAATAAGAACTCAGTGAACAGCTAAGCTCCAGGCTGAGTGCTTGGAGATGGCAGGAGATTGGGGTGGGGGAAGAGGTAAATCAGACGGCTCCTGTCCTCAAGGAGTTTTGGTTAAGTGGGGTGGCAGGTACTAAATGGCAGCAGCGCTGTATCCTCACTGTTGGAGTGAGTCCCCTGAACCAGATATGCTCAGTGCTGTGAGAAGAGCCAAGACTGGCCCATCCTGGGAGATCTGAAAAGATCACAGGGTGAGTGGGTGGGGCAGGCTGTAGCTAAGTGGAACAGTCCTGCAGGCAGAGCACACAGATTGTGTCTGGCCCTGAGACTGGAAGAAGCTTGTCAAACCAAAGAACAGAGGAGCCATGCAGGTAAGGTGAACTCAGGGAGCCGGGAGGGCTATGAGAGGAGCCTGGAATGGTCCATGGGGCCAGATCAGCCTCCATCTCTGCTCCTCCGCCCTGGGTCCCAACAGCCTCCAGCAGTGGAATCCCAGAAACCGACCCTCAGCCTTGTTTGCCTTCTCACTGAATGTATAGGTTCTGCTTCCTAAATAGCTCTTGAATTCTTCCCTGCCCCTCCACACCCACCACCACGCCCTAGTTCCTGGCCTCTGTTGGTTCCAGCATGGCCACCTCGATAGTGTCCCAACTCATCTCCCTGACTCTCCACCTGCCATTCCAGACCATTCTGCACACAGCAACCAGGGCCAAGTTGACCAAGTCACCCCTGCTCAAGATGCTGTAATGGTGCCCATTGTCAACAGGACGAAGCCCGATCCCTTAGTCTGGCGTTCAGGCCCTTCAATTCTGATTCCAACCTGCCTTTCCAGCTTCACCTTCTCCCCGCCCTACCCTGGACCTGTGCTTCTTCAATTCTCCTGAACCCTTTGCACGATTTATTCTCTCTGCTGGCAATGACAGGTCTCTCCCTCTCCTATCCCCCCACTCCCATGCTGTAAAAACCAGCTCAAACATTTTTTCTTCTGAAACCTTCCCTGACTGCCTTTCACTAACCAGGGCACAGCCATTGCCACCCACCCCAAATGCCCCACTTCCATTGTTCCCTGCATTCTGGTGCTGTTTGTTTATCTGCCTTGCTGCCTGAGCCATAAGTTCTCTGGAAAGGAGAACACTTCATTTATTTCTATCTCTCTGGTGCCCAAAAAATGTTAAATGAGGGAGCAGAGGATAGTGGTCCCAAAGGTAGAAATGGTACCTGCTTTGGGGAAAAGGCTCTGAAAGGGAAGTAATTGCTTTCCCCTCAAATACCCCCAAGGATGCTGTGAGAGACCAAGAGAGCCCCCGGGTACACACAAAGACCCCATATGGTGTGGCCTGGGTCACAGTGCCTGATGTGTCTGTGGCAAAGGGGTAAGGATGTCTCCCTCCAGCCTGAGCCAACCCCCTCTCTTATGCTTCTTTCCTCTGGCTCCTCTGGGATGAAGAGAGGACCAGGGGAGTGTTCTGGACCAGGAATGAAATGATCTGGGTTTTTGCATTCACTCAACAAATATCTATTAAGTGCCTACCATATTCTGTGCACTGTTCTAGTCACCAAGAATTCAGCTATAAATGAGATGTAGAGAGTCCCTGCCTTAAAGAGCTTATGTTTTAATGGAGTGATAGCGAACAAAGAAATACAATAGATGCATGGCATGTTATACAGGGGAGCACTCAAGTGGCGTAAGAGGAGAGAATGACAAGAGGAGGAGGTTTCCCTTTTAGATAGTAGCATGAGCAGAGAAAGTGTCCTGCAGAGATCTGGGGGAAGAACCTGCCAAGCAGAGGAACTGCAGGTGCAAAGGAACTGCAGGTGCAAAGGCCCTGTGGTGGGAATAACCTTGGCACACTCAGAAAGTAAAAGTGTGCCAAATAGAAAAAGTGGGATGAACAAGGACGTGAGTGGCAGGAGGTGGCAGCCAGGTCATACTCAGGTCCCCGCCCAGCTACTAACTCGTTGGGTAAACTTGAGTACATCCCTTCCCCTCTTTGGGCTTACACATGTTCTTCCACCTGAGAAATGGGCTCACCAGTACATCTCACCACCAGCCTGACACCCACAGCAGCTGGGAAGGCCTTGGAGAGAAAAGTGTAAGATGAGATGTGAACAGCCTCTGGGATACCAAGGAAGGGGCTTGGCTGGGGGTACCCGGAAGCAGAGCAGAGGCAAAGACCTGAAAGACCTGGACACTTGCACCTTGGCTGGAATCAATACCATTAGGACAGAGATGCCCTAAAACTGGGCTCAGGCAGGCAAACCAGACGATTCCTCCATCTCATGCCCCAGGAGTGAAAACCTGGGGCCTGCACCTTGGCTGGGTCGACACCCCCAGCTTCACTCAGCATCCTTCATGCCATCTGCTCAGAATTGAACTGATGCCCAGCTCCTCCAGGAAAACAGCCACTCCTTGATGACGGCAATGCTGTATTCATCAGGTCTGAGTCATGAGTTCTGTGATGTGTGGAGAGGCACTGTTTGGCTCAATTGTTAGGATGAACTGAGCTCCAGCAGGCCTTGGGCCTACCAGATGGCATGCCCAACAATGCCATTTTGCCCCTAGACCACCTTCCCTGGCCTCCAGCCCCATCCTGCTCCACCCTTCCTCCAAGGTGCCCCCACCTGCCTGGGTATCTGTGTGAGCAACCGAGGTGTGGGCATCCACTCCAGGGATACGTCATCTAGACCCTGCCAGCACCTCAGTCTATCCTGTCCTGGGCTCCTCGGCCACCCAACTCCATGTCCCAGATCTAGGGCCCATTCTGCTCATTCTGCCTGGTACAGAGCTGCAGGGCCCCCACATGGGGGCAGTAGGAGGAGACTCTTTAAGGGGAGATTTCATCTACTTGTTTGAAATTTGACTCCAGGGAAGGCTCAATGATGAAATGGACTGAAGTCATCCCTCCACAGAGGCATCACCCTGTTGTTCAGAGGACAGTTACTGAACATCTGTTATGGGCACCAGTCACTGTGCCAGCTCCTGGGACTACAGAAATGAGTAAACTCAGAGCCGTATGCTCAAGGAGTTGTGGGGAGGTAGAATGGACATTTTAGCAGGTATTTATAAAATGCTGTGGTCAGAACAGTGATAAAAATGTTGATAGAAGCCGTGCAGTGGCTCACACCTGTAATCCCAGTACTTTGGGAGGCAGAGGCGAGAGGATTGCCTGAGCCCATGGGTTTGAGACCAGCATGAGCAACAGGGCGAGACCTTGTCTCTACAATAAATCAAAAACATTAGCCTGGCATGGTGGCGTGTGCCTGTGGTTCCAGCTACTTGCAAGACTGAGGCGGAAGAATCACCTGAGCCCAGAAGGTCGAGGCTGCTGTGGCCGTGAGCATCCCACTGCACTCTAGCCTGGGCAACAGAGTGAGACTCTGTCTCAAAAAATAAAATTAAAAAATAGTGCTAAAGATATCCCTATGGACCCCTTTCTCAATATGTCCAAAAGTTAATTTTTTAATTCCTCTCCACCCAGAGCTGCCTTACCCAGTTCCCTCACCTGGGTGGACAGCACCACCATCATCTGGTGCCCTAGGCAGATCTGGGCATCATCCTGAGCTTCTCTCTCACCTCTACACTCAAGGAATCAGGTCTTCCTGATTCACCTCCTCATTATGTCTCATATCCATCACCTCCTCGATATTTCTTTTTTTTTTTTTGAGTTGGAGTCTCACTCTGTTGTCCAGGCCAGAATACAGTGGCACACTCACAGCCACTGCAGCCTTGACCTGCTAGACTCAAGTGATCCTTCTACCTCAGCCTTCCAAGTAGCTGGAACTACAGGCATGCACCACCACACCCAGCTAATTTTTTGATTTATTGTAGAGATGAGGTCTCGCCAAGTTGCCCATGCTGGCCTTGAACCTGTGAGCTCAGGCAATCCTCTCACCTCGGCCTCCCAAAATGCTGGGATTATAGACGTGAGCCTCTATGCCTGGCCCTCCTCGACATTTATTCTAAGTGCTGTCTCCATGACCTCTCAACTTCATGACTCACATTATCTCTCTGTCTCTAGTCCCACCTCCAACTCATCCTCCATTCTGCTTCCAGAGAAATCTTTCTAAAATACAAAAATGACCATATTACCCTCTGCTTACTATTATTTAGCTATAACTTATTTAATTCATTTAATGATTTATTTAATTCAATTACAAGTATTCAACCACTATAAGTTTGAGGATGAAGACTAAACTCCTTGGTATGACATACAAGTTCCTGCGTGACCAGGCCTTTGTCGGCCTCTCTAACTTCAACTGTGGCCACTTAAACCTTCACTCCATCGGATGGCGCCTCCTGCAGGCTTTCATGCCTCCAAGCCTGTTCTCCTGTGGCTCCCTCCACTTGGCATGCCCCTCTATCACTTCCCCTGGACTCTCCTCCCGGGCTCTCAGCCCACCCCAGTTGGGGCCCCACATCTGCACAGACATCTGTCCCAGCAGCACCGGTGATGTTCCATGACACTATCTGGCTCATGTGACTATCTCCCATACTTCCTTAGAGAGAGCAAGGGGACATCTGATGTACCTCATGTCCCAGTACTCTGCACAGGGCCTGGCATGTGTGTATTGACTATATGAATACATTCTTCACTGAATGAAATCTCAGAACAGGAGGCAGCCCAGTTCCAGGTTCCTGGTCTGCTAGACTGAGGGCTTCAGGGAACTTTGAGGACCAGCTAGGCTCCAATGGGTCCAGTGGGTCCAGTCAGGGATTTCCTATGCTGTATCCCTATAGGTAGAGACAGAGGTGGCACTCTATTCCAAGGACTATATTTTCTACCAGTTTCTGGCCAGCCTGGCTAGAGACTCAAGAACTTAGTATCCCTTCCAACACCTAAATATGGTGCTTTATCTCCAAAAGCTACCCTAAGACCATCTGCTGGACTCACAGGCAGCAGCTTTAGTATGTCTCTTCTCTTCTGGTGCACAGACTCCTGCCCTGATCACCTCTACCTAGGAGGAATTGGCATTATCAGTCTTTACCAGGAGTGAGAACTGTACAAGAGAACTGGTGTACTGGGGCCACGTGCCATCCAAACATTTCCACTCATCAACACAGCTAGTGCCCAAGCCCTCTAAGCATGCAACCAAAAGACCTTAGAACAAAAGTTATGATATTAGTAGAGTAAACTAGTCCAACCTCTATAGAAAATAGTGTGGCAATACCTAAAGGAACTAGAAATTGAACTTCCACACAACCCAGCAATTCCACTCCTGGGAATATACCCTGAAAAACACAAATATTTCTGCAAAAAAGACACCTGCTCATGTATATTTGTTGCCGCACTGTTCACAGTAGCAAAGACATTGAACCAGCCCTGTTGCCTATTGAAAGAAGACTAGGCTGGGCACGGTGGCTTAAGCCTGTAATCCCAGCACTTTGGGAGGCCGAGGCAATAGGATTGCCCGAGCCCGCGGGTTTGTGACCAGCCTGGGCAACTTGGTGAGACTTCGTCTCTACAATAAACCAAAAGATTAGTTGGGCGTGGTAGTGCACACCTGCAGTTCTGGCTACTGGGAAGGCTGAGGCAGAAGGATCGTTAGAGCCCAGCAGGTCGATGCTAGAGTGGCTGTGAGCATGCCACTGCACTCCAGCCTGGGCAATGGAGTGAGACTCCAACTCAAAAAACAAAACAAAACAAAACAAAACAAAATGAAAGTAGACTGGATGAAGAAAATCTGGTACATATGCACAATGAAATATTATGTAGCCATAAAGAAGGACAAAATCATGGACTTCTCAGCAAGTTGGAGACAATCATTCTTTGTGATCTATCACAGAAACAAAGAACCAAATACCGCTGCTCTTACTCATAAGTGGGACCTGAACATTCATCACAAAAGCACAAAGGAGGGATTGGCAGTCACAATGCCAGGGGACAGAGAAAGGGGGAGCACGTAACAACACAAAGGGTACCAGATCCCAAATCAGGGGAAGTGAGGACCAGTAGGATGCCCAAACTTCACCTGCACATACATTACTTATGTACCTAATCCTGACTTGTACCCCACATCTTTTTTTTTTTTTTGAGTTGGAGTCTCATTCTGTCGCCCAGACTGTAGTGCAGTGGCCGCTCCCGGCCACTGCAGCCTTGACCTGCTGGGTTCCGGCCGTCCTTCCGCCTCAGCTTTCCGAGAAGCTGGAACTACAGGCGCGCGCTACCATAGCCGGCTCATTTTGATTTATTGTAGAGATGAGGTCTCTCCAAGTTGCCCAGGCGGGTCTCGAACCCGCGGGTTCAGGCAATCCACTCACCTCAGCCTCCCAAAGCGCTGGGATTACAGGCTGAACCACCGAGCACGGCTTATAATAAAATTTTTAAAAAGTTATGAGATTCAGCCGGGCTCGGGCCATTCACATTATATTCCAGGGCACTGTAGTGTACACTAAATTGGAATGATGTCAGGTGGGTAAGGTATCCAGCAGCAACCTTCATAGGTCATGCAACATGCCCAAAGGAGTCTGGGATGTGCTTGGGAGTACCAAATCTTTGTACTCAATCTCTTATTCCCATACTTCTCTTTGGGAGCTAGAATCATGCTCTCCTGCTATAGACAGGCTTACCCTTTGCTGTTAGGAGAGGGGAGATATGGCCACAGACCACGTATCCTAACTATGTGAACTAAAAACAAAGGAACTTTTTTCCTCTCCCCACAGCCTTCTTCACAGTATAAAAAGTCAGAGAAGGCTCTGATTTGACTGGATAAGTCATGTGCCCATCTCTTGGACCAATCAATGTGGCCAGGGAAATGGGCTTCTATGATTGGTCACACTGAGGTCACATGTACCCTATTGTTGCTAAAGTTGCAGGATAAAAGGACTAGCAATTGTGTGGCCTGGCAAAAGGCACAACCTAAAAGCCCAAAAGGCTAAAGTCCTCAGAGTTTGTTTTGGGATTCTGGAAATTATTTCTTCTAATAATCCTCCCCTTCCCTATCCATGGTGCTCCTAGTTGGTACACACCCTCTCCAGGCAATATACTCACTTCCAGGCAAATGCTCTCAGCAGTCCATGGGCGTTGGTCCAAGACAATGAGGGAGAGGTCCATTCTTATGCTCAAGCCACTCAGTAAATATTTGTTATGCGTCAGTGTGTTGATAGATGAGACCTCAGGGCTTGTCTGCCCCTCCTGGTGATTGTCTCCTGCCCAGCCTGCAAGCTGTCCAAAACCCTCTGCTGCCCTCTTTCTGTGGTGGGTGTGGTCTGGGCATGGTTTCCTGCTCAGGGCCTCCTGCCCACCTCTTTCTTCTCAGCCTTGAGGAGGGGTCCTTGGATCCTCACCAGGAGCCTCTCCTCTTAATCTGTCCAGCTGCCGCTGTCCCTTCCTCTCTAGGATTTCAAGGTTCTGTGAAGACTAAGGAGAGGCGAGGCTGAAGACAGGCACTGAAGACGGAAAGAACAGTGGCCAACCCCTGTAAGATCGTGGCTCTGCCACTTAACCAGCTGTGTGACCCTGAGTAAATTCCTTAATCTCCCTGGCTTCCAGTTTCTTCTTTTAAAAAAGGAGTTAACAATAACTTCTGGATGAGATTATTGGGACCATTTTTTTAAAGTGCATTAAGGCTTCTGGCACACTGAGAACTCTTCTTCATGGTGGCCATGGTGGTCACTATGCTTTATGGAGCTGGCTTGTGAAAGGAAGCATCTTTAAGGCATCAGATCTCTCCCAGGCTCACCTCACTGGAGCTACAAATCTACTCTGATCCCCTGCAGTACCACCTCCTGCCAAGTCTGAGAAATGTCTCTACGTCAAAGGAAGCCTCCCTCTCACTTTTATGATATCAAAGGTTTCCATCATCTTCCAAACCCCAGGACCATCAGATAGTTCAAAGGCCCCTGGGGTCTCTGGGTTCCCTGGGGCTTTGTGCCCTGTTCTTCCCTCTTAGCTACCATGCTAATGAGTTTCCCAAATCTAGAAGTTTGGACACCTATTGAATCCTGCCCTATTGGATGTCCTTGACAAGGCCTGACATCATGCGACTGACACTTCCAGCCTCTCCAGGGGTCTTCTTGTTTCTGGAAGAGTTGGAACAGATAACTCTGAAGGTTTTTCATGCCATGTCACTGGGACCATAAGGAAAAGCCATGCAGTTTGACCATTTAGACAGATCAGAAGAAATTATGTTGGAAATTTATTTTCATATGCTCCAAGAACTATGATAAAAACTTTACATGTATTAGCCAGGCATGGTGGTTCATGCCTGTAATCCCAGCACTTTGGGAGGCAGAGACAAGAGGACTGCCTGAGCCCATGGGTTCAAGACCAGCCTGGGGAACATGGCGAGACCTTGCCTCTACAATAAATCAAGAAATTAGCCAGGTGTGGTGGAACACACCTGTGGTTCCAGCTACTTGGAAGGCTGAAGCAGAAGGATTGTCTGAGTCCAGCAGGTCGAGGCTGTGGTGGCCATGAGCGTGCCATTACACTCCAGTGGGTGACAGCGAGACTCCATTTAAAAAAACAAAATTAGTTGGACTCGGTGGCTCAGCCTGTAATCCCACGCTTTGGGAGGCTGAGGTGAGTGAATTGCCTGAGCCTGTGGGGTTCGAGACCCGCCTGGGCAACTTGGCGAGACCTCATCTCTACAATAACATCAAAAGATTAGCCAGGCGTGGTAGCGCGCGCCTGTAGTTCCAGCTACTTGGAAGGCTGAGGCGGAAGGATCCCCGGAGCCCAGCAGGTCAAGGCTGCGGTGGCCGGGAGTGGCCACTGCACTCTAGTCTGGGCGACTGAGTGAGACTCCAACTCAAAAAAAAAAATTATATATATATATATATATATATTACATAATGCTCACAAAAACCTTATAAGGTCAGCCCTACAATAATATCTATTTTACAAATTAAAAAAAATTAAGCCTCAGAAAGATTAAATGGCATGTCCAATGCCTCCAGGATTATAAGCGGCAGAGCTGGCATTCAAATCAAGTTCTGCCTTTTGATTGATTGATTGATTGAGTCAGAATTTCACTGTTGTCCAGGCTGGAGTGCCATGACACACACATAGCCACTGCAGCCTCGACCTGCTGGGCTCAGGTGATCCTTCCTCCTCAGCCTTCCAAGTAGTTGGAACCACAGGTGGGCATCACTATGCCCAGCTAATTTTTTTATTTATTGTAGAGACGAGGTCTCACCAAGTTACCCTGACTGGTCTCAAACCTCTGGGCTCAGGCAATCCTCTTGCGTCTACTTTCCAAAGTGCTGGGATGACAGGTGTGAGCTACTGTGCCTGGTTCAATTTCTGACTTTAAATCGCAGACTCTTACCATATTCCCCTGCTCAGTGGAGATTCTAGTTTCAAATGCACACATACAGCAGCCCATCCTTGTCCCCAGTAACTGAATTGGCAGGGGCAGAAGGAACCACACAAGTTGAAGCGACTCTTCTGGAAAATCTCTGTGGTCCATCCTTGGCAAAAAGTTGCCAAAATAGTCAGGTGTGGATCACAGGATGAGGGAACCTCCTTGCAGTAGAACCTGGCTAAGGTCTAGAGCAGAGGTCCCCAGTCTCCAGGTCACGGATGTTAGGAACTGGGCTGCACAACAGGAGGTGAGCAACAGGTGTGCTCGAAGCCTTATCTGTATTTATAGCCGTTCCCTTGCTGGCATTACTGCCTGAGCTCCTTCTCCTGTCAGTTCAGTAGCAGCATTAGATTCTTACAGGAACACCAATTCTTTTGTGAACTGCTCATGCGAGGGTCTAGGTACTGAACTCCTTATGAGAATCTAATGCCTGATGATCTGAGGTGGAGCCGACGCAGTGATGCTAGCACTGGGGAGTGGCTGCAAATACAGATTAACATTAGCAGAGTGGTTTGATGGCACAGAGACCATGCTACATCAATTGCTTGCAGACTCATATTAAAACTCTATCAGGCCAGACTTGGTGGCTCAGCCTGTAATCCCAGCACTTTGGGAGGCTGAGGTGAGTAGATTGCCTGAGCCCATGGGTTCGAGAGCAGCCCAGGCAACTTGGCGAGACCTCATCTCTACAATCAATCAAAATTTAGCCGGGTGTGGTGGCACGCGCCTATAGTTCCAGCTACTTGGAAGGCTGAGGTGGAAGGATCGCCAGAGCCCAGCAGGTCGAAGCTGGAGTGGCTGTGAGTGTGCCATGGCACGCCAGCCTGGGAGACAGAGTGAGACTCCAACTAAAAAAAAAAACCCAAAAAACAAAACAAAAAAAACCAAATAAAATAAAATAAATAAAAAATAAATTAGCCGGAGCGGTAGCTACTTGGAAAGCTGGCTACTGGAAAGCTGAGGTGGAAAGATCACCAGAGCCCAGCCGGTCGATGCTCGGGTGGCCGTGAGCATACCACTGCACTCCAGCCTGGGTGACAGAGTGAGACTCTGACTCAGAAAAACCCTATCAATGAGTGGCAAGTGAGTTGATGTACTTAAATTGTACAGCTGCATCTGGTGGCATAATTATTGTATGAGTATGTGTGATTATAAGATAAGATATAGAAGTATTTATATTGTATAATTATGTATAATTATTTCATTTTATATTACATTATATTTCATCATATATTATATTTATATATATTTCATTATACATTACAATGTAATAATAATAGAACTAAAATGTACAATAAGTGTAATGTGCTTGAATCATCCCGAAGCCATACCCCGCCCTGGTCTGTGGAAAAGTTGTCTTCCGCGAAACTGGTCCCTGATGCCAAAAAGGTTGGGACTGCTGGTCTAGAAGTCCCTGAGAATAGGGCTACTCCAGAAGGCAGTCTGTCCAGAGGTCCAGGCAGAAGGTGGTAGCCACACATGCTCTCCAACACCGATAGGCTAAGTATGCACGACCCATGAGACCTCAGCTTGACGTTTTCCCGAATACCACCACCTGCAGCACCCATGGCTAGGCTAAACTTAGTCACAGAGAGCCCCAAATACCTGCACCCTCATCACTAACATTTACATTTACATGGCATTTATTTTGTCCCAGGCACTGTCCTAAACCCTTCCCATACATCAACATATTCAATGTTTATGAATACCTTATGAAATGGGTATAGTTGCCGGGCATGGTGGCTCAGCCTGTAATCCCGTGCTTTGGGAGGCTGAGGTGAGTGAATTGCCTAAGCCCGCGGGTTCGAGACCCACCTGGGCAACTTGGCAAGACCTCATCTCTACAATAAATCAAAAAAATTAGCCGGGCGTGGTAGCACGCGCCTGTAGTTCCAGCTAGTGGAAGGCTGAGGTGGAAGGATCGCCGGAGCCCAGCAGGTCGAGGCTGCGGTGGCCAGGAGCGGCCACTGCACTCCAGTGTGGGCGACAGAGTGAGACTCCAACTCAAAAAAAAAAAAAAAGAAAGAAAAAGAAATGGGTATAGTTGATCCCATTTTACAGATGAGACAGTTGAGGTACTGAGTAGTGAAGTCGGTTTTTTTTTTTTGAGTTGGAGTCGCATTCTGTCACACAGACTGGAGTGTAGTGGCACGCTCACAGCCACCACAGCCTTGAACTGCTGGGCTCAAGTGTTCCCTCCGTCTCAGCCTTCCAGGTAGCTGGAACCACAGGCATGCACCACCATGCCTCACTAATTTTTTGATTTATTGTAGAGAAGAAGTCTCGCCAAATTGCCCAGGCTGTTCTCAAATCCATGGGCACAGGCAGTCCTCTCACCTCTGCCTCCCGAAGTGCTGGGATTATAGGCATGAGCCACTGTGCCTGACAAGTAGTGAAGTATTTTGATCATAGTCACACAGCTGGGATTGGAGGGCAAAGGGCTTCAGCAGCCTTTGGGTATTTGCCCGAGCAGAGGGAGAAAGGTAAGTTGCTTTTAGCACTCTGTGTCTTTGTATGCTGACAGTTAAGGCCTCAGAGGTTGTGCTGTCCCCTTCCCAATGAATTTCTTCTGCCTGGCCCTGAAGGCCACCTCTCTCCCTGCTGTCATCCTTTTATGGTGAATGTGGCCTGGCCATGGAGTCACCGGTCCTCCTCTTCCCTCCCAGATCGGACTCTCACCAGAAGCTCCTCCTAATGATGGGCCCGGCTTTAGGGTCCTCTGCTGTCCCCTTCTGAAAATCTGTACTTGCTGAAGACCGAGAGCTACTCCCGGGAGAGGAAGAACTGAAGGAAGGGGCAGTGTGGTTTAGAGAAAACTCCCATATTTAGGAATCCAACAGATCTCTTGGCTGCTCACTAACTGTGATAGGCAGAATGGTGCTCCCATTCCCCCAAATATCGACATCCTTGTCCCCCAAACCTGATAATATGTTGCCTCACGTGGCAAAAGGGACATTGCAGCTGTGATTAAACTGAAGCTCTTGAGATGAAAAGATTATCTTGGGCTCCCTGGGTGGACTTGGGCCACAAATGTTCTTAGGGAGGCAGGAGAATCAGAGAAGGAGACATGATGATGGAAACAGGGGTCGGAGCAATGTGGGGCTGTGAGCTGAGGGGTGGAGGCAGCCTTGAGAAGCTGGGAAAGGCAAGGAACAGTTTGCGCTCTAGAGCCTCTGGAAGGAACACAACTCTGCCAACCCATCTCAAACCTCTGGCCTCTAGAGTGTAATATAATACATTTATGTTGTTTTAAGTCTCTGAATTTGTGGTAATTTGTTACAGCAGGAAACTAATCCACTAATTATATCACTTTGAGCAAGTTCCTCAACCCTGGGAGCCCAAATTCCCTCAGGAGTGAAACTGGAATAATAACACCTACCTTGAAGTATCACCCGGGTTGGAATGCAGTGGCATGCTCACGGCCACCACAGCCTCGACCTGCTCGGCTCAGGTGATCCTTCCGCCTCGGCCTTCCAAGTAGCTGGAACCACAGGTGCACACCACCACGCCCAGCTATTTATTTATTTATTGTAGAGATGAGGTCTCTCCAAGTTGCCTGGACTGGTCTCGAACCTGTGGACTCAGGTGATCCTCTCACCTCGGCCTCCCAAAATGCTGGCATTTGGTGCTTGGCCAAAAAAAAAATTTTTTTAAGCATATATTAAAAGCCTGGCTCCTGTTGAAGCTTAATAAATAATACTGTTGTGATAAGGAGGGAGAGAGGAGAGGAAAAGCAGAAAGAGGAAGAGGGGAAGAGAGAAGATGGCAATTTGTTACAGCAGGAAACTAATCCACTAATTATATCACAATAGCCAACCCCATGTTCTGGGCAGTCCCAGCGGGGCCGCAGGTCTTGTGAAAAGCTGCCCAGCACTTCCTTCGACCTGGTTCAAATTCATTTGGACTTCGGGATACTCTTATTCCCCTTAGAAGAGGCAAGGGTAGGGTCAACCTCTACTAATATACCCTTCTGAAAACTTTCCCTCACGAATGAAGAACTGAAGAACCAAAGTAAAGAACGGGCACGAGAGGCTGATCAGTATAGGCGTCTGGCACCCCAGAGAACCAGACACATCCAGACAACCGAAAACATCAGGTTTGTCTTCTGATCACTCAATTTTCCAGGCGTGACCAACAGCAGCTTATGTGGGAATGTGCAAATCATAAGCAGAATCCTTCTTTTGTAAAGGAATTTGAGTCAGTAGCCCGAGAGAGCTGTTTTCATCACTGTGTGTGTGTGTGTGTGTGTGTGTGTGTGTGTGTGTGAGGAGAGAGAGAGAGAGAGAGAGAGATCCAATTGCCTCCAAGTTTCTCCACATCCTCATTCTTTTGCTTTTAACACTTTTTTTTGAGCCAGGGTCTTACTCTGTCACCCAAGCTGGAGTGCAGTGCCATAATCATGGCTCACTACAGCTTCAATGACCTCCTGGGCTCAGGTAATGCTTCTGCCTCAGCCTCCCAAGTAGCTGAAACTACAGGTGCATCGCCACACCTGGCAAATTTTTTATTGTTATAGAGATGAGATTTCCCTATGCTGCCCAGGCTGGGCTAAATTCCTGGGCTTAGGTGATCCTCCTGCCTCAGCCTCCCAAAGTGCTGGGATAAACATTCTAATGAGTATAAAATAATATGTCATTGTGGTTTTAACTTGCATTTTCCTAAAGACTAATGATGCTGGGCACTTTTTCATGGGCTTTTTGGCTATTGACTATCTTCAAGTGTCTATTCAAATCTTTTTGCCCATTCAAATAAACTAGATTGTTCATCTTTTTCATTGATGTAGCTTCATTGTTGGTAGATATGTAAAACGATACAAATATTTTTGAGAATTATATTGGCAATTAAAAAAAAATTGCACATCCATTCATACCATGACCCAGCAATTCCACTCACAATAAACAAAAAAATTAATGTCCTCTAAGGTGTTATACACAAATGTTCATATAGGTTTTATTTGTAATAGACAAAAAGCAGAATAGTCATTCAGTTGGTGCATAGATAAACAAACTGTGGTACATTCATACAATGGGATACCAGTCAGTAATAAAAATGAATTAACTATTTTTTTTTTGAGTTGGAGTCTCACTCCTTCGCCCAGGTTGGAATGCTGCAGCATGCATGCTCACGGTCACCCCAGCATCGATCTTCTGGGCTCCAATGATCCTTCTGCCTCAGCCTTCCGAGTAGCTGAAGCTACGATGTGCGCTACCACACCTGGCTATTTTTTATTTTATTGTAGAGACATGGTCTCGCCAGGTTATCTGGACTGGTCTTGAACCCGTGGGCTCAGGCAATCCACTGGCCTCAGCCTCCCAAAGTGCTGGGATTACAGGCTGAGCCACCGAGTCCCAGCCGAATGAAGTATTGATACGTGCTACAACATGGATGAATCTCAAAAACATTGTGAGTTCTGAAAGATGGAAAACACAAGAGAATACACACTGTATAATTCTATGTATGTGAAGTTGTAAACAAGAAAAGCTCATTTGTAGTGATGGAAACAGATCAGTAGTTGATTTTAGGGTAGGGTACTGGTGGGGCAGGAGGGGATCTTCTGTGGTGACGGAAATTATATATTGTTTAAAGTAGTAATTATGTTGGGGCATATACTTGTCAAAAATAATCCGATTGAATACTTAAGATCTCTACATTTCATTGTATGTAGATAATATCTCATTTTTTAAAAAACAAAACTGAATGATGCTTCAATTTCAAACTGCTACCACCAGGTGGCGGTAGTGCCAAATCCCAAGAGCTTGTGCACTGAGTTTGTAAAGCATTCATTCTATTTGTGAATGTTCTTGAAAGCATGTGGCATTGTTTTGTGGGCATGTATTTTTAATTTCCATCGATTGTATTATGCTGGGGGCCTCTTTCTGTTTCTTACTTCATTCCCCCCATTCAGCATCATGTTTTAAAAATCTAATTTACCTTGTTGTGTGTGTATCTAGTTCATTACATCTTACTGTGTTAAAATATTCTGTAGTGTGCATACATCACATTTTACTTATATTCATTTCCCCAGTGATGGGTGCCTCTTTGCATCCAGCATTTTAACTGTCACAAATAACATTTTGATAAAATATCTTCTAACACATCTCTTTATGAATCTGTGTGAGAATTTCTCTAGTTACATGGTTAGGAGTGGGATCTTTCTCTTCTCTACTCATACTGTTTATTTATTTGTATCCTTTTATCCTCTTCTATTTAATAAATTTCCTCCAAATTGTTGTGTTAATACAGCTAAATCGACTTGACGTGGTAGCTCACACCTGTAATCACAACATTTTGGGAGGCTAAGGTGGGAGGATTTCTTGAGCTCAGGAGTTCAAGATCAGCCTAGGCAACACAGCAAGACCTTGTCTTGACAAAAAAAAAAAAATTAGCCTGGCATGGGGTGCGTTCCAGTAGTCCTAGTTACAATAAGTTCCCTACATATGAACCTTCAAGTTGCAAACTTTCAAAGACACAACATGCATTCTCATGTCCAATCTCCTATTGCTGATGATCCTTCAGCTCTACCATCTCCCATCTCCTCTCCCTCTTCTAGTCAGTAACTCTTCTTGCCTGTTCACTTGATGCCAGCCCCTGTATGCCAGTTGTTGTTGTATTGGCTTACTGTACTTTTCCAGGTACTGTACTGTAAGATTTTAAATGTTTTATTTATTTATTTTTTATTTTTTTGAGTTGAAGTCTCACTCTATCATCCAGGCTGGAGTACAGTGGCACGCTCACGGCCACCGCAACCTCAACCTGCTGGGCTCAGGTGATCCTCTGACTCAGCCTTCCAAGTAGTTGGAACCACAGGCATGTGCCACCACTCCTGGCTAATTTTTTGATTCATTGTAGAGACAAGGTCTCCCCATGTTGCTCAGGCTGGTCTCGAATGTCTGAGCTCAGGCAATCCTCTCGCCTCTGCCTCCCAAAGTGCTGGGAGTATAGGCGTGAGCCACCACGCCTGGTTTCTTTATTTTTTGTGTTGGTTTTTTATGTATTATTTGTTTGAAAAGTATTATAAGCCTATTACAGTACAGCACTATACAGCCGATTATGTTTGGTGAGTACCTAGACTAACTTTGTGGGGCTTATGAACAAATTGGACTTAAGAATGTGCTCTTGGAACAGAACTTGTTTGTATACAGGGGACTCACTTTACTCGGGAGGCTGAGGCAGGAGGATTGCCTGAGCCCACAGGTTTGCGACCAGCCTGGGCAATTTGGCAAGACCTCATCTCTACAATAAATAAATTAGTTAATTAACCGGGTGTGGTGGCACA
Organism: Cephalopachus bancanus; assembly: GCA_027257055.1. Taxonomy (NCBI): domain Eukaryota; kingdom Metazoa; phylum Chordata; class Mammalia; order Primates; family Tarsiidae; genus Cephalopachus; species Cephalopachus bancanus. The sequence goes on along the minus strand of JAPVLO010000168.1, from coordinate 4,311,159 downwards.
TGCCTGTAGTTCCAGCTACTTGGAAGGCTGAGGTGGAAGGATCACCTGAGCCCAGCAGGTTGAGGCTGCGGTGGCCGTGAGTGTGCCACTGCACTCCAGCCTGGGTGACAGAGTGAGACTCTAACATACAAAAAAAGGAAACAAAACATGCAGTTTGTATGTGATGTGGTTCTAATTTTAAAAATATTAACTAAGATTTGGATCTTCAAATGTCCAATGGAAGACCAAAGTTGTCTCTAGTTGAGAATGACTGTTTTAAGAGAAATAAAGTCTGGGATTCATTTGGGGCTATTTTCTAGATATTTTCTCTCTCTCTCTCTCTCTCTCTCTCTCTCTTTATTTTCCCGTTTTCCAGATGGAAAACATTTCCTTTATTTTAATCAGTTTTTTTCAACCCTGATCTCAGCTATGGGCTTGTATTACACGATCCCTTTTAAAAACATCCTCCCGCCTTATAGCTGGAATCCAGCTCTTCCGGAGATGCTTCACCTCCAGATGCTTCCTGGAGTCCTTGGTCTTTTCTGGACCGAGCATCAAGCAGTCCTCCATGTTCTCTTCTCTCTAGGTTTCCTGACCTCCTTCTCTCCTTGCAGAGGGTCAGAGGAGGAAGAGGAAGTCAGAATGTCTCCCGTGCTCCCCTCCCAGAGGGCTCCAGAAGGGCAGAGACAGCACCACAGTAGTGTGATAAGAGCCCCAAAGTCTGTTGACTCAGTTTGCAAAGGGAACATTCTATTCTTTCCTTTTCAGTTCTCATACACTGCTCCCTCATCAAATTACTATTATGTCCAAGACCTTTGTAACTTTATTATCTACAATGATTCAGTAAACACTAGAGTGCTGACTGCTCCCTATATTCCTCAGCATACTAGCCCTTCAAGATGTTTCTCGAGAGATATTCTTTGTCATCAAATAGTGAGGGCAATGCTGCTTATAGGATCTCACTCTCAGACACTGGCGATACCTTTAATTTATTAAAGACTGTGAAAATCTCTTTAGATGGCTACTTTTCATCCAGCATTTCTCAGATTAAGTGATCGGGGAACCTTTCCACTCCCTACCTTCACTTAACAAATATCTGTTAGCCGGGCTCAGTGGCTCAGCCTGTAATCTCGCGCCTTGGGAGGCTGAGGTGAGTGGATTGCCTGAGCCCGTGGGTTCGAGACCCGCCTGGGCAACTTGGCGAGACCTCATCTCTACAATAAATCGAAAAATTAGCCGGGCGTGGTAGTGCATGCCTGTAGTTCCAGCTACTTGGAAGGCTGAGGCAGAAGGATCGCCGGAGCCCAGCAGGTCGACGTTGCAGTGGCCGGGAGCGGCCACTGCACTCCAGTCTGGGTGACAGGGTGAGACTCCAACTCAAAACAAACAAACAAACAACAAAAAAAACCCAAATATCTGTTAACATCTGTCAGAATTAGTGTCCCAAGGAACACAGTTTAGGAAATAACTTAGATATTAGCAGCCTATACCTTTTGTAAATTGCCTTCGAATGCCATTAATCTGTTCATTCATTTATTCAACAAACGGTTGCATGCCCCCCATGCTAGGAATTCGGGTTTCAAAGATGACTTGTCTCAGCAGCCCTCAGACTAGTGAGGGAACAATATTGGCAGACTCAGATGAGTCCAACTGTGCCAGACAATGGCTGAGGCAGGTGTCCAGGAAATGACAGACTAAGTGATTAATTCTAACCCCCGGGGCTCTGATCATCTTCACTACCACATTAGAGCCTAGAATACAAGTCTGGGTCCCTTATATCTTTGCAGAATCAGGAACTTTTAGAAAAGCAGGATGTCAGTCTCTACCCTAGAACTACCAAATATATACCAGGCTATGCTTATGCACGTTAACGTTTGAGAAGCACTGCCTTAAAATAGCGCACTTTCTGATGAAAATATAAACAGAACCAAAATGTATTCTTGTGTTGTATCTTGGCCAAAGGCTGACCTAGTGACCTCCATGCCAGGCAGACAGAATAGGAAGGTAAGACAAGGAAAGGCTAATAGCAGCAAGAAATGTCTTCTTCCTGACCCTCACCTAGCAATGACTGATTCAGCAAGTTAGGCTGTGGGTATGCACGGAGCAAGGACAGGAAAGGAGACCACACCTATGGTCCTTTCTGCCTAGATCTTGGCCATGACTGGGTAGGCATAATGAGTAGACTGGGAGGAAGGATTCAGAGGGGAAAGGGATGCTTCCCATTGCCCTTGTCCAGGGACACCTTCTCTGTTCTGGACTAGGCAAGTGACCCGCTACAGAGCCACTGAGCCCAGGGCTCTGTATGGAGAATTCCAGCCTCGTCTTCTTGATTCTTAATACTGGTCATGAAAGGAGGTTCAGTGAGGTGTCAGGGTAACCTGACCCATCAGGAAGCAGAGATGTTTAGGGCGAGTGTGCCTACAGGCTGAGCAGGTAGAAGTGTTTTGCAATCTCTTTTCCTCCCAGCAGTCCACACCTTGCCCAGGGTCTGCACCCGAGCACTGCTGGGGTGAGCTCTGTGTTTGCCATGACACTGTAGGCAGGTTGGCCTCAGGAAAGGGAAGGCTCTTCTCACAGACTTGGGGCTGTGTTGGGTGGAGGATGACTAGCCCAGGTGAGAGGTAACTAAGAGGGAAGGAAACTGAACCCTACAACATCAATAACCACAGCAAAACAAAAGACAATAGAAATAGAAATACCTTACAACTGTTTCCCTATCCCTCCTTCCAGGAAAGGGTCTCTTGTGTAAGGAATCCTCCAGCAGGGGGCGCCTGTCTATGCCCTCCAGAGAGCCTGGGAAGACGAGGTGAGCCCCCAGTGTTCAGAATCCACCAGGATGTAGAATTCTTGCTATTCTACCTAAATACTCCAAAGGTCAATCAGGCAGAAATCCAGTCCACAGAGATGGGATAGGGGAGATGGCATTTCATGTACAAGGAAGACCCGAGCAAAGGCCAAAAGGCAGGACCACACTCATCTGGATGGGAAAAGGAACATCAATTTACACAACATTCCAGTTCTTTTTTTTTTTTTTTTTTTTTGAGAGTCTCACTCTGTCACCCAGGCTGGAGGGCAGTGGCATAATCACGGCCACCGCAGCCTCAACCTGCTGGGCTCAGACAGTCCTTCCGCCTCAGCCTTCCAAGTTGGAACCACAGAAAGGAACCATCACGCCTGGCTAATTTTTTGATTTATGTACAGATGAGTTCTCGCCAAGTCACCCAGGCTGGTCTCGAACCCATGGGCTCAGGCAATCCTCTCACCTCGGTCTCCCAAGGTGCTAGGATTATAGGTGTGAGCCCTCTTCATTTCTAATTAAGCTGGCCCTGCTGTGTTTCCACTCTTCAAGGACACCAGCCACACCCTGTGCATATTAGTGGTGATAGAATCCCCTGTTTGCTCTCCAGGGATTGGCCTAGTTTTGACTCAACTTGTCTCCTAGCTGCCTCCTTATCTCTACAATAAGGGCTCAGAACAGTTCAACTGGATTTATTGAGGCAGCCCTGCTAATACAGGCAGCCCTGTCGGAAGGATCCCTGTCTACTCTTTTCTGAAAAAAGGGTTAACTCCAAGAGTTTGTTGAGGCTTTGACTCTAATCAGGCCAAGGCATATCTGGAGGCAGATTCCTTGGCTGGGACTTGCTAGGTCAGTCGGGTTTGTCCTGATAATGTGAGCTGAGCATGATGTCTGTGTTCTCTTAAAAAAACAAAATTAGGCAACCCCTTCGGGTCCCCTCCTGCTCTGGGAGCTTTTCTGTCCTCTCAATAAATCCTGCTATCAAAACAAAACAAAACGCCCAAAATTAGTCGGATGTTGGCCATGGGAGTCAGAAGCCACTAAGGAGTGTAACAACTCGCCCGCCAAGCAAAAAAATAAAGAGAGAAAAGAAAAGAAAATTCTGGCTACAAAAGTAACTCATGCTCATTGTAGAAAAATTGGAAAATAAAGAAAAACTCCAGGTACGGTGGCTCACACCTATAATCTTAGCACTTTGGGAGGCAGAGGCGAGAGAACTGCCCAAGCGCAGGGGTTCAAGACTAACCTGGGCAACTTGGTGAGCCCTCATCTCTACAATAAATAAATAAATAAATTAGCCGAGTATGGTGGCACGTGCCTGTAGTTTCAGCTACTTGGAAGGCTGAGGTGGAAGGATTGCCTGAGTCCAGTAGGTCGAGGCTGCGGTGACCATGAGCATGCCACTGTACTTCAGCCCGGGCAATAAAGTGAGACTCCAACTAAAAAAAAAAAAAAAAAAATACTGCTTTTAATCCCACTACCTAAATGCACCTCTTTGTACATTTTGGTGAATTTCTTAGAATTTTGCTTCCATGCATATATGTGTACATATTTAACATAGTAGAGATCATAATGACCATACATTTCATGTCCTGGTTTTTCACTGAACAATACATTTACTCGTTAACATTTGTCATAATCATAATTAATATTCCATCCTATGGTTATATAAATTAATTAGCCACATCTCTGATAGTAGTTACAAACTTATAGCACATTCTGAGACTGTGCAGAGAAACCATGATTTCCATATTCTTTCTAACTGATGTAATCTCCTGCACAATGTCCCACCTACTGGTTAATAGGGAAAACTAACAAAGGGCTTAACTAAAGAACAATCTGATGCCTTTTTTTATTTGAGTCAAGGTCTTATCTTTCAACCATGCTGGATTGCAGTGGCATGATCACAGATCACTGCAGCCTCGCCTCCTGGGCTCAGCGTATCCTTCTGCCTCAGCCTCCTAAGTAGCTGGGACTACAGGCGTGCAACCTCACGCTGGCTAATCTATTTTATTTTCTTTTTTGTAGAGATAGGGTCTCACTATGTTGCCCAGTCTGGTCTTGAACTCCTGGACTCAAGCAATCCTCCCTCCTTGGCCTCCCAAAGTGCTAGAATTACAGGCATGTGCCACTGGCGCCCCATCCAAGGCTTTTGTTTTTCTACATAATCCTATTTTGCATATAATAAATTTCTGTTTTTCTGTTCTTTGTATTTCTTCTTAACAAATTCTAATCCCTGCCCTCTTTAGGGATACTGTTGTATTAGCCAGGGTCTCAGCAGAAAGCAGATGACTTACTCAACTTGATCACTGAAAAGTTTAGCAAACAGATAGTTTATAAAAGTCTGGCTAGCTGGGCTCGGTGGCTCAGCCTGTAATCCCAGCACTTTGGGAGGCTGAGGTGAGTGGATTGCCTGAGCCCACGGGTTCGAGACCCGCCTGGGTAATTTGGCGAGGCCTCATCTCTACAATAAATCAAAAACTAGCCGGGCGTGGTAGCACACGCCTGTAGTTCCAGCTACTTGGAAGGCTGATGCGGAAGGATCGCCGGAGCCCAGCAGGTCGAGGATGCAGTGGCCGGGAGCGCCCACTGCCCTCCATTCTGGGTGACAGAGTGAGACTCCAACTCAAAAAAAACCAAAAACCAATAAATAAATAAATAAAAGTGTTGACTAAACTAGGGTAACAAATAAGAAATGATGAAGCAAGCTGGGCACAATGGCTCACACCTATAATCCCAGCACTTTGGGAGGCCGAGACGAGAGGATTGCCCAAGCTCAGTGACTCAAGACCAGCCTGAGCAACACAGCAAGACCTTATCTCTATAAAAAATAAAATAAAATAAATTAGCCAGTGTGGCGTCAAGGCTGCACTCCAGCCTGGGTGACAGAGACTCCGACTAAAAACAAACAAACAAACAAAGAAATGGTGAAGCTACCCAGGCCTGAAGGAGCACAAGCTGCAGTTGTGGGAGAGAGAGAGCTTGACAGGAATTCCGTTGGAGGAACGTGGCGTTGCCTACCTGTGGTCTGGCCAAGAGGGAGCTAGGGCAAGAAACACCCTGACATCTTTCTCTTCCTGTCTTCACGATCTTTTCAGAGTCTGCCATTAGCAGAACTGATTGGAAGGCAGAGAGCATTCTCAGAGGTCAGCCTCCCAGAGCACAAAGCAGGGTGGAAGACCGTGGACTAGGGATCTGAAGGAGCAGATAAAATATAACCAACCTACGTGCTTTGTGCTGAAGGAGGAAAAGACAAAAGAAACAAGCACATTAATACTTTTCAGCTGGGTGTGGTGGCTCATGCCCATAATCCTAGCACTTTGGAAGGCCGAGGTGGGAAGATTGCTTGAGCCCAGGAGTTCAAGACCAGCCTGGGCAACATAGCAAGACCTTGTCTCTACAAAAATAAAAAAAATTAGCTGGGCATAGCGGTGTACACTTGTAGTCCCAGCTACTCAGGAAACTGAGATGGAAGAACCACCTGAGCCCAGAATTTCAAGGCTGTGATGACTGTGATCGTTCCATTGCATTCCAACCTGGCCATCAGAGTGAGACCCCAACTCAAATAATAATAATTTTCAAGATACATTATTCCCATTACATATCTATTATTAGGCTTTTGTTTCTCATTTCTACTTTTATAAATATATTGTCTCAGAAGAGGACATCTCTCAAACTCTAAATGTTCCACTTAAATGAATGTATAGTGAGAGGAGGAACAGTGAATCCCAGAACCAGATTGTATTAGTTCTTTTTTGGTTATAAATTATAGAAACAGGCCGAGTGTGGTGGCTCAGCCTATAATCCCAACACTTTGGGAGGCCAATGTGAGAGGTTTGCCTGAGTCCAGGGGTTTGAGACCAGCCCGGGCAACTTGGTGAGACCTTTTCTCTACAATAAATCACAAAAAATAACTGGGTATGGTGGTGTATGCCTGTTGTTCCAGCTACTTGGAAGACTGAGGTGGAAGGATTACCTAAGCCCAGCAGGTGAAGGCTGCGGTGGCCGTGAGTGTGCCACTGCACTCCAGCCTGGGTGACAGAGTGAGACTCCAACTTAAAAAAAAAAGTATAGAAACATACCAGAGCTAGCTTAAACTGGAAAAAAAGGAGGGGGCCATTGATTATTATGATTATTAGGATACTGGGGAGTCTCACAAGGCCTGATGGACTTCACAAAAACACTGGTATTCATCGGTTCAAGTGCTATCAGGCCTCTGTCTTTCTTACTCATTTCTTCTCTCTGTGCACCTGTGTCATTTTTCTCTTTTGTTCTACAGACCAGCTGCTACTATGTTTCCAGTCCACATAGCAGAACAGGTAACCACCTAATACTCCCAAGTTTACCACTGTATAATCTAGCCACCCAGAGAGAAAGACTAAATCCTACCTGTAGTCCCTCTATCTGTCAGAGTCCAATCAGGAGAGAGACACCACACAGTCATTTGAGTAGGGGAAGTTTAACATAAAGAACGATTAACTATAGCAAGGATTAGAGTAATGAGGGATTGGCCAGTAAGAAGTCAAGAAAATTCTAAAGAGTATGGGAATAGTGGCTATAAGGAGAAGCTACTATGCCTAGGACTGAAATAGAACATTCAAGGCAGGAATTCACCCCACTACTCCCATGGCTGAAATCCAGATCTTGTTGGAGAGGGTGTACTGTGATTCACTGGGTGGTACTGAAGTCATTGCATTGCTGCACTTATAGAACTTATTGGAAATCCACCTTCTAATGTGCTTGGGAGGTGTCTGCCAGAGTCACTCCTACAAAACCACCTGGGGTGCCAGGGGAAGCTGCTGGCCTTTGGTTGATGCTGGTCATCATGCACTTTTGGAGTAACACACTGGAGAAGCCATCTGTCTTGCAGGCACCTGATGCTGAACAAGTTGCCTGTACTGCAGATACTGGATACTGGAGAAATTGTCTATCTGTTGAATCTAGGTGCTGCATGTTACAGGGCCCTGCTGAACAGAGAACATTAGAACAAGAAAGGAAGAAAAATTCCTTTCTTGGCCGGATGTGGTGGCTCAAACCTGTAATCCCAGCACTTTGGGAGGCTGAGGAGAGAGGATTGCCTGAGCTCAGGGGTTTGAGAGCAGCCTGGTCAACTTGGTAAGACCTTATTTCTACAATAAGTCAAAAAAATTAGCTGGGCATGGTAGCGTGCACCTGTGGTTCCAGCTACTTGGAGGCTGAGGTAGAAGGATCACCTGAGCCCAGCAGGTCAAGGCCTGAGCAACACAGTGAGTCTCCCACTCAAAAAATAAATAATTAAACAAAAGAAAAATTCCTTTCTTAAGAAGGATGTCACTCCAGTGCCTTTACTGACAAAACTGATATCTGTCAGTTGGCAAAGGAAAAACATTAAGGTTTTCATGCTACATTTTTGCAGAGTAGGCAACGAAGGTGGAATTTGGAGCTAGAAGGCAATAGATTGATAACCAGCACAATCCCAAACCCATATACCCAGAGAAGGTATTATGATGGGTCTAACTGATGCCCCCTCTGGATCACTCAGTCACCTTTACTAAGAATGGAACTGATTAATAAAAAGAGAAGCAGTGAGTGTGGAAAGCCAGGTGCAGAAAAGCAAACTGGCCAACAAGCAGCCTCCACTCTCCAGAGGAGTGAAACACTTGGTCAAGACAGACATTTCAGTCGCTCGGGAACTTCTCTCTCCCATAGACCAGGGACATTTCACCAGGCCTCATCATGGTTTCAAAAAATACTCCTTAAGACTATCTACCTTGGGCCGGGCTCAGTGGCTCAGCCTGTAATCCCGTGCTTTGGGAGGCCGAGGTCAGTGAATTGCCTGAGCCCGCAGGTTCGAGACCCACCTGGGCAAATTGGCGAGACTTCATCTCTACAATAAAATAAAAGTAAAAATTAGCCGGGTGTGGTAGCACGCGCCTGTAGTTCCAGCTGCTTGGAAGGCTGAGGCGGAAGGGTCGCCGGAACCCAGCGGGTTGAGGCTGCGGTGGCCGGGAGTGGCCACTGTACTCCAGTCTGGGTGACTGAGTGAGACTCCAACTCAAAAAAAAGTAAAAATAAAAAAATAAAAAAATAAAAAAAAAAGACTGTTTACCTCCTTTCATTTAAACATGCTGCTCACCAAGAAACCTGATTTTTCTTACCATCTATCCGATACCAGTTGAAGAGTAGACCTTGGACAGTGGATACAGATATTACACTATTTGAAAAGGAATGTTGGCCTGGCGTGGTGGCTCATGCCTATAATCCCAGCACTTTGGGAGGCCGAGGTGAGAGGATTGCCTGAGCCCACGGGTTTGAGACCAGCTTGGGCAACTTGAGGAGACCTCATCTCTACAATAAATCCAAAAAATTAGCCGGGCAGGTGGCATGTGCCTTTAGATCCAGTTACTTGAAAAGTTGAGGCCAGCAGGTCAAGGCTGTGGTGACTGGGAGTGTGCCACTGCCCTCCAACATGGATGACAGAGTGAGATTTCAGCTAAAAAATAAATAAATAAATAAATAAAAGAAAAAGGACGTCATCCACTGTGAACATACTTGTCATCCATTGTGAACTAATAAATTGGCATTTGATGGCTACATCATGTTGTCTTGGGAAGTATTAGCAAGAGTCAGTCTGTTCCCAAGAGACTACTCTTCTCTGGTACACCAAGAAAAGCCAGTTTCTGCCCCCAAGAAGCTGAGAACTAGGTTTTAGACTCAAGGGACTCAATCAAGGTGCTCTCCTGCAGGATCTGCACTCCAAACAACATCACTGCTAGCACATTCCCCAAGGAAGAGCCTACAGAATTCATAATTGGGCGTGGATAAAGAGTATTCTAGAAATGTCTAACCGATAACCATTATCTGGTTGCTGGACTTTTAGGCTATTTCCAATTTTTTACTATTACATATAACACAGGGATGAACATCTTTGTGATTGGTGTTCATGGTTAGTACTTTCATTGTTGTTTTTTTTACTTTGTTTTTGTATTTCAAATGATCCTCTTAGGCTAGATGACCAGAATTGGGAATAAATTGTCAAATACCATCCCCCTCTATTTTAGGAGGAAGACAATAAATAATTTTGTAGACACTTGAGACCTACTGCCAAGGATTTCAGAAGTGTAGTACTAATTTACAGTACTACTAAAGACCATTTCAGACATCTTGACTCACATAGCATTAAGTGTATGGTTTGCGTGTGTGTGTGTGTGTGTGTGTGTGTGTGTGTGTGTGTGTGTGTGTGTGATGTGTAAGCATACGTGCAGGCATATAACATCTTGCTTTATTTGCATTTCTTTAGTTCCTATGGGAGTTAGTTGTTCATGCCCGTATTTGTTAATCTCTTGCCCTCTTTTGAGAATTGTCTATTCAGATCCTTCACAATTAAGAAGTATTTCATTTCAGCCTCTGGGGAATGTCATGTCCCAGATTCTTTATCCTGCCTTCTTCTAGATGGAGAGGAGCTCTGCTCCCACCTCCAAGTCTTTTGGAAATTGTCTTCTAAATTCAAGTTCCTTTGGCATAGGAGGACTGGGCTTGGGTGACTAAGAGCTTCAATAGCCTGTATGGGAGTCTTGAAGCAATGCAAAGCCAGCTGAGGGATTCCATCCACAAGTGGAGAGTCTCTAAAGGGAAAGGAGTGGTGTGTATAGTTCTCCCCTCACCTTCCCTCCCCTCCCCTCCTTTCCCCTTCTCTCTCTCTCTCTCTCTCTCTCTCTCTCTCCAGAGTCTCATGCTGCACCCAGGCTGGAGTACAGTGGCACGATCACAGCTTACTACAGTCTCAACCTCCTGGGCCCAGACAATCCTTGTGCCTCAGCCTTCTAAGTAGCTGAGACTACAGGTGCACACCACCACACCTGGCAATTTTTTTGATTTATTGTAGAGATGAGGTATCACCATGTTGCCCAGGCTGGTCTGGAACTCCTGGACTCAGACATTCCTCTTGCCTTGGCCTCCCAGAGTGCTGGGATTACAGGCATGGGCCACCACATCTGGCTTGTATAGTTTTCTTATGTCTCTCCATTTTTTAACACCCCAGGGGGTTCCTGGGTGTTTTTCTTCTCTTTCTTGTGACACAACATTGAGTTTCTAAATAAACTTTGCTCCTCTTAGAAAGTCTAAGACTCATATTTGGAGAAAATGTGTCATTTAAAATGCTTTTATGAAGTCATGTGGTGAATTATCAGAGAAGGAATCTCCTCACCACCCACTGAGCTCTGTACCTTTTTTGGCTCAGGAATAGGAGGAAAATTATCTTTTCTTCCCTCCCCTACCCCTTTCCCTTGAGCAACTTGCCCACAAATGGTTACCAGGTGGCAGTTGTGTGTGTGTTAAAGTGTCAGCCTGTGTGGGAGTATAAAAGGTGACAGCAATTCATTCACATGTGGAGTGGGGCTTCTCCATAGTAATCAAGTTGACCCTGGGGAGGAGAGGTCGTTGGTCACTTGAATTGATGAACAGGGTTTGGAATAAAGGAGTCAGCTAAGTTTCTATTAAGTTTCCACTCTTGTCTCACTGGTATCACCAGGACCCCTGTTCTCTGGGTTGCTGCTGGAGACAGTCTCTCACCTGCCCATTCATCCATCATCTATCCATCCATCTATGCACGTATCTATGCATACATTCATCTACTGTTTCCTTCATTCCTTTGTTCATTCTTTCTGCAATCCCTCCATCTTTCCATCCATTCTTTCACTATCTACCAGCGCCCTACTCTGTGCAGCATACTGAAGGCACAGATATGAATAAGACAAGATTCTAAGGCCGGGCTTGGTGGCTCAGCCTGTAATCCTGTGCCTTGGGAGGCCGAGGTGAGTGAATTGCCTGAGCCCGCGGGTTCGAGACCCGCCTGGGCAACTTGGCGAGACCTCCTCTCTACAATAAATCAAAAAAATTAGCCAGGTGTGGTAGCGCACGCCTGTAGTTCCAGCTATTTGGAAGGTTGAGGCGGAAGGATCGCCGGAGCCCAGTAGGTCAAGGCTGCAGTAGCCGGGAGCGGCCACTGCACTCTAGTCTGGGTGATAGAGTGAGACTCCAACTCAAAAAAAATAAAAATAAAAAAAGACAAGATTCTAGCTTTCATGGAGTACACATCTCAGTGGTTAGCCAGACAACTTAAAAATAGGTTATAATAAAGGGCCAGGCATGGGGATTCATGCTCGTAATCCCAGCATTTTGGGAGGCTGAGGCAAGAGGACTGCTTGAGCCCAGGAGTTTGAGACCAGCCTAGGCAACATAACAAGACCTTGTCTCTACAAAAAAATAAAATAAAATAAAATAAATTAGCCAGGTGTGGTAGGGTGCACCTGTAATCCCTACTACTCAGGAGAATGAGGCAGAAGGATTGCCTGAGCCCAGAAGGCAAAAAAAAGTAAGCAATATAGTGCACTAAGTGCACTCTATAGAAGTTTGTTTAAAGTACTATACATATACCTATGTAAATGTGCTGTTTCCTGATTGGGCTCGGTGGCTCAACCTGTAACTCCAGCACTTTGGGAGGCCGAGGCGAGTGGATTGCCTGAGCCCACAAGTTCAAGACCAGCCCGGGCAATTTGGCAAGACCTCGTCTCTACAATAAATAAAAAATTAACCGGGCATGGTAGCGCGCGCCTGTAGTTCTAGCTACTTGGAAGGCTGAGGTGGAAGGATCGCTGGAGCCCAGCATGCAGATGGAGTGGCCGTGAGTGTGCCATGGCACCCCAGCCTGGGTAACAGAGTGAGACTCCAACTCAAAATAAATAAATAAATAAATGTGCTGTTTCCCAAAAGGCCTTAACTGACCACTGAATCTGAAATAGTTTATCATTTTTATTCTTCTTCATAATATTCTTTTCTTTCAGAGCATTTATCACAACTTGTTATCACATAATTTATGGTGGGTTTATCTGTTGTTTTTTTTTTAACTTATTTTTTTTTTGAGTCAATCTCATTCTGTCACCCAGACTGGAGTGCAGTAGCACGCTCACAGCCACTCCAGCATTGACCTGCTGGGCTCAGGTTATCCTTCCTCCTCAGCCTTCCAAGTAGCCAGAACTGCAGACGCGGGCTACCAAGTCTGGCTAATTTTTTGATTTATTGTACAGATAAGTTGTCCAAGGCTATTCTTTAACCCTTGAGCTCAGGCAATCCTCTCACCTCCGACTCCCAAAATGCTGGGATTACAGGCTTGAGCCGCCATGCCCAGCCTTGTTTATCTGTTTAACACATAGTTGACTGGAAGTTCCATGGGAGTGAGCTCTATGTCTATTATTATTGAATACTCAGCACCTGGTGCACGTCTGGCATATGGCAGGCCCTCAGTAAATAAGACATTCATTGAGTAAATGGATTAAATTGATAAACACTGACTATACCCAGGAATGATAATTTCTTGCCTCAAATCAGTGGTTCTCAAAGTATGGTGCTTGGATCAGCAATACCTGGGAACATGCTAGAAGTGAAAGTTCTTTTTTTTTTCTGGTGCATGCCACCACATTCAGTGATTTTCTTTTTTTTAAGTTGGAGTTTCACTCTGTTGCCCAGGCTGGAATGCAATGGCACACTCAAGACTACCCCAGTGCTGGCCTGCTGGACTCCAGCGATCCTTCCACCTCTGCCTTCCAAGTAGCCGAAACTACAGGCACACACTACCACACCCGGCTAATTTTTGATTTATTGTAGAGATGAGGTCTTGCTAAGTTGCCTGGGCTGGTCTTGAACTTGCTGGCTCAGGCAATCCACTCTCCTCAGCCTCCCAAAGTGCTGGGATTATAGGCTGAGCCACCAAACCTGGCTTTTTTTTTTTTTATGAAGTCTTGCTATGTTGCCCAGGGTAGAGGTGAAAATTCTTGGTCCCACCCCAGACCAGAATCAAATCAGAAACTCTGGAGTTGGATTCCAGTATTCTGTGTTTTAACACACCTGGGTGATTCTGATGCATGCTAAAGTTTGAGAACACTGCACTAAGTTAGTGAACTAAAATGACCATTCTAGTGTAACTTAGACATCTAGATTTTAACACAGAGGCAAGAATCATTTTATCTGAATTCGGGAACACTTCGTGGAGAAGATATTTTTTTTTTTATTTTATTTTATTTTTTTATTTTTTATTTTTGAGTTGGAGTCCATTCTGTCGCCCAGACTGGAGTGCAGTAGCCACTCCCGGCCACCGCAGCCTCGACCTGCTGGGCTCTGGCGATCCTTCCGCCTCAGCCTCTAAGTAGCTGGAACTACAGGCGTGCGCTATGACGCCCAGCTCATTTTTGATTTATTGAAGAGATGAGGTCTCACCAAGTTGCCCAGGCAGGTCTCGAACCCGCGGGCTCAGGCAATCCACTCACCTCAGCCTCCCAAGGCGCGGGATTACAGGCTGAGCCACCGAGCCCGGCTGAGAAGATATTTTCAAGGAAGCTTCCAGCTACGTAAACCATGGAAAGGCAATTCAGGCAGAGAACTGTATCTACAAAGGCAAATAGACATGGATGGATTAGAATAGCTTTTGGAGATACCGATAAGTAGTTCTGTGGGATGGTCTCATGCATGGCAGGAAATGGCCTAAGTGAGATAAAGATGGAGACATAGGCAGGAGTCTCAGATGCCAGGCGCTAAGCAGCGAAATAGCATGCACCCCATTCCTCTAGCTACAGCAGTTTTGCTGGTCCTGAGTCACACTACCCTGGGCTCACTCCCCCTCCTGTCTTCTCTCCTCCCTTTCCTCACCCCCAACCTCCTTCCTTCCCCTGAGGTTGAGACAGCCCAGCTCCTAGGCCAATCCCTCTCCTACCCGGCCAATCTAATGATGTTGGCTCTGCCCCGACTGTTGGGTTTGCAGCTCCGGAGCCAGGCCCAGCCCTGTTCCCTGGACTCGGTTGGGTGCAGAGGAGTGAAAGCTGGAGATGCTGGTGTGCTCAGAGGGAACCATGTGAATGCACCCAGTAGGGGGCTCATCTGGGGCTTCCTGGGTTCCAGAGAAACAGTCCCTTCTTCCCCTGGAGACTTCCTGCTCCCAGAGAGAGGACAGCAGCATTAGGTCCGGGATTTCTTGGAACCCAGGCTTGCGTCACTTGGTGCCATTTTTCCGAGGGAGCTGGCTCCAGGCTGTACCCTCTGCTGTCTGGTGACTCACAGCAGGACCTTAAGCCTAATTGTGCCTGAAGTGAGGAAGAGTGATAACAGCTTTATGACAATAGATACTTTTTATTCAGCACTGAATGCTCTGGCTGCCACTATGAGTCATCTGTACCTGAGGTTCTCCGTCTTATGTGACCCAGAGCCCTTTTCTTAAAGGAAATATTTTTGCAATATCACCTTTAGCATTTATAGATAATCGAACCAGGCCACCTCACAGTTTCATAAAATTAAGCCATAAAAATGTCACAATTAATGTAAAGGAGATATAAAACAAATTTATAACACAAGATGATAAAGCTAGGTGTGGAGGCTCATGCCTGTAATCTCAGCACTTAATTTTAGCACTTTGGGAGGCCAAGGAGGGAGTTTTTTTTTTTTTTTTTTTTTTAGCCCAGGAGTTTGAGACTAGTCGGGGCAACTTAGCTTTTTTGTAGAGACCTCTTCTCTACAAAAAAAAATTATCCTAGCTGGTGGTGAGCACCTGTAGTCCTAGCTACTCGGGAGGCTGAGGTGGAAGGATTGCCTGAACCCAGGAGGTCAAGGTTGCCACAAGCCGTGAGCATGCCACACTATTGCACATCAGCCTGGATGACAAAGACTCTAACTCAAAAAAAAAAAGAGTATATATTTCAACATGTAAATGCTTGGATAGACCCCCACTAGAATAAAGAATAAATACAAAGAATCCTTGTGAATGTACAACAGTTACAAATGCAGACGGATACAGATTTGTTACCACCAGTCCTATTGCCATTCAGTTACAATTTTCTGCAAGGAAGAACTCTCCCACTAAAGTTCCCAATAAAACAGAGTCTCATTGTTCCGTGATTTACATGGGGGGCTGCTGTCTTGTGTTTGCCCCTCCAGATGTATGCTCCTTGATTTCTGCTCTGCTATTAGCCCTGGAAGCTTGACCCACCAATCATGTTCATGCCCTCAGGTTTCCTGTTGGGTTTGGTCAATGGCAAAAGATGGAGTGAGGGAAGAAAGGCAGATTGGGGCATTTATTTCTTGGCTATTTCTTAGGCCATAACCCTCTACCTAAGATCACTGCTGCTCTCAAAATCGTTGTAGTGGGTTGGATGGAGGTTCCCAAAAAGATATGTCCACATTGTGACTCCTGGGACCTGTGAATATGACCTTGTTTGGAGAAAGGATCTTTGCAATGTAATTAAGGATCTGGAGATGAGATCATGCTGGATGATCTGGGTGAACCTTGAAATCCAATGGCAAGTGGTTTTTTTGGTTTTTTTTTTTGTTTTGAGTTGGAGTCTTACTCTGTCACCCAGTCTGGAGTGCAGTGGCACACTCATGGCCAACTGCAGCCTCGACCTGTTGGGCTCAAGTGATCCTTCCACCTCAGCCTTCCAAGCTGGAACTACAGGTATGTGCCACCATACCCAGCTAATTTTTTTATTTATTGTGGAGATGAGTTTTCCCCAAGTTGCCTGGGCTGATCTCGAACCTGTGAGCTTAGGCAATCCTCTCACCTCGGCCTCCCAAAGTGTTGGGATTATAGGGGTGAGCCACTGTGCCCGGCTGGCAAGTGTTTTTATAAGAAGCAGAAGACATAGAAAAAAGGAGACGACCACATGAAGATGGAGACAGAGATTGGAGTGGTGCAGCCACAAGCCAGGAGCCCTGGAAGACACCAGAAGTTGGAAGAGGAAAGGAAGGATTCTTCCCTGAGGCCTTTGGATGGACTGCGGCCTCACTACTGGCCTCCGGAAATGTAAGAATAAATGTGTTGTTTTAAGCCACCAAGTTTGTGATAATTTGTTAGGGCAGCCCTAGGAAACTCATGTTCACCACAGAGCTCTGCTCATTTGGCAACATTTTATCTTTCTAGGTTCTAGTAATCTCTCCTCCCTCACTCCTTGGGCACACTGGTGGTGACAGTTCTGCTGCCGCCGGATCTGGGTTCCTGCCCTATCTCTTTTGGCTTCCTCCATACCTGTCCATACAAAATCGGTCCCTTTGTAAATTGTTTCTCCTTGAATCATCCTAACTTGAGTGTGTTGGTTCCTGTTGAGATCCTGACAGATACACATGACAATTACACTCTGATCCAATACATATTAAAACCATGCAGGGGGCACAGTGGTGTGCTTCTGTAATCCCAGCTACTCAAGTGACTGAGGCAGGAAGGTCACTTACGTCCAGGAGTTTGAGACCAGCCTGGGCAGCACAGTAAGACCCCATTGTAATTAAAATATATGTGTGTGTATAATAAATTTAAAATCATGCAAAAATACTTCACTATTATTTGTGAACAGAGTAAGGTTCTAGGGTTACATAAGTGCAGTGTTAGATAAATGAATGTCTGACGGACCACATGAAAACTGTGGGAGATGGGGAACAACCTGTCATTGTGTAGGAGTGTCCCAAGCATCACAGAACATCTAGTGTCCCTTGCCACAAGGGTTCATAATCATCATTAAAACTAAAAATGAGCCGGGCTTGGTGGCTCAGCTTGTAATCCCGCGCTTTGGGAGGCTGAGGTGAGTGGATTGCCTGAGCCCGTGGGTTCGAGACCCGCCAGGGCAACTTGGCGAGACCTCATCTCTACAATAAATCAAAAAATCAGCCAGGCGTGGTAGTGCACGCCTGTAATTCCAGCTACTTGGAAGGCTGAGGAGGGAGGATTGCCAGAGACCAGCAGGTCAAGGTTGCGGTGGCCGGGAGTGGCCACTGCACTCCAGTCTGGGCGACAAAGTGAGACTCCAACTCAAAAAAACCCCAAAAAACAAAAAACAAAAAAGCCTAAAAATGGCTCTACAAGTTTCTGACCCCATGTCCCCAGGGGGTGGCATGATCCTATTGTGAACCACTGATTATATAATATCTCATTTAATTCATACAACCACATTTTGCTGGGTACCATCTCTACTTTGCAGATGTGGAAACAGACTCAAAGAGGTCAAGAAACCTGCTTAGGTCTGTATGATGTGGCCCTGGATTTGGATCCAGTTCTGGCAAAACTGTGGTGTGTGTTCTTTTTTTTTGTTTGTTTGAGTTGGAGTCTCACTCTGTCGCCCAGACTGGAATGCAGTGGCATGCTCCCAGTCACTGCAGCCTCGACCTGCTGGGCTCGGGCAATCCTTCCACCTCAGCCTTCCAAGTAGCTGGAACTACAAGCGTGCGCTACCACGCCCGGCTAATTTTTGATTTATTGTAGAGAGGAGGTCTCGCCAAATTGCCTGGGTGGGTCTCAAACCCTTGGTCTCAGGCAATCCACTCACCTTGGTCTCCCAAGTGCTGGGATTCCAGGCTGAGCTACCGAGCCTGGCCAGTTTCTGTTCCTAATTGCAAAACTGTACTTTGGGTCTTTGTTGGGGGGAAGGATGGGGAGTGCTGGGGTAGAGAAAGCCCTGCAGGAGGTCAGGTCTAACTCTTTGTAGAGAAGAGGGGCTCCATCAGAGATGTATTAGTCTGGGCATGCTAGGAAGTGTTTAATAACGTATAACCTTGAAATCTCAGTGATTTAACAGTAGAAATTGATTCCTTGTTCCAGCAAAATCCAATACAGATCTTCTTGGTAGGACGATTCTCTCCTGGGCAACTCTCCTCCAAGTGGTGAAATTGGAGATTTGGCCTTCTTCCCTTATGTGGTTCCATCATTCACAGAACCTTTTTCTCCCAGCCTCCCAGGTGGGGGAGAGCGCAAGTGGAAGTTTACTTTGGCTATTTCATTCCAGATGTGAAAGTGACTTGCATCCCTCCCACCCTCTTTCCATCCGCAGAACTCAGCATAATACAGAGGTGCAACAGGACCTGGAAAACGCCATATCTGGTGAACACAACATTGTCTCTGTAGAAGAGATTTCACCATCTCCTTGAGGTCACTCTTCTCCTAGCAGTTGAACAAAATTCCTCATTGATATAACCCCCCAAACCCTCTTGTAATTCAGTTTTTCCTCATCAAATAGCTCTAAATCATTCATTCTCTCATTCATTTTCTCAAACACTCTCTGATGATAACCATTCCGTATTCTAGAATCAGAGGAGATTATGTGAATATAAAAGTGTGTTGTGAATACAAAGCACTAAACACATATTAGATTGTGATGTTACTTTTATTAATATTATGGTTTGTTGTTACTCAAGTGTCACAATTAAGGAGAGGTTTTAGTATGTAGTATGCAATTTATTGAGGGGAAACTTCTGTTAGCAATGTGAATTATTGAAACCCAGTGCTAGTTGATGTTGTAAATTGAAGAAGCAAGGAGTGACCCTAGTACAAGAGCTTTTCTTTTGTTTTGTTTTTTTTTAGTTGGAGTCTCACTCTATCGCTCAGACTGGAGGTCAGTGACATGCTCAAGGCAGTGGATACCACAGCCTCGACCTATGGGCTCAGGCGATCCTTCCACCTTAGCCTTCCAAGTAGCTGGAACTACAGGCAAGCACCACCATGCCTGACTACTTATTTATTTATTTATTGTAGAGATTAATCCTCACCAAGTTTCCCAGGCTGGTCTCGAACCTATGAACTCAGGCAATCCTTTCACCTTGGCCTCCCAAAATGCTCGCATTATAGGCATCAGTCACTGCGCTTGGACACAAGTGCTTTTCAAACTTTAATATGCATAAGGAAAAACTTGGGAATGTTATTAAAATGCAGATTCAGATTCAGAGGGTCTGGGGTGTGCTCTGAGAGCCTGCAAAGGTCCTAAGTGATGCTGCTTGCCCTGGTTGTTGGGAAAGTAGCCATGCTAACCACTGTACCACCAATGCCTCAGTCCCTGGACATTTTAATAGCAGGGACCTAGGAGACCTTTCCAAGTGCTAGGGAAGAAAATGATGAGAGAAGAGAAAGGTAAGCTGAGAGCAGAAAGAATTTCTGCTCTATTTTTTGTGTTTTTGTTGTTGTTGCTGCTTTATTTTTTGAGTTGAAGTCTCACTCTGTCACCCAGGCTAGAGTTAAGTGGTGAAATCAAGCTGGGCTCAGTGACTCAGCCTGTAATCCCTTGCTTGGGGAGGCTGAGGTGAGTGGATTGCCTGAGCCTGTGGGTTTGAGACCTGCCTGGGCACCTTGGCGAAACCTCATCTCTACAATAAATCAAAAATTAGCTGGGCGTGGTAACGCATGCCTGTATTTCCAGCTACTTGGAAGGCTGAGGTGGAAGGATCGCCAGAGTCCAGCAGGTCGAGGCTGCGGTGGCCGGGAACGGGAACGGCCACTGCACTCCAGTCTGGGCGACAGAGTGAGACTCCAACTCAAAAAAAAAAAAAAGTGGTGCTATCATAGCTTTCTGCAGCCTCGGCCTCCTGGACTCATAAGATCCTCCCTCTTCTGCCTGGTGAGTAGCTGGAACTACAGGACACACGAAAACACCTGACATTGTTTCTATTTTTGTAAAGACAGGGTCTTTATATGTTGCCTGGCTAGCCTCAAACTCCTGGGCTTAAGCAACCTTCCTGCCTCAGCCCTCCCAGAGTGCTTGGATTATAGGCATGAGCCACCATGCCTGGCCAGCAGGTTAGTAACTTAATAAAGTCAGGAACGGTGCATACATGATTGCATTTCATTTTTTACAAACTGTGTAAAAGGAATTACAATTCTTATTATGCAATTGAGAAAGTAACCAAAGAAATTAAAGATATACCTAGAGATAGGATCAGGATTGAGGTTTTTCAGTGGACAATGTATGCATTTTTTTTTCTAAGAGCCTTGCAAAAATTCCAGAGGGAAGCTTGCTTCTTTTGCTGATTTTTTTCCTCTTCATCCAGGATATATGAGGAGGGACTCCAAAAACTCTGATTTATTTATTTAAAATGGTGTATTGCTTGGGCTACCCTTTAATCCCCACTTTACCTGGTTTGAGATCATGTATACCTAATCCTGAATCGGACCCCATATCTTTAAAATAAAATAAGATTTAAAAACTAAATAAGGCTGGGTGTGGTGGCTCACAACTATAATCCCAGCACATTGGGAGGCCGAGGTGAGAGGATTTCCTGAGCCCATTGGTTCGAGACCAGCTTGGGAAACTTGATGAGACCTCATCTCTACAATAAAAAAACAAATTAGCCAGGCGTGGTGGCACGTGCCTGTAGTTCCAGCTACTTGGAAGGTTGAGGTGGAAGGATCACCTGAACCCAGCATGTTGAGGCTGCAGTGGCCATGAGCTTGCCACTGCACTCTAGCCTGGGTGACAGAGTGATACTCCAACTCAAACATAAATAAATAAAAATAAAAATGGTGTATTTATTCTTACATATTTAAACTTCAGTCACTTTCAAAGTACTTTTTGTTTGATGCAGTACACCTGTTGAGATGCTTTTTCTACTGCTCAAGACAATTTTTGAACTCACCAATTCTGATGTCTTTTAGTGCTTCTTTCATTTTTTGTTTATTTGTTTGTTTTGTTTTGTTTTTTGAGTTGGAGTCTCACCCGGGCTGGGGTGCAGTGGCACGCTCATGGCCATCCCAGCATCTACCTGCTAGCCTCCTGTGATCTTTCCACCTCAGCCTTCCAAGTAGCCAGAACTACAGGCATGCACTACCACACCCGGCTAAGTTTTTGATTTATTGTAGAGACTGAGGTCTCACCAAATTGTCCAGGTTGATCTCGAACCTGTGGGCTCAGGCAATCCTCCTCTCACCTCAGCCTCCCAAAGTGCTGGGATTACAGGCTTGAGCCACCATGCCTAGCCTTCTGTCATTTTTTGTTTCATCTCTTCCACATTAGCACGTTCCCTTTGAGGACTTTTTTCATCTGGGGAAATAAAAAAAAGTCACTCAGTCAAGATTGGGTAAATAGGGAGGGTGGGACATGGGACTCATGCCGTTTTTGGTCAAAAAACACAGTATGGACAGGTGCCCCCTTAAATAACCCATCTTGAAATGGGCAAATGCGTTGAAAGAATCTCCAAAGAAAAAAAATTCACTGAAGCCAAACGCAGCCTCCCACAACCTTAGCTGGTACACTGATGTTCATGGGTTTCTAGAACACTTGCCTAGTGGGGGAAGCCTGTACTACAAGGGAACCACCCTTCAAAAGATAATTCCAATTGTTTTTGCCCGCCCTACCCCCATATTGGTTACGGGAGGAGGACAAGGTTATTCTAGGGAAACAGGCCCACTGGCGTTTGAATCTGCTTAGGTCAACTCTTATCTATCCTGAAGGCTTTCTGTGGCTGCTGAGTTTTGTTTTCAAACACTGGGAACCAGATTTTGAGGGGGCAGGGGGGATGGGGAGTGGGAGGGTCTCTGGTGGAATGGTTACACGTTTTGTCGGGCACTTTTTCCGCTTTGCAAGCCCCGTCTCCTTTCTGGAGGCTGCCATATTCCAGAGTAGCAATAATGTGTCCCAGAGAGTGGAGCAGACAAGGTAAGAGCAACCCCAGTTCAGGCTCTGACTTGGGACCCTTACTTTCTCCCTGGATACCTGAGGCTTTCGAGGGTCTAATAAAACTTGACAATTTGGTGCAGAAATTGGCAAACTGGCAAGGGCCAGGCCCCAGTGAGGACCCTAACTTCCTCCCAAGATAAGAGATAAATGGGCGCTTTGTGTCTCCACAAAGAGTTGGCCACTTAGGGAGGATCCTCTGTGATGGGCTGCTGCTTCTGCTCCCTGCAGCTCTGGTGTCAATCTGAGCCATTTCTTTCTCCAGTTTCCCACATGTGACTGGCCTTTGTCTAATTTTGCCACCGCAGGGAGCTGGGGAAGGTTCTGTGCACAATACATCTTTGATTGAAAAGGTGCTTTTATTATTTGAGAGGAAATAAAGCTAAAGGGTAATGTTGGGGGGGGGGATGCAAGGGATGCGAAGAGCAAGCCAGGGTCTCCCAGCTCAGCAGAGAATGACAAGAAAGGGATAAGCCTGGGACTGCAGAGTGGGGTGGGGAGGTGGGAGCCCCATGGAGGCACATCAAGAAAGCCAGCCCGAGGCCTGAGTGCGGAAAAGGATGAAAGAGCTTCCAGGGTAGAAGAGAAAGCGACACACATGGTGTGGTTCCCCTTCCTCTCCATGGGACAAACTGTGGTCTGCTTTGACATCAACACCGCAGATGTGCTGAGGCGGTTGGACGTGCTGTTTCCCAGCAGCACCAGAGGTGGGAGGGGAGGGGCAGGAGGGGCAGCCTCTCACCGAAGGAGGCCCAGGGGCACCCTCGAGTGGAGAAAAACTCAAGACAAATTAAAGTTAATAGAGTTTAACTGAGCCAAGAACGATTCGCAAATTGGGCAGCCTCCTGAACTAGAGTGGGCTCAGAGAGACTCCAGTACAGC
Organism: Cephalopachus bancanus; assembly: GCA_027257055.1. Lineage (NCBI taxonomy): Eukaryota > Metazoa > Chordata > Mammalia > Primates > Tarsiidae > Cephalopachus > Cephalopachus bancanus. The sequence continues at coordinate 4,288,059 of JAPVLO010000168.1, read as the reverse complement.
TACGTGGTGGAAGAAGAAATACGAACAGAAAAAGAAGAGTGAGGTATAGAAAATGGAAGCGAGGCACAGAAACGACTGAATTGGTTACAGCTCAGCAGCTGTCTTACTGGAACTGGTTTGAACAGTTGGCTGCCTTTGATTGACCGAAACTTGGTGATTGGCCCAAGAGTAGGTGACAGTTTACTTACACAGCCAATTGTTTTACAGTTCATGATGTGAAAGGTTGTGGAGAAACCTCCAGGTCACACTTAAAATAGGTAAGGAGGCAGCTTCAGGTTAACCTTAATTTAACAATGAGAAAGGCCAGGATTTAGCATCATCTACTCTGGCTAAACCTAAATCATCCTCCAGCTTCTACTCTTCAGAGATGTTTCTGATTTTCAGGCTCCTACTATCCCCTTGTTTCCGAGACATCATCGGCATTTCCAGGGCAATGAAGGCCAAGGCCACTAGATGGGCTGCAACTCAGAATGGTGCTGGATATCCCAGACCCCCCGCTCCACACTCTGGCTGCCCTGATCCTAGAAGTAGAAAAAAACCAGGAAAACCCTCCGTGGAGCCCAGAGCCTTCATTGTCTCCTGGCCACCACTGTCTCCTTCAGGGTCGTGCTGCTCAAGATGGCTGACAGTATTTGCTGCCTCTACTTTCTTGATTCACATTCTCCCAGCCCTCTATTGCCTAGTTTCTGCCCTGTCCCACCCACTGAAAATGTTCCTGCTAATATCGTCAGCAGTCTGTGGCCAAATTCAGGGGCTAATTCTCTGCTTTTGCTTTTTCTCTGAGCCATTGCCGGTTGGTTATATTCCTTTCCTCTTTAAAATCTCTACCCTGGGCAATCCTTTCGGGTCCTCTCCCACTGTGGGAGCTTCTGTCCTCTCAATAAATCCTGCTTTCAAAAAAAAAGAAAGAAAATCTCTCCCCTAAGGATTCTTAATTGCAGAGCCTTGAGTCCCCTGGATAGTCTTTAAGAAGGCACAATATGCAGTTTCTGAAATTGTTGCAACAGAGTGTTGTACGCTATGTACATTTTTCTAGGAATGGTGGCCCAGGGCATTCACTGGGCTCTCAAAGGATCTGCCAGAATGTTAAGGGCCACTGTGCCCTTGAAATCTACGTGGGAAGCCAGGCGCAGTGGCTCACGCCTTTAATCCCAGCATTTTGGGAGGCTGAGGCGAGAGGATTGCCTGAGCCCAGAGGTTCCAGACCAGTCTGGGCAACATAGCGAGACCTCGTCTCTACATAAATCAAAAAATTAGCAGGGCATGGTGGCGCACGCCTGTAGTTCCAGCTACTTGGAGGCTAAGGCGGAAGGATTGCCTGAACCCAGCAAGTCGAAGCTGCGGTGGCCATGAGCGTGCCACTCCACTCCAGCCTGGGCAACAGAGACTCCAACTCAAAGAAAAAAAAAGAAAGAAATCTACATGTCTGTAATCCCAGCACTTTGGGAGGCAGAGGCGAGAGGATTACCTGAGCTCAGGGGTTTGAGACCAGCCTGAGCAACATGGTGAGACTGTCTCTACAATAAATCAGAAAATCAGCTGGGCATGGTAGTGCATGCCTATGGTTCCAGCTACTTGGAAGGCTGAGGCAGAGGGATTGCCTGAGCCCAGCAGGATGAGGCTGTGGTGGCTGTGAGCGAGCCACTGCACTCCAGTCTGGGCGACAGGGTGAGACTCCAACTCAAATAAAAAAAAAAAATCTTTGTGGGCCAAGAGTAAGATTGGCTAGGAGAGACGCAAGATAACAATGGCTTCTTTCATGTATGCAGAGATAAACCATCAGGGTAGAAATGATAGCTCTGTCCTATCATGTCCTCAGGGAATCAGGCTCTTTCTAACTCACAGCTCTGCCAACTCTCAGGGAGTAGCCCTCCACCTCATAGTCCAAGATGGTGCCATTTCATGCTCGTAGCAGTGCAATGCAGAAAGGAATAAAGAAGAGTGTAAAGGACATGCTCCCACTGTCTCTCAAAGATTCCCAGGAGTTGCTTTGTGACATTTTATATTATTGATCGAAACTCAGTCAGTCACATGATCATATCTATCTGTAGAGAGGCTGGGAAATGTAATCGTTATTTAGCTAAACATTCTGAGAAGGGAAGGGAAAAAGAGACATGAGGGGACAATTAGTGGCATGTGTCAGCGCTCCCATGACACCACCTTTAGTGTATATTGTGGGCTGGTTCACACAGTATCCTGGAAAGCCACACTTTCTAGACTCCATGGCAGCAGGTATTCCAAATGTGCTGTGTGTGTGTGTGTGTGTGTGTGTGTGTGTGTGTGTGTGGTGTTGGAGTCACTGTCGCCCAGACTGGAAGCTCGTGGCATGCTCATGGCCACCGCGGCCTCCACCTCCTGGGCTCAAGTGATCCTTTCACCTCAGCCTTCCAAGTTGCTGGAACTACAGGTGAGCGCTACCATGCCTGGTTTATTTTTTTATTTATTGTAGAGACAAGGTCTTGCCATGTTGCTCAGGCTGGTCTCGAATTCATGGGCTCAGGTAATCCTCTCACCTTGGCCTCCCAAAATGCTGGGATTGTAGGCATGAGCCACCATGCCCTACCCAAATGTTCTTGAAATTAATTTGCATGAGACTTGAATCTGAAACTAAGTTAAGTGGGGACAGAGGCAGCAGATAGGGCATTAATTTTGCTGGTGTGGATTATGGCAGACTGGCTTTTTTAGTCAGTTTTCTGGTCCAGCAACTTCCTGTGGCAAGAGTGATGGCTGCTTCTTCCCTGATCATGATGGCAGACACATGGTGATTCTGAGGGCCTGCAGTTATTTCTGGAAACTTCATTTTAAGTTTATTCCTTCAGCCATCCCAGCAGTGTCATAAGCCTGGGCTTTCAAACTTTATTGCTCATAGGAATTGCCTGGGGATCTAGCTAAAAAGCAGATTTTGATTCAGTGGAGTTCAGCCATGAGATATAAGATTCTAGGCTGGGCGTGATGGCTCACACCTATAATCCCAGCACTTTGGGAAGCTGAGGTGAGAGGATTGCCTGGGCTTATGGGTTCGAGACCAGTCTGGACAACTTGATGAGACCTCATCTCTACAATAAATCAAGAAATTAGCTGGGCATGGTGGTACATGCCTGTAGCTCCAGCTACTTGAAAGGCTGAGGCAGAAGGATTGCCTGAACCCAGCAGGCCGAGGCTGCAGTGGCCATGAGCGTGCCTCTGCACTTCAGCCTGGGCACCAGAGTGAGACTTCAACTCAAAAAAAAGAAAAAAAGAGATATAAGATTCTACATTTCTAACAAACTTTAGAATAATGCTCAATGAGTTAGGTGGGTTTTCAAGTAACTTTGTCCTAGGGTGTCCTCTGCTCACCTATACCTGGTTATAAATTCTTTTCTGTTTTTTCTGTTTTGTTTTTGAGTCAGAGTCTCACTCTGTAGCCCAGGCTGGAATGCAGTGGCATGCTCGTGGCCATCCCAGGGTCGACCTGCCTGCCTCAGGCAATCCTTCTGCCTCAGCTTTCCAAGTAACCAGAACTACAGTAGTGTGCTACCATGCCTGGCTAATTTTTTGATATATTGTTGAGACAAGATTTCACCAAGTTGCCCAGGCTGGTTTTGAACCCCTGGGCTCAGGCAATTCTCTCGCCTTGGTCTGGAGACAGAATCTCTCTCCTCCCCCCATATATATATCTGGCTCAGTCCAAGTCTCAAAGCTTCAGAAGTCAAAGGTATAGATCTCAGTCTGAGGCCAAGAGAGACAGAATGTTTCCTAGTTCCAATAGAGCATACATTCACCTTTTCTTTGATTTTGTTCACCTTTTCTCTGATTTTGTTCTCTCTGGACCTTCAGCAGAAGAATGGTGCCTGCCCGCATTGAGGGTGGACCTTCCACACCTAATCCACTCAGATTTACATGCTAATCTCTGGAAACACCTTCACAAACATACCCAACAATAATCCTTTACCAGGTTTCCTGCTATTCTTTAATCCAGCCAAGTTGACACCTAGAATTAATCATCACAACTACCTAGTGATGGTTTCTGAATCTCCTAACTCTGCAACTGTTTCTTTTTTCTCTTAAAGGATCTTCTTCCAGTCAGGTTCAGTGGCTCTGCCTGTAATCCCAGCACTTTAGGAGGCTGAGGCAAGTGGATTGCCTTTGCTCATGGGTTCAAGACCATCCTGGGCAACTTGGTGAGACCTCTTCTCTACAATAAATTTTTTTAAATTAGCTAGGCATGGTAGTGTGCGCCTATAGTTCTGGCTACTTGGAAAGCTGAGGTGGGAGGATTGCCAGAGCCTAGCAAGTTGACATTTGGATGGCCGTGAGTGTGCCACTGCAATCTAGCCTAGGTGATGGAGTAAAAATTCAACTCAAAAGAAAAAATAAAGGATCTTCTTCCTGTGTTTAAGTATTTATATATCCCAGGGTTTAGGATTAGGATCATTCTATAAACTCTTGCTGGATGATCTCCTTCATTCTCTTGACTTCAAACACTACCTGTCAGTTTTTCAAATCCCCATCTCCAATTTAGCCTTTTTCCTTGCCCCAGATTTCAGTATCCACAGCTGACCAGAACTGGCTTTTTCAGATGAACAGTGCATGAAAGATTCTGTGGTCAAATAAGTTTGGGAAATGATGGGTTAAATAAAATGAAATTGGTTTCTTTGCTGAGGTACTTCTAAACTGTTAATGTGCTCATATGTACTGGAAACTTCCAAGAGGAGTAGACAGTACCCAGTATTTTTAAAACATATTTGACATCTGTGTTGGACACATTGGATATGTTTTCACAGGTTCTCTTAGACTTGCCTGAGTTCTGGGCCCCTGGTCTTTTACTTTTCCTTAGCTATTGCCTCTATAGCCAACTGTGGAGTTCTGTGGCCAACCAGCTACTGCCAGGAGCCTCTGGCTTCTCCAGGAATTTTGCATGGTTTCCCAGTTCTCCCTAACTGGCTTCCGTTTTACATCATTCTTGAAGCTCTGAGCATACACCTTCACTAAAAGCATTAGCATAGGCTGGGCACGGTGGCTCAGCCTGTAATCCCAGCACTTTGGGGGACCGAGGTGAGAGGATTGCCTGAGCCCAGAAGTTTGAGACCAGCTTGAGCAACTTGGTGAGACCTTATCTCTACAATAAATCACAAAAATTAGCCAGACGTGGTGGCATGCATCTGTAGTTCCAGCTACTTGGAAGGTTGGGGCAGAAGGATCGCCTAAGCCCAGCAGGTCAATGCTGTGGTGGCTGTAAGCATACTGCACTCCAATCTGGGTGATAAGAGTGAGACTCCAATTAAAAAAAAAAAAAGCATTAGCATATACTCCTTGCCCCAGGCTCTGTTTTCCAGGGAAACTGGACTACACTACCCTTCAACAGACTCCCCCCTTTTTTCCTGGGATACTAATATCTCCTAGAACTAAGGTTCCTAGAACACACTTGAGAAATGCTGTGTTGGCCATTTTCCCTTGTAGGTCTACAGGCACCTTAGACTCAGTATGTCCAACACTGAACCAATCCTGGGTCCCCACAATTCCTTCATGTCTTACACTGGCCACTTTACAAAATGGTATTTACATTAGCCTCGACCTGCTGGGCTCAGGCGATCCTTCTGCCTCAGCCTTTCAAGTAGCTGGAACTACAGGCATGAGCTACCACACCTGGCTAATTTTTGATTTATTGTACAGATGAGGTCTCAACAAGTTGCGCAGGCTGGTCTCGAACTTGTGGGCAATCCACTCACCTATGCCTCCTAAAATGCTGGGATTATAGGCATGAGCCACCGTGCCCCGCCTAAAGATTTCACTTTGGAGAAGCTGCCTTCATCGAGAGCAGTGGTTCTTAGACTACCCTTTTTTTTTTTTAAGCTTATGTATTTTTTTCACCTTTATGAAATATTCCACTATTTATATTTTTATTTTTTCTCCTCCATTTCCTTTGTTTCCTAATGTTTCCATATTAAGATGGGATGAAAGAACTTCTAGATTCATTCTCCATGCTTCCTAACTTTTCAACTTCCTACCTCTGTATTTTGAACTGCATTTTTGGAGAACTTCTCAACCTGATTTTTTTTTTTTTTTTTGAGTTGGAGTCTCACTCTATCGCCCAGACTAGAGTGCAGTGGCTGTTCCCCGGCCACTGCAGGCTCAACCTGCTGGACTCCGGCGATCCTTCCGCCTCAGCCTTCCAAGTAGCTGGAACTACAGGCACGTGCTACCATGCCCAGCTAATTTTTTATTTATTGTAGAGATGAGGTCTTGCCAAGTTGCCCAGGCGGGTCTTGAACCCGCGGGCTCAGGCAATCCACTCACCTCAGCCTCCCAAGGCGCGGGATTACAGGCTGAGCCACTGAGCCCGGCTAACCGGATCTTTCAACTCTGTTATTCACTCTTTAGATCTATTTTGTTATTCAGGCCATTGAATTTTTATTTGGAAAATCGAGTTCTAAATTTCCAAAATCTAGCCGGGCTCAGTGGCTCAGCCTGTATTCCCACGCCTTAGGAGGCTGAGGTGAGTGGATTGCCTGAGCCCGCGGGTTCGAGACCCGCCTGGGCAACTTGGCAAGACCTCATCTCTACAATAAATCAAAAAACTAGCTGGGTGTGGTAGCGCGCGCCGTAGTTCCAGCTTCTTGGAAGGCTGAGGTGAAAGGATTGCCGGAGCCCAGCAGGTCGAGGCTGCGGTGGCCGGGAGCAGCCACTGCACTCCAGTCTGGGTGACAGAGTGAGACTCCAACTAAAAATAAATAAATAAATAAATTTCCAAAATCTTTAGTTGATGTTTTTTAATAGATAAAATATCCTTTATATATCTTGTGAAGATATTAATTACAACTACTCTGAGGCATTATTCTGTTAGTACTGACTCTTAGATGTTAGTTTTTCTGATGGTGGAGTTAAGGACTAAAAATAATTTTTTTCTTCAACTTTCTTTTTTTTTTGAGTTGGAGTCTCACTCTGTTGCCCAGACTGGAGTGCAGTGGCCACTCCCGGCCACCACAGCCTCGACCTGCTGGGCTCCGGCGATCCTTCCGCCTCAGCCTTCCAAGTAGCCGGAATTACAGGCATGCGCTACCACGCCTGGCTGATTTTTTGATTTATTGTAGAGATGAGGTCTCACTGCCCAGGCGGGTCTCGAACCTGCGGGCTCAGGCAATCCACTCACCTCAGCCTCCCAAAGGCGCGGGATTACAGGCTGAGCCACCGAGCCCGGCTTTCTTCAACTTTCATGAGTTCTTAGTTGGAATGGACCCCTGTACCAAAGACAGATAAACAAGAGAAAAACAAACAGACATTTATTAGCATGTATATTTCATATATGCATGAGAAACCCAGGGAATGAATGTTCTCAAGGAGATAGCTTTGAATTCTAGTTCATACAGCATCCTCAGTGAAGAACAGGGAAAAGACTAAGAGAAGGTGGATAGCAAATTGCAGGAAGGCAAATCAATGACAGATGAAGACTGGTTAGTAAAACTTGTTATATGGGTCACTCTGTGCCATCTCCAGGCTGTTAAGCTCTAAAGTTGTTTGGTTTTGCTTTTAGAGAGCCTCGCTCTGTCACCCAGGCTGGAGTGCAGTGGTGCAGTCATGCCTTACCACAGCCTTGAACTCTGGGGCTCAAAGGATCCTGCCACCTCAACCTCCCAAGTAACTGGGACTAAAGTTGTTTTTAGCGGTTAACCTTTGTCTTTCCTGATAGAGAAGTGACTTCAGCTCAAAATAATCCTTATGTTTAAGTGGCATATTTTGGGGTGGTGTATTCGGGTCTCCCATAGTGGATTTTGATGGCCCTGTTTCATAGTGTTGATTTTACTCAAATTAGTAATTCAAGACATCTGTTCACTTTTTTTTTTGGTCAGAGTCTCACTCTGTCACCCAGGCTGGAGTACAGTGGTATACTAACGGCCACCCTAGCATCAACTAGCTGGACTCCAGCGATCCTTCCACCTCAATCTTCCAAGTAGCCGGAACTACTGGCACGTGCTACCATGTCCAGCTAATTTTTGATTTATTGTAGAGACGAAGTCTTGCCAAGTTGCTCGGGCTGGTCCCAAACCCGCAGGCTCAGGTAATCCACTCAACTCGGCCTCCCAAAATGCTGGGATTACAGACTGAGCCACCGAGTTCAGCCCTGTACATCTTTTAATTGTGGATTCCTGTTCTTATGTGCTTCATTTACCAAAGTTACATGTAGTAATTTTTTGTGGGGCATCAGGTACAGTGAACTGCTCAGGAGGCTGAGGTGGTAGGATTGCTTGAGCCCAGGAGTTTGAGAGCAGCCTGGCCGACACACTGAGACTCCATCTCTAAACAGAACAAAAAGGCCAGCCACAGCAGCTCATGCTTGTAATCCCAGCACTTTGGGATAACAAGGTGAGAGGATTGCTTGAACCCAGGAGTTCAAGACCAGCCTGGGCAACATAATGAGTTCTTGTCTCTGCCAAAAAAATTTAAAAATTAGCCAAGCATCAGTGGCATGTTCCTGTAGTCCCAGTTATTCAGGAGGCTGAGGTGGAAGGATTGCCTGAGCCGAGGAGGTCTAGGCTGCAGTGAACTGTAATCATGCCATTAACTCAAGCCTGGGTAACAGAGTGAGTTCTGACTCAAAATAAATAAATAAATAAATAAATAGAAAAAGGGGAAAAAAAAGGTAATTATGCAAGAGGAGTCGAATGTGTGATAGGGTGCATACCTGGGGGACATATGTCAGAAAGAAGAGGACCTGTCTTTGGGTGTGGCAATTCTATACACTGATGAGGGTTCGTTGTTGTCCGGCACACTCACTGGTTTGGTTTGAAGGAAGTCTGCCCTGCGACTGGATGCTCAGCACGTGTGCCATAAGTAAGGGGATGGTTGTCTCAGATAGTTCAGATATAGGTGTCCAATTAACCATCCCAAGGAATGAGGCCCTCTTTTCCTTGAATTTGTTGACTCAGACTTTAGTTTAGAATTCTTTCTTAACCTTTCTACTTTTCCCACAGTCTTTTGGTTCATAACTTTTTTTAAATGCTAATGTTAATCTTTTCTTTTTTATCTGCCTTTGGTGTTAAACTTAGAACAGTTTTCTGTATCTCCCCATCCAAAATTATAAATATTCACCTATTTTCTGTTTTTTGAGTTGGAGTCTCACTCTGTTGCCCAGGCTGGAGTGCAGTGGTACACTCACAGCCACCACAGTATCAATCTAACTGGAACTACAGGCATATGCTACCATGCCCTGCTAATGTTTTGATTTATTGTAGAGATGAGGTCTCACCAAGTTGCCCAGGTTGGCCTCGAACCCGTGGGTTCAGGCAATCCTCTCACCTCGGCTGGGATTATAGGCATGAGCCACTAAGCCCGGCCACCTATTTTCTTTCTATACTATTTTCATGATTTCATATTCTACATTCAAATCTTTAAGCCACCTTAGTGTCAGTCATGAGTCAAGACTTTAACTTGATTTTTTTCCTAATGGTGAGTTGGTTTCACCGCCATGTTTTCCATGTGTGGGCTTTTAAAATGTAGCTCAACCCTAAGAGCTCCATAAAAACCTAAGAGTTAAGAATAGAAAAGCTAGGGCTATAACTCACTTAGCTCCATTACTGCTCACTCTGGCACTCTGGCAGATCTTCGTGCTCCTTCGGGAAAAAGCTCTCACCAATGATTTAAGGCAGGGAGGGCTGAGGCAGGGAGGAGAATTTGCAGAGAATCCTCTAGAGGAGGTTAATAGTTGCTGTGCTGCAGCCACTGGGCATGGCCTTGTGGGAAACAGTCACTCAGCCTTACAAGAAGCTGCAGGGGCCCCAAGCTCTATTCCTTATCTGTATTTTCTTTCTTCTACACCCATGTCCGTTTCTTAATCACTCAAAGTCCAGCTCTAAACCAGTGAGGCTGGGATGCTCCTTCTCCTGGGCCCCCACCGCATTTTGCACATATTCTTAGAGCAATTTTGTAATTGTTGACATGTCTGTCACAGATAAATGAATTTGTTGATAAAGTTATCAGGCATGAAGGGTGCTATCTTCCAGGTACAGGGGGGAGAAAAACATCAAAGGATATGGATTTACTGCTGCCCCTGTAGACATATTCATCTGTATCATTTGTTGAGACTCTGGTGAGGTGGTGGCACAGGGGTTGGTACCATTCAGTGACTGTGACTTTGATTAGGATGCCTGAAGCTAGGGAGACTTTTTCTTTTTGACTAAATATTTAATCCTGGAGATACAAGCAAGAGTTGACTTTGTCTCTTTCCTAATTGAGCTGATACTGTGGTATGTAAGTGTGTAGAGCAAATCTAGGAAGAAATTTTAGGAAAGAAACAATCAAGCACATCAAAATCTTCAAATAGAATAAGGAATGTTGTTGAGTTGGAGAATGCTCCCTCAACTACAAAAACAAGTGCAACAGCGTTGAACCAGCATTTCCTGTGTGCTGAATATATCTGAGGCTCTCAGCTCTTTTTCTTTTTTTTTTTTTTTGAGTGGGAGTCTCATCCTGTCACCCAGACTGGAGTGCAGTGGCCGCTCCTGGCCACCGCAGCCTTGACCTGCTGGGCTCCAGCGATCCTTCCGCCTCAGCCTTCCAAGTAGCTGGAACTACAGGTGCACGCTACCACGCCTGGCTAATTTTTTGATTTACTGTAGAGATGAGGTCTCACCAAGTTGCCCAGGCGGGTCTCGAACCCGCGGGCTCAGGCAATTTACTCACCTCAGCCTCCCAAAGCGCGGGATTACGGGCTGAGCCACCAAGCCCAGCTTTTCTTTTCTTTTTAAATGAGATGAGAGTCTGGGCTTGAATTTCTGGACTCAAGGGATCCTTTTACTTCAGCATCTGGAGTAGTTGGGATGATAGGTGATGCCACTGCACCTGACTTGAGGCTCTAAACTCTTTTAGTTTTGCTTTGTTTCTTGGGTCAGTGTCTCACTGTCACCACGATGGAGTGCAGTGGCACAATCATGTCTCACCACAACCTCAACCTCCTAGGTTCAAGCAATCCTTCCTCCTCAGCCTCCCGAGTAGCTGGGACAATAGGTATGTGCCACCATGCCCAGCTAATTTTTTCATTTTTTTTCTGTAGAGATGAGGTCTTGCTATGTTTCCCATGCTGATCCCCAACTCCTGGTCTCAGGCAATCCTCCTGCTTTGGCCTCCCAAAGTGCTGGGATTACAGATGTGAGCCACTGTGCCAGACCCAAAGCTCTAAACTTCTAACACACTTTATCTCATCTGATCCTTACAAAAACCAGGTGGCATTATCGTTCCATTTTGTGGATGAGGAAACAATCTCAGGAAGAGGAAATTATTTACCTAGGATCACAAAGAGGAAGCCACAATCAGAAGCCCAGGTGAAGAAAAGGGTTAACTTTGGAAAGAAGAATGACCTAATCTTTGGCCAGTGTGTACTCCCACTCCCTCTTCTACTTGGAACTAGTTGGCCGGAGCTGAACGGAGTTTGCCGTTTTAGTCCTCTAGGCCTTTGGTCTTGTAGTTTCCTTTGCTTGCAATGCCCTTCACAGCCCTTCTCTTCTAGTGAAACCTTAGCTTTCCATTAAAGTCCAGCTCCGATGTCCTTTCTCTGGAAGGGTTTCTCCCTGTTTCCCCCTCCCCATCCCAGGGCTCCTAGGTCCCCTCTGACAAGGGTCTGGCCTAACCCCAGGGTTCAAATTCATGTCACCTCCAGGACTCTTCCTTCCCTTGGGCTGTTACTCCCCTGGGGGTCAGATAAACTTGATGCTTTTGGGTATCTCCAGGGCCTAATATAGGATCTGGTACAGACACTTGCCCGATAAATGTAGGAGGAAAACCAACACTTTTTCTTAGCACAGTCAACGTGTCAGTCTTGGAACTTGCACTGTTCAGTATCTGTCCCTTTGAATCCTCTCCTGAATATTATGTGAGATGTGGCTGAGAACCCTAAAAATGTCTATTCCTAGACTGGGCGTGGTGGCTCATGCCTATAATCCCAGCATTTTGGGAGGCTGAGGTGAGAGGATTGCCCCGAGCCCACGAGTTCTAGAGCAGACTGGGCAACTTGGCGAGACCTCATCGCTACAATTAAAATAAAATAAATTAGCTGGGTGTGGTGGCGCGTGCCTGTAGTTCCAGCTACGTGGAAGGCTGAGGTGGAAGGATCGCCTGAGCCCAACAGATCAAGGCTTCCGTGTGGCTGTGAATGTGCCACTGCACTGCAGCCTGGGTAACGGAGGGGGACTTCAACAACAACAAAAAGTCCATTCCTTCAACTTGTCTTCTGCATGATTTCCTTGGGAACTATAATTTTTTTCAAAAGGTATCTTGTACTTTAAGAATCAATTAAAAGAGAATTTCTTAATTTCCAAGTGTAGTTTTTTAAATTGTGGTAAAATACACATAACACAAATTTTACCATCTTTAATGTTCATGTGTACAATTCAGTTGTGTTTAGTATGCTCATACTTTTTGCAATCTATCTCCAAAATATTTCACTATTGACGCCCATTAGACAATAACTTCCCATTTCTCCGCACCCATGGCAACCACTGTTTCACTTTCTGTCTTATTAATCTACTACTTTAAATACCTCATACAAGTGCAATCACACAGTATTTATCTTCTTGTGGCTTGCTTATTTCACTTAGCATAATGTCCTCAAAGTTCATCCATGTTGTAGCATTCACCAGAATTTCTTTCCTTTCTTTTCTTTTCTTTTTTTTTTTTTGAGTTGGAGTCTCACTCTCACTCAGACTGGAGTGCAGTGGCCGCTACTGGCCACCGCAGCCTCAACCTGCTGGGTTCCAGCAATCCTTCCAACTCAGCCTTCCAAGTAGCAGGAACTCCAGGCGCACGCTATCATGCCCGGCTAATTTTTGATTTATTGTAGAGATGAGGTCTCGCCAAGTTGCCCAGGTGGGTCTCGAACCCGTGGTCTCAGGCAATCCACTCACCTCAGCCTCCCAAAGTGCTGGGATTACAGGCTGAACCATGAGCCTGGCTTCTTTCCTTTCTTAAGGATGAGTAATATCCCATCTAGCTGTAGGGTTTTTGTTTAATTTTCAACTTTTCTATTGCTTTTCAGTTTCTATTTTGCTATTACTTTCTAGTTTAATGTGTTGTAATCAGAGAACGTTATCTGTACTCATTCTACTTTTTGAAATGTATTGAGTTTTTTACATGTAATCATTTGTAAATGATTCATGGGCACTTAGTATATTCTAGGTTTTCAAGGTATGGAGTTCAATATCTTTTAATTCAAATTACCTTAGTAATGAACAAATCAAGTCTTCTATATCCTATATCCTTGTTTGCTGTATTATTTATTGATCAGTCATAGGCTAAGAGAAGTCAATTAAAATTTCCTTCTTCTTTTTTTTTGAGTTGGAGTCTCACTCCGTTACCCAGGCTGGAGTGCAGTGGCACGCTCAGCAGTCACCCCAGCCTCTACTTGTGGGGCTCAGGCGATCCTTCCGCCTCAGCTTCCAAGTAGCTGGAACTACAGGTGCACACTACCACACCCGGCTAATTTTTTTATTTATTATAGAAACGAAGTCTCGCCAAGTTACCCAGGATGGTCTCGAACCCACAGGCTCAGGCAATCCACTCTCCTCGGCCTCCCAAAGTGCTGAGATTTCAGGCTGTGCCACTGAGCCCCACCTAAAATTTCCTTCTATTATTATATTTCTGTTTCTTTCTCCACGTAACTCCCCTCTTTTGCCTTATAAATTCTGCTGCTCTGTTATTTTATGTATACATATTTATTGCAGATTCTCATTGTAGCTCTCTGCCTTTATCAGTTTTTCTGTGTGTTTTCTGATTTGTGTGTGTGTGTGTGTGTGTGTGTGTGAACTCAATCATGTCTGATATTAACATTGTAACCCCTGTTTCCTTGTCGCTTGTATTTGCGTGTGTGGCATTTCTTTTCTTTTTGAGTTGGAGTCTTACCCTGTCGCCCAGACTGGAGTGCAGTGGCCTCTCCCGGCCACCTCAGCCTCGACCTGCTGGGCTCCGGTGATCCTTCCGCTCCGCCTTCCACATAGCTGGAACTACAGGCGCGCGCTACCACACCCGGTTAATTTTTTGATTTATTGTAGAGATGAGGTCTTGCCAAGTTCCCCGGGCGGGTCTCAAACCTGCAGGCTCAGGCAATCCACTCACCTCAGCCTCCCAAGGCGCAGGATTACAGGCTGAGCCACTGAGCCCGCCTGGCATTTGTTTTCATTTTCTATTTTCTCTTATCCTTTTATTTTAGATCTTTCTGAAGAACATTGTTTTAGATGTATCTTTTACACAGGACACTAGTTGCATTTTATTTTGCGACTCCATGAGCTGTTTCTAAAGAATGAGATTACTGGGTCAAAGGTAAAGAAAGCTGTTATAGCTCTTGACCCTCATGACCGAATAAATTGTTTTTCCACAGGTTGGACCACTTTATCCTGTCCAGCCATTTAGAAGCAAGCCATTTCCTTACCCCTGCCAGCACAGCTATTATACTACAGCTTAAATTTTTAATAGGTGAAAATGATGCTTATTGTTCTATCACTTGCTCTTCTTGGCTTCATCAAATTCTACTTTAAGTTAAGATGGAAGAAAGATGAAGTCAAAATGAAATATCCCTTTTCAGATATCGCCAACGAGATTGATGGGTAATGGGATTTCTTTTTTTCTGACGTCCATGGTGACAGTGGATCAGTCACTTCCCACAGGCTCCTCTGCCCAGCCCTTGTCTTTTCCCAGGAGAAATTATCTCTCCTCTTCTTCAAGGTCCCTACACCTTGCTTTCTTTCCTTTCATAGTGCATGGGCTATATAACACACAGGAATATGTAGAGTCTAAAGCTCAGTTGAATGAATTCAAATCCTAGCTCCGGCCAGGCATGGTGGTTCAAGCCTATAATCCCAGCACATTGGGAGGCCTAGGCGAGAGGATTGCTTGAGCCCATGGGTTCAAGACCAGCCTGGGCAAGTTGGCGAGACCTTGTCTCTATAATAAATCAAAAAATTAGCTGGGTGTGGTAGCGCACGCCTGTAGTTCCAGCTACCAGGAAGGCTGAGGTGGAAGGATCGCCTGAGCACAGCAGGTTGATGCTGGGGTGGCTGTGAACATGCCATTACACTTCAGCCTGGGCAACAGTGAGACTGTGATGCAAATTAAAAAAAAAAAACAAAAAACCCAAAACAAAACACAAATCCTAGTTCCATCTCTGTCCAGCCATATATTAGCTAGCCATTTGTTAAATCCTAGCCATTAATTAGCCGGACAATCTAGGGCAGTTACTTAACACTCTCTGTGCCTTGGTTTCCTGAACAATAATTCCCAAGGGTAATAAAGATTATAATAGTGATAACTATTGGACTTTTGCAAAATAATTAACATATGCAAAGGACTCAAGGCTATTATCACTGGTGCTATTTCTGAGAAATGCTCCTTTTCCCACTCCAACTATGAGGTTCTGGTGAAGTCATTTCCTTCTCACGTGACCTTCCTTAACCACTGTGCAAAGTATTAGGCCAGGGGCAGGTGCCTGACACAAGCAGAGTCCTTTTCTGGAATCTTTGATATTGGGACATCAGAAAGGAAGCCTTTGTTGCCTCTGATGGGGAAGCTCACAGAGTGAGACCCAGGCCCCTGGCAGCCATGTTTCTAGCCCGTGGCTGAAGGCAGGCTGCAAAAATGGGTGGAGAGAGACGGAGGTATAAGTCTGGCATTATTGGAATCCCTGGTTCTGGCTGCCCCCAAGTTCATTCTGTAAGGCAGCCAGGACTTATTTCATTTTCTCTAAGCTTACTTGTGTTGAGTTTCTGCCACTTGCAACTCAAAATGAGTTCTAGTTGGGTACAGCGGCATGCCCCTATAAATCCAGGTACTTAGAAGGCTGAGGAGGGAGGAGTGCTTGAGCCTGGAAGTTTGAGACCAGCCTGGGCAACATAGTGAGACTCTCATCTCAAGAAAAACAAGTGCTTAAATACACCTCCTAAGACATTTTACAAGAATACAGATCATAAGATGTCCCATCTGTCAGTCCATGTCTCTCTGAAAAGTGGAAAGCTCTTGCAAGTCCCTCCCTGAGACACACACACACACACTGACAGTGAGTGAGCTGTGGTTCCTTCCCTGCCTGTGCTGCTTGCACATGCCTCTACTTCTCCACACACACCAAAAGACAGCTGTGCCAATGCCCAGGCCTCAGGAACCGCACTTGCTAAGCAGGATGCTATCCCGGAAATCTGTGCCCTTCTCTGTACGCCTCTTGTCCTTTTTTCACTGCCCTATTCAGTAACTTCACAAATATATAATGAGCACCTGCCAAGAACCATGTCAGGCCTGGGGCCCCAGAGAGGCAGCAAACAGTCCCTGCTGTCAAGGAACCCGCAGGCTTGTGGGGCTGTCAGGCTATCAAGAGACAGCTCCAAGAGAGACAGTGGGGTGAGTGTCGAACAGATGTTTCTGCCAAGTGCTGCAGGAGCTCAGAGGAGGCCTCGTCACTTGCTGCCTGGGACAGTCATCTGCCTGGTCTGTCTGCTTCCCTCCCCAGCCCGCCCTGCACACTGCTGCTGCCAGAATGTCTTCCCACTTTGCAAGTCTGGGTCCACTTGCTCCTCCCACTTTGCAAGTCTGGGTCCACATTCCTTAGCCTGGCAAAATCCTAATTCAGATATTGCTTCCACCTACTTTCTCAGCCACATGTTTCCCATTCACAGACCTCACCCACGAGTCTAACCAGCCCACTCACCTTCAGCATACACATTCAGCATTTTCCCACCACGGGTCTCTCCTCCCCCATTCCTTCTGCCTCCTTTCTCTACATGTCTCAATTGTACGTGCTTTCCAAAGTGTAGGGTGGCAAACGGATTTTATTCTCATGTGATGGCTCTGATCATTTGGCTGGAGTGCTTTGCTGAGGAGAATTCCACGGACAGACCCAGGCTCAGGAAAAGAATAAAGGGGGCTGGGTGTGGTGGCTAATGCCTGCAATCCCAGCACTTGGCAAGGCTGAGACTGGTGGATTGCTTGAGCCCAGGAGTTCGAGACCAGGCTGGACAACATAGTGAAACCCTATCTCTACAAAAAAGAAAAAAAAAATAAAAAAATTAATGGAGCATAGTGGCACATGCCTATAGTCCCAGCTACTTGGGATACTGAGGTGGAAGGATCACCTGAACCCAGGAGGTCAAGGCTGCTGTGAGCCGTGATCGTCATGATTATGCAACTGCATTCCAGCCTGGGTGACAGAGTGAGACCCCGACTCAAAAAAAAAAAAAAAAAAAGGTAGTTTGCAAAATCTGCCACAGACACCCTCGTGGGTGCGTGTGTGTAGAGGGATCAGCACGTTTGGGATGCATTTGCAGACTTTGTTCCTGGTCTAGGTCTAATGTCACCCTCATTCCCAGGAAACCTTTCTTGTTCCTCCAAGTGAAATTAACCTCTTCTTTTTCTAAATTTCCATAGCCCTCTTTCTATGCCTCTTCAGAGCACAGATTGCTCCTACCTTTTTAGGGGTACATATGTTTTTATCTGTTTGAGGAGACAGATGGTGTCCTATGGAGTATGGTACAAGGTAGGGATTCAAAGCCATTTGCTGGATATTTAGAACCATGTGAAATGCCATTTGCTGCTCAGCAGGGTGGGTGCACAGCTGCTTAAGTGCCTCATGGCGCCCATCATAGCTGGGCATGGTGGCTGACACCTGTAATTCCAGCACTTTGGGAGGCCGAGGTGGGAAGATTGCTTGAGCCTAGGAGTTTGAGATTAGCCTGAGCAACCTAGCAAGACCTCATCTCCATCAAAAATAAAAAATTAGCCAGGCAGGGTGACGTATGCCTATAGTCCCAGCTACTCAGTAGGCTGAGATGGAGGATCGTCTGAGCCAGAAGGTCAAGGTTGCAGTGAGCCGTGATTGTGCCACTGCTCTCCAGCCTGGGCGACAGAGACTCCGGCTCAAAAAGAAAAAAAAGTTGCTGTCATGATGAGCTGGCTTTACCTGTAGGGCTTTGCCCAGCACAGGCTCTGAGGATAGTGATCCTGTGGCCATGTCTTCACTCCTTAACCAATTTCCTGCATTGTTACCTCTGTCTGACCCATCGTTTATTATTGTCTTATAAACCTGTGACCACTGAAGTTTGAGCTCCCAGCCTGTCTTATTCATTCCTTTGCTCAGGAAATTATTATGAATACCTCCTTGGTGGTCACTTCCATGCTTGCAGTCAGGAGTACAAGAATGATGTCCCGCCTTCAAGCCAATCCCTGACGTGGGGAAGAGGTGGAGGAAAGACAGGACGTGAGTCATAGGCCACAAGAAGAAGCAACGTGGCACTAAGAGGAGAGCAGGGAGAATGCAGAGAGGGCACAGAGAAAGGCTAGGATAGGGGGATGTGGCATAGGGGAGATTGTTGACACATCAACCAGCACCCACTACTTTACCTTTTGGTCTACACTCCTCGTCACCTCTTTTTTTTTTTTTTTCTGTCAGAGTCTCACTCTGTCGCCCGGGCTGGAGTGCAGTGACATAATCACGGTCACCACAGCCTCGACCTGCTGGGCTTAGGTGATCCTTCTGCCTCCACCTTCCAACTAGCTGGAACCACAGGCATGCACCACCATACCCGGCTAATTTTTTGATTTATTGTAGAGACGAGGTCTCACCAAGTTGCCCAGATGGGTCTCGAACTCGTGGGCTCAGGCAATCCTCTCACCTCAGCCTCCCAAATTGCTGGGATTATAGGCATGAGCTACTGTGCCCAGCCCTCATCACCTCTTAACTGGGCCCTTTGCCACAGCTGCAATCTGTCCTCCCCAGTTCCAGGACCTATGCTAATGGGGGCCAGGACATATTTATTTATTTAGGGTTTTTTGGTTTTCGTTTTTTTTGTTAGAGTCTCACTCTGTCACCCAGGCTGGAGTACAGCGACACAATCACAGCTCACCACATCCTCGATCTGCTGGGCTCAGGTGATCCTTCTGCCTCAGCCTCCTGAGTAGCTGGGACTACAGGTGTGTGCCACCACACTTGGCTAATTTTTGGATTTTTGAAGAGACAAGGTCTCAATATGTTGCCCAGGCTGCTCTTGAACTCCTGGGCTCAAGTGATCCTCCTGCCTTGGCTTTCCAAAGTACTGGGATTACAAGTGTCAACCACTGCACCCGGCCAGGAAATATTTAAATAGCCTTGGTGCCTCTCTCCACATCCCCACAGCTGCTCATTCTTCATCCCACACAACATACAAATCTCAAGAGCTCAGCACTGATTGCCCTTCCAGACCTGGAATCCGGATGCCATCCACTGAGACTCCCTAAATCTCTTCTGCTATGGCTCATACTGAGTCTCTGGGTCCAGGTGACCACCCGGGCTCCTGAACTGGATGGGGGGCTCTGGTTTCCTGTCTCTAGGTTTGGGAGACCACCATGGACATCTGTGATGTCCCTAAACTGTTCCAGAGTCTCTAGAGGTGTTGGTCCATTTGCTGAGGCTGCTCTGTCCTCTGTCTGTCTGGGGTCCTGGTTCCACTCCAGCACCTCCTCTACCCTCCTAAAACATACCCTCCTCCCTGGCATGTTCAGGCTGCCAGACTCCGCTGCAGAACTGTAGCGCCCTGCTGGCAGGAGCTGGGCTAGCTCCAGAGAATTGGCTGGAGGAGAATGCAGTAGATCACATTTCTTCAGCTCATGCCAAATATTATTCAGAGGTTGCTTTACAGACAGACACAAATTGCTCATTCAATAAACACAGAAGGGCTAATCCCAGGACGTGTATCAAAGTGGGGAAAGATGAGAGAAAGGACAGTTGCAAGAGCCTTTGAGAGCGACCTGGTGTGACTGTCTAGAGGGGCGGTGGTGAGACGTCCAAGCACTCTTGGGGTTTTCTCCTTAGAGGGCCTGAAACCCAGCACCAGGGCTTTGGGACTTGCTGTCATCATGACATCCAAAACCTGCATTTGTGTATACGCTTCCCTTGGTGTACAGTGATAAAGAAATCAACATGAGCCAGGCTGCCTTTGTGAGCAGGCAGACCTCACCCCTGTGTGACAATAGTCAAGTGGAATAGATGGCTGCAAGGTCTCTGTAAGCTGCCCCACCACGTATGCACAAAATGTGCTCATGCCTCTCTTGTGTTTACAGGGTTCTCAAGGGACAATCCCTCTTGGCCTGGAACCACTCACTTCCAGATGACAGGCATAAGAGCATGGGAGCAGAGGTGCAGGGTCCACAGGGTCCACAGGAGAGGACTGCTGAAGCCTTTGTCGGCCCTTTTCCTGCTAGGCCCTTCTAACTGGCCCCATAGCTTTCTCCTCCAGGAACTCAGCCCAGAGTTGAAAGAAACTGGGCCCTGATCTGAGGCCCAGAAAGAGGGAGGACTAGGTGAAGCCCCAGGAGACAGCCTGGGCCCTCCCACAGTCTGTGCTGGCTCTGAAGTGTACTTAATGGAGAGGGTCCTGGTGGGGAGGAGGTAGCAATGGCTAGATCAGGGTAAGGGTATGAAAATAATTGCCGACTTTTATGTAGCCAGAGTAATTTAAAAACTAAAACCGAGAGACTAAAACTCCCTAAAGAGATAGACTATAACCTCAGTTGGTGGTAAAGCAGGGACACTGTGGTCCCCAGAGCTTGATGGGAACAAAGTGCTTCTGACACAGCTAACCCTAACACAATCAGGAAGGCTGAAGGGGAGTTCCCAGGCTATTTGCACAATCCCAGGGGAAGGTGGCTATTTTTGGTGTTGCTTTTCAGATAAGGCACTGAGAAAATAGGTATCTTGCCCAAGTCATACAGTTAATGACTGGGAGACTTCAGAATCTGTGTTTTCTTTTTATTTTATTTTTTTAGTTGGAGTCTCACTCCTTTGCCCAGGCTGGAGTGCAGTGGCATGCATGCTCACAGCCACCCCAGCGTCAACCTTCTGGGCTCCAGCGATCTTTCAGCCTCTGCCTTCTGAGTAGCCAGAATTACAGACGCGTGCTACCATGCCCAGCTATTTTTTATTTTATCGTAGAGACGAAAGCTTGCCAAGTTGCCCGGGCTGGTCTCGAACCCTCGGACTCAGGTAATCCACTCACCTCAGCCTCCCAAAGCACTGGGATTACAGGCTGAGCCACCGAGCCCGGCCCTTTTTTTCTCTTTTTAAAGTAGGATTTATTGAAAAGACAGAAAAGTTCCCACAGTGGGATGGGACCCTAGGTATTTACCTAGAATCTGTTTTCATATGACTCTGCTATACTGTCCACAGGCCTATGGAGAGATACGGTGATTTCAGAAACCGGTTTCAGAAATATCTAGTTGTGTGAGAATCTTCAGGAGGGTGGGGGATTTGGAGGTCTGGTATCCTCAGGTTTGGGATGTTATCTTCATGATATCATCACAATGTTCAGGCAGGTTTCCATTAGGGACCTGAGGCATCTCTATAATTAGGGTAACTAACTCTCCCAGTTTTCCCAGAATTGAAAGGATTCTTGGGATGTGGGACTTTCTGTTTTAAAACTGGGATGAAGCTGGGCTCAGTGGCTCAGCCTGTAATCCCGCGCCTTTGGGAGGCTGAGGTGAGTGGATTGCCTGAGCCCGCGGGTTCGAGACCCGCCTGGGCAGCGAGACCTCATCTCTACAATAAATCAAAAAATCAGCCGGGCGTGGTAGCGCACAGCTGTAATTCCGGCTACTTGGAAGGCTGAGGCGGAAGGATCGCTGGAGCCCAGCAGGTCGAGGCTGCGGTGGCCGGGAGCGGCCACTGCACTCCAGTCTGGGCGACAGAGTGAGACTCCAACTCAAAAAATAAATAAATAAATAAATAAAACTGGGATGAGGCTGGGCATTGTGGCTCATGCCTGTAATTCCAGCACTTTGGGAGGTCAAGGTGAGAGGATCACTTGAGTCCAGGAGTTGGAGACCAGCCTAGGCAGTATAGTAAGACCTCATCTCTACCAAAAAAAAAAAAAAAATCAAAAAATTAGCTGAGCATGGTGGCATATGCCTGTAGTCTCAGCTACTTGGGAGGCTGAGGTGGAAAGATTGCCTAAGCCCAGGAGGTCAAAACTGAGGTGAGCCGTGATTGTGCCACTGCACTGCAGCCTGGACAACAGCGAGGTTCTGACTCAAAATAAAATAAAACTGGGATGGTCCTGGACAAACCAGGACAACTGGGCAATTTATCTGTCACAAAGGACTGGGCATAGATCATTGTCATGGACTTCAGGGCCACCTATGACTCAGCCAAACCTTGCAGTCCCAGGTTGGGAACTTACAGAGTGGCATGCTGATGAGGAAGATGCACAGAGCAGCAGCCAGCTGGGAACAGCTTTTCCCATACACTTGGGAGGGCCAAATTATAAAACTCCAGTGGGCAATAAAGCAGGGACACTGTGGCCCCCACAGCTTGAGGGGTCCAAGGTGTCTTCTGGCATAGCTAGTCCTTACACAATCAGGAGGACTGGGGGTTGTCAGGATTGTCAGGCAGGTGGTCAGCATGAAACTGGTGGCCTCATAGAAAGCTGGAAGCAGGGCCCAGCCTGCTCTGCCTGCAGAAAGGACGTTTCAGGAGAAACTTCCTTCCTGTCAGGAATGGCCTCTCTTCTGCCTGCCCACCTGGGAGACCAACATTGACCTCCATTCCTAGGCTCTTACCCTTCTCCCTCGCAGACTTTATTCCCACTTGTTGTATCACTGTGTCCATTTATCAGTCTCTTTAGTTTCAAAGCTCCGAAACTCACTGGTGCAACACCTGGAAAATGTTAGTGTAAGGTGATTGGGTTCTGAGGCACAGAATGCATGGACAGAAATGCTACGGGCCCCAGCAAAGAGCAGAAGGGGGGCAAGGAAACCTCAGGAATGTAGGCAGCTCTCTCTTCATTTCCATATTCACTGCTCTCTGTGGTCCCTTTCATCCTCTCAGCTTTTTCTGTTCCTCTGTGAATTGGCAAAAGGTGGAATGTTGACATCATCTTAATTCCAGCCACACCCAGGGATCAACTGGCTTGTCCTGAGCCTCAAGTCTAAATTCTCAAGAGATAGACCATCTGATTAGTACCAACTTGGGTCAGATGCTCACCCCTGGACCAATCAACTTTGGCTGGTGGATGGAGCCAAGCAATATAAAAATGTCTACCAAGAGCCCTTCCTGAAGAAGGACAATTTTTTGAGGAAGAAGTCACTTAAGCTGGCTAGACACATTTACTTTCTGTCATGTTTGTTTCCTGAACTGATAGGTAACTGTGACTTTTCTTCCCAGAGCTTATAAAATTTCTCTGTGGCTCCCTTGGTGCTTGGTTCAGTGTTAGTCTCACTCTAGAATATTTTATTTTATTTTATTTATTATTTTTTTGAGTTGGAGTCTCACTCTGTCGCCCAGACTGGAGTGCAGTGGCCGCTCCCGGCCACCGCAGCCTCGACCTGCTGGGCTCCGGCGATCCTTCCGCCTCAGCCTTCTGAGTAGCCGGCATTACAGGCATGCGCTACCACGCCCGGCTGATTTTTTGATTTATTGTAGAGATGAGGTCTCGCTGCCCAGGCGGGTCTCGAACCCGCGGGCTCAGGCAATCCACTCACCTCAGCCTCCCAAAGGCGTGGGATTACAGGCTGAGCCACCGAGCCCAGCTCTAGAATATTTTAAAAATTAATTTGGTAACTGTGGCAAGCTATTCAACAAGCCAGTTCTTTTTTTTGTTTGTTTTTTTTTTGAGTTGGAGTCTCACTCTGTCACCCAGACTGGAGTGCAGTAGCATGCTCCCGGCTACCACAGCCTTGACCTGCTGGGTTCTGGCAATCCTTCTGCCTTAGCCTTCCAAGTAGCTGGAACTACAGGCAGGCACTACCACGCCCGGCTAATTTTTGATTTACTGTAGAGATGAGGTCTCGCCAAGTTGTCCAGGCGGGTCTTGAACCCACGGGCTCAGGCAATCCACTCACCTCGGCCTCCCAAAGCGCTGGGATTACAGGCTGAGCCACTGAGCCCGGCAACAAGCCAGGTCTTAACCCCTGTGGCCCATCACCTCTACTTTATATAGCACCCTAGCATTTTCTCCTTTGCATTACAGACTAGGGCCTCACTCTTCAAAGTGTGACCCACAGATCAGCACCATCGATGTTGTTTCAGAGCTCATTGGAACTGCAGGATGCTTCCCTTACTTACTCAAGCAGTAGCTGCATTTTAATAATTTCTCACCCAAGTGATTTACATTAAATTTGGTAAGCACTTGGAGGAAGTTCTTGTGTTAGCCCTAAGAGGAGACTAAAAATTCTGAGAGCAGAAGCTATTCAGCAAACTTCAACTGTAGACTTTCTATGCGCAAAGTGCCTTGCTTCATCTTGCAGGGGACAGAACTCATCAAATGCAGTTTATAAGGTGATTTGTGAAACTCAGAATAGTGGTGAATTAATTACAGTAGTCTCTCTTTATCCTCGGGAATATGTTCCTAGACCGCTAGTGGATGCCTGAAACCACAGATAGTATTGAACTCTCTCTCTCTCTATATATGTGTGTGTGTGTGTGTGTGTGTGTGTGTGTGTGTGTGTGTGTATTTAGAAAGATGATAGATAGATATAGATAGATAGATGGACCAGCTATGTGTATGCTATATATAGTATAGCTATATATGTATATATGTATATATATATGCATATATATGTATGCTATATATAGTATATATGTATATATATGCTATATATGTATGCTATATATAGTATATATGTGTATACACTATCTTTAAAATTCTAATGACAGCTATTAAATAACTAATAGGTGAGTAGTATATATAATCGTGGGTAATCTAGACAAAAGGGTAATTCACATCCATCAGGTGCAAGATTTCATCACACTACTCAGAATGATGCCCAAGTTAAAACATGAATTGTTATTTCTGGAATTTTCCATGTAATATTTTTGGACCATGGTTGACCTCGGGTAACTAAGACCTCAAAAAGCAAAATCATGAAGTTGGGCATGAGCCTGTAGTCTCAGCTACTTGGGAGACTGAGGCAGAAGGATTGTCTGAGTCCAGGAGGCTGAGGCTGTGGTGAGCTGTGATCATGTTACTGCACTCAAGCCTGGGCAACAGATTGTGACACTGATTCAAAAAAAAAAAGGAGGTAGGAGGAAACCCCCTTGGGTCCCCTCTCACTGTGGGAGCTTTTCTGTCCTCTCAATAAATCCTGCTTTCTCAAAAAAAAAGAAAAGAATGGGTTGCCTGAGCCCGCGGGTTTGAGACCCACCTGGGCAACTTGGCGAGACCTCATCTCTACAATAAATCAAAAAATTAGTATGGTGTGGTAGCGCATGCCTGTAGTTCCAGCTACTTGGAAGGCTGAGGCAGAGGGATCGCTGGAGCCCAGCAGGTCGAGGCTGCGGTGGCCGGGAGCGGCCACTGCACTCGGAGTGGCCACTGCACTCCAATCTGGGCAAAAGAGTGAGACTCCAACTCAAAAAAGAAAGAAAGAAAATAAAGGAAAGAAGAAAAAAAGAAAAACCATGGATAAAGGTTTACTATTGTATATGGTGTCTGAGCTTTGCTTTAAAATAATCCTTTAGGAAGTGGAGGGAAGTTGAGGGTATAGATGAAGCAAACGTGGCTGTATATGTTGATTTTTTTAAAGTAGAGGGATAGAAATTTGGGGAGTTAAACTATTCTCTCTACTTGTGTGTATTTTTTAATTTTTCATAATAAAAATTATAAGAAAGGAATAACAGCTGAAGACATTGTAAGAGATCATCTAGTTGCTCGAAATAAATTTGTTTCCTAGCCAAATGAAGTAAATCCAAGACACTAAGATAATTTCCAAATGAAATTGCTCGATCCCTGTCAGAGACTTTTGGAGAATGAGTGCAGTGAGATGTTTGTAAGATGGATCGTGTGCAAGTGATTTTCCAATTTTGCAAAAGGATGGGATGGTAATCAGTTTATTTCTGTTACTTCAAACCAACTTAGGTGGAAAAAGGGGAAGAGGGGTAATCTGCTAATTCACATAACTGGTCAGTCCAGGGGGAGTCAGATCTGGAATACCAGGGCACATCTCTCTTGCTTCCTTGGCGCAATTTCTAGACAGGCTCTTTCCACATAATGGCTGTAGTGGGTTGAATAGGGCACCTCCAAAACTCATGTCTATACAAAACCTCAGAATTGACATGATTTGAAAAAAGGTCTTTGCAGATGCAGTTAGCTAAGTCAAAGTGAGGTCACACTGGATTAGGGTGGGCCCTAAATCTAGTGATTGGTGTCCTTATAAGAAGAGGAAAGGACATATCAACAGAAGAGAATCATACACAGAGAGAAGGCCATGTGAAGACAGAGTGATGCAGCTACAAACCAAGGAATGTCAAGGATAGCTAGGAGCCACCAGGAACTAGAAGAGGTGAGGAAAAACTCTCTTTGGCACTTTCAGAAAGAGCCTGGCCCTGCTGACAACTTGATTTTTGACTTTTAGCCTCCACAACTGTGAGAAAATACATTTCTGTTGCTTTAAGACACCAAGTCTGTGGCAATTTGTTACAGAAGTTCTAGAAAATGAATACAATACTCTAAGTCAAGGCTGGCAACTCCAGAGGAAAGGAAGAGCCTGTTTCTCAACACTTGCAGCAGAAGCCCTTGGGGAAAGAGGGGACAGTAGTCCTTCTTGGGCCATGTTGATCCTTGCACCAATCAGGGTTGCCAGAGGGATACAGTGCCTTGACTGGCCAGGTGTAAGGCACCTAGTCCATGAGACACCCACCTAGTTAGCCTGTTCCAACCACATGGCGAAGAGTGGGAATCTCCTAACAGAAGGGATAATGAATAGAGGCAGAGGAAATCAATACCTGTCCATTACAGGAAGGAAAAGTTGATTCTGCAAACTACACTCTTATCCAAGAATAGATTTTTGAAGATACAAAAGAAGAGGAGATTTCTTAGAACAAGCCAGGGCAAGGACAATCCAATTTGTTTTTTGACAGGTCCCTAAACTGCCATATCACAGAACTGCATTTGATAGCTTGTTGGCAAATTGGGTCTTCAGCAAGACCTTTATCCATCTCTGGCATGATATTTTTTGGATAAAATGGGTTGGATGATAGTATAATTAAGAGGAAAAGTAACCTTCTAAATGACTAGAGTGAACTTTTGTCATCATATTTGTCCACTCAGTACATATCCTTTCATCTTATTTTGGAAGAATTTTCCAGGACCACGGCTGGAATGATGCAATCAGTCCTAGGCCCTACTGAATGCCCAGGTCGTCAAAGCCCAATCAAATAATGACCAGGACAGGGAAGGAACTCAACCAAGAAGCATGAAGAACATTAGAAACAGAGCCAGGTGTGGTGATTTTTACCTGGAGTTCCACCTTCTGTACTTGGGAGCCTGAGGTGGAAGAATAGCTTGCGCCCAGGAGTTTGAGACCAGACTGGGCAACATATCCAGACTCCATCTCTAAAAAAGAAAGGAAGAAAAAAGGACAGTAGAAATAATGGGTATTAATTAACCTAGAGAGGAGTTGTCTTCAGGTTGAGAGAGGGCACATGATTGATCTCTTTAAATAACTGAAATGCCACCATGTAGGAGAGGATTCAGTTTATCTCTGACTCCAAGGAACAGATCTGGTACTACTATAGAAACTATACATGTGGGTTTCAGCTTAATACATATAGATACTTCTTTACTTACAATGGGTTTTGTCCTGATAAGCCCATAGTAGGTTGAAAATATCATCAAAAATGCTACTTGTACATCTCAGCTACCGAAGATCATAGCTTAGCCTAGCCTACCTTAAATGTCCTCATAACATTACACTGGCCTACAGTTAGGAGAAATCATCTATCACAAAGCCTATTTTTTTTTTTTTTTTTTGAGTTGGAGTCTCACTCTGTCACCCAGATTGGAGTGCAGTGGCTGCTCCCAGCCACCGCAGCCTTGACCTCCTGGGCTCCGGCAATCTTCCACCTCAGCCTTCCGAGTAGCTGGAACTACTGGTGCACGCTACCATGCCTGGCTAATTTTTTGATTTATTGTAGAGGTGACGTCTCGCCAAGTTGCCCAGGTGGGTCTCAGGCAATCCACTCACCTCAGCCTCCCAAAGCACAGGATTATAGGCTGAGCCACCGAATCCGGCTACAAAGCCTATTTTATAATAAAGTGTTGACTTTCACATATCGCTAACTCAGGAAAAGTTCAAAATTCAAAGTACATCTTCTACTGAATGCATATTGCTTTCACACCATTGTAAAGTTGAAAAACCATAAGCCAAGTGAGGTAAATCGGGGACTATCTGTACAAGCAGACTTTCTAGTTGGACCAGTGATTTCCACAATGGAGCAGGTTGCCGTGTGATATAGGGAGCTCCTTGTCACTGGAGGAGTGCAAACAATGCTGGATGAACTCTCAGAGAGTATAATGAGTGTGGAAGTCCCTCAATGGATGAAAGGTAGGGTTGGTGCCTTAAATATTCCCTCTGGTGCTGAAATCTGGCCAAGTCCATAGGGTAGATTGAGAAGAACAGGAAATGTGAGGTGAGAAGGCCAGAGGTATTGCAAACTGCAAGCTGTTCCAGCGCACATTTTCCAGCCCCCATTCTACCTCCAGCAAAAGAATGTTGTGAAGGATTGCATGATTCCCAATTCTTCATCACTTTCTCTATCCAGTCCCTTTGCTATGTGACTTTGAAGTTCTTCCCACTAGAGGCAGAATGCAGTTTCTTGACCTACTCATATTAGGTTGACCAATCAACTTGTTTTGGCAGACTGAATGTGGGTGAAAGTGGTCATTCCAACCATGGGCCTTACGAGGCATGGGCTTTTTGCTCGCTTGTGCTTCTGCCATTACCATGTGAATAACATCCCCTTGGTAGGCATCACAGAAAACAGAGACACATGGCGTAGACTCATCTAGCTAACGTATGAATCTACAGCCTTAAGCAGAGACGTCCCAGCCAACCCATGGACACATGAAAGAGAAATAAATGCTTTATTATTTCATTGCACTTAGATTTGGTGGTTATTTGCTAAGCAGCATTCTTATGGCAATAACTAAGACAGACTTTCCCACCAGACTTTCAGACACAGCACTGAAGGCAATTCCCAGACTTCTGTTGGCCTTTCTAGTGTCTGAGAAAGCTGTACTTGAGGCAAAGAATTGATTCCAACAGATTGTGGGTATATCCCATCCTGGGTATAGAGATGCTACTGGAAATGAACAGTCAAGATCACTGAGTGGGCCTTGGACCTAGTGGAGTGAGTTAAAGGGGTAGGAGGAGGAAGCCAATTCCACTTCATATCATGAGAAAAAGTACAGCTGGGCACTCAGAACAAAATATGGATAGTGGTAGCATTTTGGCAGGCAGTTTATTGGTGTTGTGATTGGAATAAAGATAGCCACAAATTCTTTCCCACATCTCTTATCAATATGTGGAATCTATTGCCTTGCTCTCTGAATCTGGGTTGGCCCTGTGATTTATGCCAACCAACAGAATGTGGCAGATGTACCATTGTATAACTTCCAAGACTTGGCTTTAAGAGATCTTCTTTCTCCTATGCATTTAGAATGCTCCTTCTTAGAACCCAGCTACCATGCCGTGGGGAAGCCCAAGCAACCATATGGAGGCCCACATGAAGGAAGACTGAGACACTGGATAACAATTCCAGCTGAGCTCCCAGCTGGCAACCAGCACCAACTTTCAGCCATGTGAGTGAGGTCATTTGTACTTCCAGACATTCTATCACCACAGGCAACACTATATGAAGCAGAAAACCAACTATTTAATGCACATAATTGCAAGGAAGAATACATCGTTGTTATTTTAAGAAACTCATTTTTGGGTAATTTTGTTTGTTTGTTGCATAGTAATAAATCAGGGAATGGCAAACTTCAGATAATAAATATTTTAGGTTTTACAGGTCAGATGGTCTCTGTCACAACCACTTAACTTTACCATTGTAGCATGAAAGCAACCATAGACAATATATAAACAAAATAACATGTCTGAGTTCTAGTACATTTTCACTTACAAAAACAGATGGTGGGCCAGATTTGGCCCATGGGACCAGTTTGCCAACTCCTGCAACAGATAATTGAAACAAATTGATACCCAGAAGTGGGGTGCTTCCATAACAAGAACCTAAAACATATAGCATTGTTTTGAGAACCAGGAAGCTTGCAGAGTCCTGAAAGGTAGTGAGGTAGATGCAAGTTCAGTAAGGAAATTGTTACTAGAGGTTATTTGGGACTTAAGTTACATACCAGTAACGTACAGAACATGGATAAGATAAAATGCATCAACTGAACTCGTGTGGCCTTGGTATTGAGATTTCCAGGTAAAATGTTTGGTCTGATTCCCTGTAGCTGCCATGAAAAAGTACAGGAAGAAACTTTTGTTTCAAGCAAAATTTAGAGGAACTACAGAGGGCCCAGAACATTCTTTATAGCCAGCAACAAAAATGCTCAAAGCAAATTAAAACCTAGAGGGAAATATTGATTCCAAGACCCTCCCAGTAAAACATGACTTCAAGGTCAAAAACGTAGCAGTAAGACTCCTTGTTGAGATCTCAGAAAGATTTGAGACAGTGCCTCCCAAATCTCTCATCTCCTCCTAAACCTTTCATCTGTGCTCAAAGAGTCTTAAGGGTTTGTCCCACAGCACTGTGATTCACAGCCTAAAAGAAGGAAGGGTTTAGCCTGAGCTTTGGGGATATGGTTTTTATCTAATAAAGTAAGACTCAACTCATTAAAAAAAAAAAAAATCTGCATTCCCCTCCCCACAAAGAGAAGTGCACGAGCATAAGCATCAATGGCTAGCACTAAAATAGACAAAGACAGTTCAAAATGAAAAGAGATCACTGGGTACCCGGTAAAGCATCTTGAACAACTTAGGCTGTGAACAGAGGTTTTCTTTTGGAAAAAGAGGATGATGCAAAGGATGGAGCCAAGAGCCCAGAGTGTAGAGATAAGAGCCACAGAGAATCATATGCCCTGTCCCTGGAGCAGAGAGAATTGGTGACAAGTGAATGATTGGTTTCTCAGATTTGCTAATGATTGTCATGTGCCTCTTATTAATCCCCTTTCTAAATGGGAGTGTCTATTTTGGGCTTCCTGTCCTTGTCTTTCCATTATATTGCTGGATGTGTGGGGGAAAGATAACTTAAAGAGAGTTGCAAATTTAGTGCAAATAATTATTTGGGCACGTAGTCATGGGTCACTTAATGATGGGGATGCTTTCTGAGAAATGCAATGTTAATCGATTTTGTCATTGTGTAAATGTCATAGAGTGTACTTAAGCAAACCTGGATGGTATAGCCTAACACACCTAGGCTATATGGCATAGCCTATGGCTCCTAAGCTATACACCCGTACAGCATGTTAGTATACCAAATACTATAGGCAATTGTAACACAATGGCGAGTATTTGTACCTCTAAATATAGAAAAGGTACAGCAAAAAATATTGTATACAAGATAAAAATTGGTATACTTGTTTAGGGCAGATGTATCATCTTATGGAGCCATCATTCTCTATGCTATCTGTTATTGACTGAAATGTTATCACGTGGCACATGACTGTATTTGAGAAAATTTCTGAGATGATGCCCTACTACTTTCCAAATATCTTAGTGCCTATTTCCAATATAAGCACATTAAAACCATCAAAACTCAGGAAATTTACACTGATACATTACTATCATCTTATCCTTAGTCCCCGTTTAAGTTTCACTGGTTGCCCCAATAATATTCTTTATGGCAAAAAGAGCACTCAAGAATCACATGTTGGCCTGTAATCCTGCGCTTTGAGAGGCCAAGGTAAGTGAATTGCCTGAGCCCGCGGGTTTGAGACCTGCCTGGGCAACTTGGCGAGACCTCATCTCCACAATAAATCAAAAAAATTAGCCGGGCGTGGTAGCGTGCACCTGTAGTTCCAGCTACTTGGAAGGCTAAGGCGGAAGGATTGCCGGAGCCCAGCAGGTTGAGGCTGTGGTGGCCGGGAGCGTGCCACTGCACTCCAGCCTGGGCAACAGAGTGAAACTCCAACTCAAAAAAAAAAATCACGTGTTGCATTTAGTTGTCATTTCTCATCATTCTCCTTTAGTTGGGATGGAAACAGTTCCTCAGTCTCTGACTATCATGACCTTGACATTTGGGCAGATTTCAGGGTAGTTATTTCATAGACTATCTCACAATTTGGATTCCTCCAATGTTTCTTATTGAAATTATTAGTACTTCATGGGGTGATATGTTGAACTTAGGTAAATATACTGATCAAATTCCATATCACTATGGACTCACAGTTTCCTGTTTTGTCAATTGGTCATAAACCGTTTCTATCAATATTTGTCTTAATATGTAAATTGTTCTATACTTGGCCAATGAGAACCCCTTCAAATAGATTTCTGTGTCCTTTTGACATAATCTCATCATTCTTTGAACTCTTCCTTACTTTCTGGCACCAGATTTTCCAGGTTCATTTTGTAATATTCCTGGCTCATCCCTAGAATCACCTTTTCTCCAATAATACTTATGTCCTTTTATTGGAGAATGGTGTTTAGAAACCAAGATTGGGGTGCTAGATGTGCTCATTGCATTGGGAAATTTCTGCTTCCTCCACACACTTACATCTATTTATATTATGTTATTGTTATTTTTTGAGTCATGGTCTCACTATGTTGCCCAGGATGCAGTGCAGTGGCATGATCACAGCTTACTGCAGCTTCCACTTCCTGGGCAATCCTTCCACATCAGCCCCCTGAGTAACCGGGATTGTAGATACAAGACATCACACCTGGCTTTTTTTTTTTTTTTTTTTTTTTTTTGAGCAAGTTCTTTCTCTATTCCCCATGCTGGGATTACAGGCATGAGCCACCGCACCTGGCCCACTTACACCTACATTTATTTCATGATTTATTTCTATATTGAAAACTGTGAATTCATACCTATTTTTCAAACTCAAATAAACTGTCAAAGCATTTTGGCCTTCTCCCTTTCTAGATTTGTAACTCCTTTCTATGACAGTCAAAAACTTGGATAACATTCATTCTCTCTCTATATAGATACTTTTTTTTTTGAGTCTGAATCTCACTCTGTCACTCAGGATGGAATGCAGTGGCATGCTCATGGCCACCACAGCCTCGACCTGCTGGGCTCAGGTGATCCTTCCACTTTAGCCATCTGAGTAGCTGGAACTACAAGCGCACGTCACCATGCCTGGTTAATTTTTATTTTATTTTATTTTATTGTAGAGATGAAGTCTTGCCAAATTGCTCAGGCTGGTCTTGAACCCATGAGCTCAGGCAATCCTCTCACCTCGGCCTCTCAAAGTGTTGGGGTTATAGGCGTGAGCCACTGCGCCTGGCCTTATATAGATACTTTCTTATCAGATCCCTTGTGTATAACAATCTCCTCATTCCATTTTGGTTTAAGCACCCTGCACGGGACTGCCCAGTTTCACAGGAGACCTCTTGCCGTGCTCAGGTCCTGATATGCCATGGGTGCCCTTTTGCTCTCAATAATATTCCTGCACATGATTTGTAAGTGACTCTTTTTGCTATATTTGGGCCTTGCCACTGGGCTGGGCTACTGCCCTTCCTACCCCTGTCCCCATCCCTCCTCTTCATTCTGTTTATGCCATTTGCACTCCTACCTCATTCAATCCTATCTAGTGACTTTTGGACTGAATTGCTCAGGAAAAGGCAGAAGAAGAAGAAGGTAATTTGTTTTAATAATTCATACATCACTGAACCCGAGGAATTTTACCTATACAACTGTGACCCAAAGAGTTAAAGAAACTAATGAGTAACAGAAATTATTATTTTTCGGGTCAGAGTCTTGCTCTGTCATTCAGGCTGGAGTGTAGTAGCATGATCACGGCTTACCACAGCCTCAACCTCCTATGGTCAGGGGGTCCTTCTGCCTCGATCTTCTGAGTAACTGGGTCTAAAGGTGTGTGCCACTATGCCTAGCTTTTTTTTTTTTTTGGATAGATGAGGTCTTTCTGTGTTGCCTAGGCTGGTCTCAAACTCCCGGGCTCAAGCAATCCTCCTGCTGTGATTACAGGAGTGAGCCCTACACTCAGTCAACAACAGAGATTCTTGAGTTTGCAGGGTGGCAGATAAGAAACAATTGAGCCGGGCTTGGTGGCTCAGCCTGTAATCCCGCGCCTTTGGGAGGCTGAGGTGAGTGGATTGCCTGAGCCCACGGGTTCGAGACCCGCCTGGGCAGTGAGACCTCATCTCTACAATAAATCAAAAAATTAGCCGGGCGTGGTAGCGCGTGCCTGTAATTCCGGCTACTCAGAAGGCTGAGGTGGAAGGATCACCAGAGCCCAGCAGGTTGAGGCTGTGGTGGCTGGGAGCAGCCACTGCACTCCAGTCTGGGCGACAAAGTGAGACTCCAACTCAAAAAAAAAAAAAAAAAAAGAAACAACTGGCTGAAATGCTGAAACTCCCTCCACTTATGAGATACAAGAATGGGCTGAAATTGGTTAGAATCAATGTGGCCAACTGAAGTCTATACAGAACAAGTTTGCTGATGTCACAACCCAAATTTCCACTGCATATTTCATATTAAAGCCTCCCAAATTTGCACATATGACTCATGAGGAGACATGAAGAGACGACTGCACATGTCTGAGGATTTTCCAGACCTCCCCTTTTCTTTTGCCAATCACCCACTAATGTCAGAATTTACCCTCTAAACATTTTCTAATGAAAATACTACCTTAGGCCGGGTTCAGTGGCTCAGCCTGTAATGCCAGCACTTAGGGAGGACAAGGCGAGTGGACTAACTGAGCCCACGGGTTCGAGACCAGCCTGGACAACATGGCAAGACCTCGTCTCTACAATAAATAAAAAACTAGTTGGGTGTGGTAGCGTCCGCCTTTAGTTACAGCTACTCGAAAGGCCGAGGTGGAAGAATTGCCAGAACCTAGCAGGTTGACCCTGGGGTGACTGTGAGCATGTCACTGCACTCCAGCCTGGGCAACGGAGTGAGACTCCAACTCAATAAAATAATAATAATTTAAAAAATACAGCCGGGCTCAGTGGCTCAGCCTGTAATCCCGCGCCTTTGGGAGGCTGAGGTGAGTGGATTGCCTGAGCCTGAGGGTTCGAGACCTGCCTGGGCAACTTGGTAAGATCTCATCTCTACAGTAAATCAAAAAATTAGCCGGGTGTGGTAGCGCTTGCCTGTAGTTCCAGCTACTTGGAAGGCTGAGGCGGAAGGATTGCCGGAGCCCAGCAGGTCGAGG
This sequence comes from Cephalopachus bancanus, assembly GCA_027257055.1. Taxonomy (NCBI): domain Eukaryota; kingdom Metazoa; phylum Chordata; class Mammalia; order Primates; family Tarsiidae; genus Cephalopachus; species Cephalopachus bancanus. The sequence goes on along the minus strand of JAPVLO010000168.1, from coordinate 4,252,963 downwards.
CTGCGGTGGCCAGGAGCGGCCACTGCCCTCCAGTCTGGGTGACAGAGTGAGACTCCAGCTCAAAAAAAAAAAAAAAAATACTGCCTTAAAGTCAGCACAGTAAGACAGGGTTGAGCCTAATTCCTAGTTCCTTGTTGGTTGACCTGCAATAAAAAGCTTTTCTAGCTGGGCATGGTGGCTTATGCCTGTAATCCCAGCACTTTGGGAAGCCAAGGTGGGAGGATTGCTTGAAATCAGGAGATTTGGGACCAGTCTGAGCAGCATAGCAAGATCATCTCTACAAAAAATTTAAAAATTAAGTGTGGTGGTATACACCTGTAGTCCTAAATATTGGGAAGCTGAGGTGGGAGGATTGCTTGAGCCAAAGAGTTGGAGGCTGCAAGGAGGCTGCTAAGATTACACCCCTGTACTCCAACCTGAGCATCAGAGTGAGACCTCCATTTCTATAGAAATTAAAAGTTTTTAAAAATTGTGACCCCTGGGCTAGCTACGGTGGATTAAAGGTGACTGCCGGTTATTTATCCCTCCTCCCCTCAAGAGGTGGAGTCCATTTTTACTCCCCTTGAATCTAGACTGGCCTATCACCGATTTCAACCAAAAAAAAAAGATGCCTACAGAAGTGATGCATAAGGATGGACTTTAAGGAGACTGCATCTTTGTACTGTGATTTTGAAATGCTCCTTTTGGGATGCTTCCTCTAGCTTGTGAGGAAACTCAAGCAACCACATAGAGAGGCCTTGGTGAAGAGGTCTGAGTGGAAAATGAAGGCCCCATGACCCACAACCCATTCTGAGCTTCCAGTCCCTGGCCATCACCCACTGCTGGCCATGTGAGGGAGGCCATTTTGGGACTTCCAACTGTGCCAGCATGTCAGCTGATACCACGTGAGGCAATGCTGCCCAGTCAACTACTGGGCTGTGGGAAATTGTGGCTGTTTTTAGACACTAAGTTTTGGAGTGATGTTATGCTGCAATAGATAACTGAAGTAACTGTCTGCCATTACATGCCCTTCTGATCTACAAGGGTGAAAACAGAAATGTAAACTGACAGCTGTGAGGGCAGAGGAAAGGCCATTAACCAATTGAACACAGGCCGCAGGGACAAGCAGAGAGCGGGTGGCTCTGGGCTGATAAGCACCAGATGGCCCAACATACCAGCTTTTGGCAAGTCAGCTCTGCAACTTCTTCCTCCAGGTGTCTCACCTGATGGGATTTATTTTTCATCTGATAAAGTCAAGAGTGGAAAGAACTGGAGACAATGGGGAAGAAAGTTGCCTGGGTTTTTCTTTCTTTCTCTAATACCAGTACATGTTTGGACAGCTGGACAATGTTGTCCTGAAGGTTTCTGGATTTTTCTGAACCTTTCTGAAGCAAGAAATGCACTCATTCTAGAATACCTCTAGATCAGGGGCTGCTGAGGTTGGCGTTCAGGGTTCAGTGGACTCTGCTTGTTCCTGGAGGATAGGCAATTAGCAAGTGTTGTTCTTTTTCCTCGATATCTGGACACAGAGGGTCCTAAGGCAGGTCTGTAGCCCCTAAGCTCCCCTGAATCCTGTCTCCTGGTCATGATCTCTACCTATGGAAGACACATCTGTATTTCCTCTCCCTTAGTTTTTCAGATGGGTGACTAATCTGACCCACCCTCACTCATGGGCCAGGCAGAATTCCTCCCTAGATATAGGCTGTTAGGGTCAGTTTCACCCTTCCCAACTCCTTGGAAAACAACTCAACTTCGTGTTCTAAAATAATTTAGCCATAATTCCTCCTTTCTTACTTTCCCACACCATCAAAATGATCCTAAGTAGTCATTTACAAAGCATTTCAGAAAATATTTATACAATGCCAACTATGTGCCAGACTCAGTTCTATGTGGTACTGATACAGTGGTGAACAAGAGAGAAATTTCCTGCCCTCTTGGAGCTGATCTTCTAATAAGGGAAGCAACAGAAAATAAATGCATAATGTTGGATAGTTGATAGTCATCCTGAAAAAAAAGAAAAAGTTAAGCTGATATGGGTGAGAGGCTATTCTTACATAGGGTAGTCTAAGAAGGTCTCATAAGGTGACATCAGAGGACCCCGAATGAAATATCGGGGAAGAGTGTTTCAGGCTAAGTGAACAGCAAGTACAAAGGCCTTGGGGAAGGAAGAAATATGACAAGTTCAAGGAATAGTGTTGGGAGCCAGCAACGGAGGACCACTGAGCGTTAGGGATCAGGAAGGGCCGTTGACCCCAAGACCACTAGGATGTGTTAGGGAGCTGTTGACCCATTCCCTCCCTCCTTTTCCATTTGGTACAAACTACCAAGAAAAGCTCCAGCTGGCTCTAACAGAAAACTCTGAGACCAGAACATACACAGCTAACCTAGGAGTCTGTTGTTCCCATTCCCCACAGCTTATGGTATTTTGCTTTATCACAATTTAAGTTTGGCTTTGAGTCACACTGAGGAGCCTTAGTGCAGGTCACAGGTACTCTTGATGTGACCTTTAGAAATTTATAGATATAGGTTTTAGAAAATAGTTTATATAGATTAAGAAAATTTAATCTATAGAAGTTTGGTTTATTTATTATAGAAGTATGGTTAGTTCAGTTTGATTTAAGGGGGGCCAGTGAAGTTTAAATTAGGCCAGCTGGTGCTAGGAGAGTATAACCATAGTAGCAATTGTTTTGATAAAAAGTAGTTTGAATTAGTACATAATAGTGGAAGTTAATAATTCACTATGATAGTTTTGGGTTTAGACATTGAGTGATGTTAATTCAAGATGATGTAGTTGTAATACAATTAAGGGCACATAAGAAACTGGTTTGGGGAACATTAAGCTAGCATAAGATACAAAAAGACAATTTGTGGTTGTTCTTTCTCATGTCCTTCCTTATGTATGAAAGAACATTTGCTTGAGAGTGGGGGGTGTCCTTTGCTCACCTGGACCGGCTCATGTGAAAGGCACATGCTACCTTTGTTTCCTGTGATGATGACCTTGCAGAGTTTGGGGATAAAAGCCCTGAGATTACACCCATTAAACGGCTTCTGGTCACCTGAGCAGGAGTCCAGTCTTTTTCTTTCTCCCCTCTTTATTTCTCCAGAATAATCGCTGATGCTGCCACACCTTCCAAGGGACCCTCTAAATCTCTCTGTGGGGACTGGCCCCCCGCAGAATAGCATAAGGCTAGTGTGGCTAAAGCAGGTCCAGCACAGTAGGCAGAGACAAATGTAGGTGGGGAGGGAGACAGGAACTAGATTGGATAGGTCTTCTATGGATTTGAATTTGATTCTGAATAAAGCAGTGTGATCTAATTATGCTTACAAAGATCTTCCTAGGTGTTCTATGGAGAATAGATGGGGGAGGAGGCATGGAGGTAGAAGCAGGGTGAACACTTAGTAGGCTACCATACAGCCCAGGGTAAGATGATGATGGCTCAGTCTAGGATAGTGACAGCAGTGTCAGCCAGTGGTAAAAAAATTAGCCAGGTGTGGTGGCATGTGCCTGTAATCCCAGCTACAAGGGAGGCTGAGGCAGAAGGATCACCTGAGCTTAGGAGGTGGAGGCTGCAGTGAGGCTCCTCCCGCCTTAGCCTCCTTGTAGCTGGGATTACAGGCATGTGCTACCATGCCTGGCTAATTTTTAAAATTCTTGTGGAGACGAGGTCCTGCAATGTTGCCTAGACTAGTCTTGAACTGCTGGGCTCAAGCAATCCTTCTACCTTGACCTCCCAAAGTGCTGGGATTACAGTGAGCCAGAGTCTAGCTGAACTTTGATTTTTTTTGAAGGTAGCACTGACAAGGTTTGCTGGGGAATTGGAAATGGCATCTAAGAGTAAGAGAGGCTAAGTGAACAGCACCTTTTAGGCTTTAGGGGACTGGATGAACAATGGTACCACTCTCTGAGGGAGGTAAGGAAGACTCTTCCATGAGTCTTTTTCCAGGGTGAGGTATCTCTGCCCATTCAGGTTGTTGGGGGCAGGATGTGCTGCACTTGAGATCCCAGTAAGAGGCAGCTGATTATATGAGCCTAGAGATCGGGGAAGAGATCTGGGTTGGAGATGGAAATTTTGGCATCATCAGCATACAGAGATTTATAAATCACTCCTAGAAAGTGAGTGTAGATAGAAAAGAGCATTATGGACTGGGGCCTTCAACAACCAGAGAAGAGAAAAAATCCAAAAAAGAGACAGAGGAGTGACCAGCAAAGTGAGGAAGATCGGAAGGACTTGATGTCCCGGAAGTCAAGTGAGGAGAGTAGACTCTGTATGATCACAACCAAGCGTCAACTCCTGAGCCTCAATTGCCTCATCTGTGAAATGGGTACCGTAGCAATGCCCACTTCATGGCATACAGTAACTGGCATATAGTAAACTCTTGAAATATGGTAACATTAGCCAGCCTCGGTGGCTCAGCCTGTAATCCCGCGCCTTTGAGAGGCTGAGGTGAGTGGATTGCCTGAGCCCGCGGGTTCGAGACCTACCTGGGCAACTTGGTGAGATCTCATCTCTACAATAAATAAAAAAATTAGCCGGGCATGGTAGCGCGCGCCTGTAGTTCCAGCTACCGAAGGCTGAGGCGGAAGGATCACCGGACCCCAGCAGGTCGAGGCTGCGGTGGCTGGGAGCGGCCACTGCATTCCAGTCTGGGCGAAAGAGTGAGACTCCAAATCAAAAAAAAAAAAAAAAGAATAAGAAGTTTGGCAGAGATGGGTGGCTCAGCCTGTAATCCCAGCACTTTGGGAGGCCAAGGTGAGTGTATTGCCTGAGCCCGCAGGTTTGAGACCCGCCTGGGCAACTTGGCGAGACCTCATCTCTACAATAAATAAAAAATTAGCCAGGCGTGGTAGCACGCGTCTGTAGTTCCAGTTACGGAAGGCTGAGGCGGAAGGATAGCCAGTCTGGGCAACAGAGTGAGACTCCAACTCAAAAAAAAGAAAGAAAGAAATACGGTAACATCTCATCAGTAAGGGTGCCTGATCTAAAACCAGGTGAAGCAGGGACCAAAGTGAGGCCCAAACTTTACCTACATAATGACCATTTGTATACCTAACTGTGAATTGTACTCCACATCTTTAAAATAGAAAAAGAGAAAGAAAGGGAGAAAGAGAGATGGTAACTTATTGTTATCCTCTGCTTCTGAGTTGGCAGCCAGAGCCCTCAACTTCCCTATCTGCAAAAGAGACAACACCTCCGAGAGTCTTTCTCTGGGGTGAGGTGTCTGCTCACTCAAACACCAGGTGGGTCCAAGGCCTCTAAGTCGAATTTAAGTGGCTTCACTGCCTCAGTCTCTCACCCAAACAGCCTTCAGCCCTTATTTGCAAAGCAACAGGGGAAAACATGTGGAAAATAAGGGTTTTGGAGTCAGAGTTCTGCCTCTCGCCAGCTATGGAATCTTAGGCAAGTTTCTTAACCTTCCTGGGTCCCACTATGTCTATAACACGGGGACAACCTCTACTTCATGAGATTACGTCTAGCCTAGTGTAGACTGTGAAACGCGCTGCTCTCACGCACGCCAGTCTGGGAGTTATTGAGGCTTCTGGCCACCCTCTCCCTCAAAGCATGTATCCATAGGGGTGGTATACACCAGGTGAGGGGAGGCACCCCCCCACACACACTCCCAGGTCGCCTAGCTCAGTCTACAGGACAGGGAGGCAGAAAGGTGGAGGCTTGTTCACTTTCTTGGCCGCAGGGCGCCACGCAGGCAGCGGGGCCCAACCGAGCTAAGGAAGGGGGTTTCGAACATCTCAGAAGACCCCCGCCGCCCCACCCGTCGCCGGACTTCAAAGCTCGTTTCCCGGGCAACTGTTTTCTGCCCCTCGTCCTCACCCCGAAGCCCACCGCGGCCCCCGGCTCCTCCAAACGACCCGCTCGCTCTCCCTCCGACCCCTTCGAAGTGGCACCGCCTCTGGAGGGCAGCGCGAAGGAGGAGGAGGTGGAGGAGGCGCGGCTTGACAGCGACCGGAGCGCCGCCGCGAAGGCTCGGGAGGAAGAGGGCGGGGCGCGGCAGGCTGGCCGCGGAGCGCCGCGCCCCCTCGGGACAGCCCGCAGCCCCCCCGCCCCCCCCGCAGCCCCGTCCCGCCACAGACGGTCCCGCCCCGCGGTCCCGCTCCCCGTTGGCCCCGCCCCCTCCCTCGTCCGGCCGAACCCCGCTCCCGGCCCCGCCCCCGGCGCCCCGCCCCGCCCGGCCCGCGCCACGGGCCCCTCGCCCGACGCTCCCAGGTCCGGCCGGCAGGAGTCGCCGCGCTCGGCCGGCCGCCCGCCCGCCCCTCCGGCCCCTCCCCCCACCGCCGTGGTCGGCAGCGCCTGGCGGGCGGCCCGCGGGCTGGTCGCCCCCCTCCCGTACCCACACCCCTCTTAAAGCGGCGGCGGGAAGATGAGGTTTCGGGAGCCGCTCCTGGGCGGCAGCGCCGCGATGCCCGGCGCGTCCCTGCAGCGGGCCTGCCGCCTGCTCGTGGCCGTCTGCGCGCTGCACCTTGGCGTCACGCTCGTCTACTACCTGGCCGGCCGCGACCTCAGCCGCCTGCCCCAGCTGGTCGGGGTCCCCACCCCGCTGCAGGGCAGCGCCAACGGCGCCGCCGCCATCGGGCAGCCCTCCGGGGAACTCCGGCCCGGAGGGGCCCGGCCGCCGCCTCCTCCGGGCGCCTCCTCCGAGCCGCGCCCGGGTGGTGCCTCCAGCCCCGAGGCGAATTCTGACCCCGGCCCCGCGAGCAACTTGACTTCGGCCCCGGTGCCCCCCACCACGGCGCTGTCGCTGCCGGCTTGCCCTGAGGAGTCCCCGCTGCTCGGTAAGGACAGTCAGAGGTTGGCGCCAGTCCGAGGTCTGGGACTCCCCCGGATTTCCCCGACAGGGTCCCCGGACATCCCCCTGTGCCCTCAGCCACGACAGCCAGCCTCCCTGTATCGCAGCAGAGTCCTTAAGCCCAAACCGAGGCTCCGGGCTGGCGGGGGGAGAGGTCGGGAGGTGGGTCCCTGGAAGTCGTGTTGGAGGCTGGAGGCCGGGACCGTATGGGGAAGCCCGTAGGCCCCTCTAGCCCCAGAGCCAGACAAGGCCTTGGAGACTTCCCTGCTCGGGCCCAAAGCTCAGGAAGTTTTACAGTTCGGGTCTGCTTGGGACTTGGAGCGGTCTTGCCCTTTTAACTCTGGTAGCGACCTCGAGTAACCCACTCCCGTTTGGGGGGCTGAGGATGAGACTCCCAGTGAGGAAGGAGGCTGATCTCCGAGTTCACGTGTCTTCTCGAAGAGCCACTCTCCTGAGAGTGGGTTAACTTTTCTCCTGAGCCTTTGGGCAAATGACTTAGTGTCTCTCCAAACTGAGGTTTCTCTTCTGTAAGTGGGGATAAGTAGTGCCTGTTTCTAGGGGTTGTTTTGGAAGAATAATTGAAGCAATGTAAGTAAGCGTTTAATTAATGAGGATAAGCGCTCAGTAAATTGTCACAGTGTTGTGTTCATTTCCTCCTGTATGAATCTCTCTGACCTGGGGCCCTTCCCCTGTAGGTTCTCAAAACCTAGGTGAGCCTGGACCTCCCCCCAGGGGCAGAGGGCTTGTGTACCCTGGAGGCTGGAGGGCTAAAATATAACCAGTCAACACAGGGTTGCCCATATCTGGTACTTCCAGTAACAGCCAGAGTCTCAATTATCTTACCCAGAAGGTCTGGACCCTGGCCTCTAGCCTCTGTTTGAGCCTAGGCCAGGAGCTCGGGTAGGTGGGTTTGCATTCCTCTATGGCAGGAGTAGGATGAGACTAGCCTGGACCTCTTCTTGACCTGTAATTCACAGGCCCACAGGCCCAACGCGCCACAGGTTGCATACAGGGTTACCAGACAGGTGGCCACTCATTTCTAATGCCAGGGTTTAGAGAATTATTGTGAGTGAGGGGCCTTGGCCGGCGGGCAGGCATCCTGCCAGTAGGAGCTCTGTCACTTTCCCGCAGAGCCCTGGTCTTCCTGCAAGCTCTTGCTCAATTTCTCCAATAATTGCTTCAACATTTTCGTATCAGGCTTGGGAGGGACATTTTGGAGCTGGTCAGACATAAACTGTGGTAATGTGGGGGACTTGTTTTTTAAGCAGAAAATAGAATTCCTTTGCATTTGATGGTTAATCTGGGAAGCAGACTAGTTCTTTAAAATGAAGCAGACTCAAACCCGACTGCTAAGTATTTGACTCCAGACATGTTATCTAGTTTCTTAGAGTCTCTTCCTCATGTGTAAAGTGGAATTGTCAGTGCTTACCTTACAGGGTTACTTTTAGGACTAAGTGAGGTTGTGTTTATTATACACATGGCACATACTCGGTACATGGCAGCTAATGATCATATGATAATAATTGTTTGGGACCTTGAAGTTCTCGTTTCTTAAACTCCCAAGGAGTTGGTTTTGAACAGCGCAGAGTGGGGGAAGAGAGTCCCCAGGCCACAGAGAGGCTCGGGTTTTTGCTTTTTAGTGTTTGACTGGACATGACACACAAAGTAAGAGAAATTCATTAACAGAGTAAAGAAAAGTACCCAAAGTTCATGAGATTGGTATTTGAGGTATAGGGTCTTCTTGTAGGAGCCTAAGAGACAAGGTGGTGACCATACCTCTCTTTGTTTTGTTTTGTAATGATGTTGCTGGTGATCCGCTTGTCACCAGTTGCTGGTGTTTCTAATTGGCTGCTTGAAAGGACTTCCTGAGAAGAGAACGTTTTAGAGGGTGAGGGGAGAAGGCCTTCCCCAGCTTGGCTGCCTTCATGTGACATGCATGAGACCGTGACATTTAGGCTGCTGCTGAGGCGACCCCAGAAATGACGGGGCGGGGGGCGGGTCTTTTCTTCCTTTTAATGGAGTCCTTAGGGTTGAATGGTTGGGGGGAGGTTCCTGGCGAAGGCGCCTTGAGAAAGCCGAAAGTCTCCTGGGAGTGTGTGGGTGGGGGGGAGTCGAGCCCATCTGTTTGTTCATAGGCAGGTGGCAGCCGAAGCCCTTGTGGGGTGGTTTTGAGGTTGGTGGGAGAAAGCACCCTTGGAGTTTAGAGTTGTGGCCTTTTCACTACTTGCAGTTCCTTTCCCCGGCATAGCTCTACTTTCTGGTGTCCAGTGGTCTGGGCCAGATGCTACGATCCTTCCCAGCTGATAAGTGTAAGTTACCAGCAAGCTCATCCCTGGTATGAGAGATGGCGGCAGGCAAGCTTATCCCTGGAGGAGGTAAGGCAGCAGCCTGGACTGCAATGGTTCACTGTTGGATCTGCCAGAGCCTTGGACGCATTTCAGATAGACTTGGGTTAGAAATCTGCCTCTGTCTATGCTATCTGTGTGACCTGGGGCAGGTTGCAGTGTTTGGAGCCATCACTATAGCCCCAGCCCCAGGCACCCTCCCATGGGCTGGTGTGAGGCCTCCAGGTGTGAGGGCTGCCAGGGGAGGAGACCTTTCCTGAGGATTCATGCAACTTTGTTCTCCCAGGTACTTGAGGGGACAGGGTTCCTAACGCTGCCTCGGGTCCTCAGGGGGCCCCTGCAATGTTCACTCCATTGACCCTGGGAGTGAGGCTTCCTTTTCTGGCCATCTGGGTATTTGTCTAAGATGGGGGGAACAGCAGCCATGTTTCTTTTCCTGGAATGTTTATCTCTGCTTAGGTTTGACGGCAGTTCTGTGTGACTTGACCTGCCTAGATACTGCCGGTCTGGAAGGGGATGGGTTGGGGGGTTGTAAGCAGTGCATCTCGCTGAACTAGTTAAGGGAGGCAGGGCTGGCCTCGGAGCTCAGGTGTGGTCTGGCCTGTTACGGTTGGTTCTGTCCCCTCAAGGGGACAGGGGAGTGCGTGCTGGACTGCTTAAGCCTCAGAGACCCCTCTTGCCGAGCTGTGCTTTGAGGAGCTCCTCTTCATTTGTTCAAAAGGGAAGACTCTGATCTAGAATTGGATCCTTGGGCCAGCAGACAGCAACTACAGGTAGCTGGGGTCTCTGGTGAGCACTTGCCTGTGAGCCCATTTCCCTCTTTTTTCTGGGGGCTGTGACTGAGCAGGGGCTGAGCAAGTGTGCCCTAGCACTTGCTGGTCTCTGCTGCGCTATTGGCTCTCAGGTGTTTCTCTCCATGCTTGTCTCCCCTCCCCCATATGCACACATGGACACAAGCAGGCCGCCTAGGACAGAGTGTACTTTGAGGCTTGGGAAAGGGCTCTTTCTCATCCCTTTGTGAGTGAGTCTTCGATGCCCATCACCTTCTGGTTTGGGCACAGGGATTCTCACCTTTGTCCAGATCTTGAAGCTTTAGGCTTAAGTAACTAGTTCTTTAAACCATTGTTGTCCTGTTTTCTCTTTTTTTTTCCCCTGGGGAAAATTATTGATGTACACACAGACATTCCTTGTCTAACAATCTGAAATTGAAAAATACCCACCATGACTATCTGACTCGCTTTCATGGTGAAACTTGGGTTGCTTTTTTCCATACAGCCCAAAGGTAGTAAAAAGGTGCCTGTTGTAATTCATGCCAGACTCTGAGAAGTGCATAAGAGCCCTTTCCTTCTGCAATAGGGCCTTCAATGAACCAAGTGAAAGCCCCTTGGAGCATAGGGAACAAGAGCCAAATGTGGGATTTGACTCAGATTGCAGGGTTTTTTTTTGAGTCAGGGTCTCTCTCTGTTTCTCAGGCTGGAGTGCAGTGACACAATCATGGCTACCCCAGCCTTTTTTGTGTGTGGAGATGAGGCCTTGCTATGTTGCCCAGGCTGGTCTTGAATTCCTGGACTCTAGCCACCTTGGCCTCCTACTTCGGCCTCCCAAAGTGCTGGGATTACAGGCATGAGCCACTGTGCTTAGCACTCAAATTGCAGCTTCTTAGAACTGCAGCCTCTTAGAACCACAGCATCCTGGGATGGGACCATCCAGTGTTTTTCCTTGAGGCTATTACTCAGTAGACAACTTGTGCAGATGTTCAGGGGTGACTTGATGTGGCCTAGAGTTTTAGAAGATTCCTGCAAGGTATGTCTGTGGGTCACCAGAAGGTCTTGTATGTATGATGTCCTTGATGGCTAAGGTGACTGGTAACTTTATTCATTCAGTTCTAACAATGTACCTGTACTATGTTGGGCACTAGAACTACATAAAAGACGACAGGTGCCTACTCTGTAGGAACTAGCTATTTAGGCAGAAGAGGCATAAACAGTGCTGATGTCATCTAAGAAAATCAAAGTAAAAAAAAGGAAAAAGAAAAAAGAAAACCAAAGTGTGTGTGTTTATCCCTTTCCCTCTCTCTATCACTCCCATCCCTCCCTCCATTCTTTCCTTTCTTCTGTCAGAAACTCAGAGTTGCATGAAAGCTTTCCAGTCCGGGTTTCTTTTGACCATGTGAAATTTTTTCTCTAATTTCTGAAGCCATGCCTTAGCTCTGCTGGGTAATCTTTTAACTTGCTGCTTTATAATGATTATAATGAGGCATCATTGGGGATTATAGTCTTTGGGTAGCAGCAGGGTAGGGATTTCCAGGCTGGGACAAGGCTAATTTATAAGTTGGGAGTGATGGGGCAGTTAATGCCAAGGCAGTCTGAGAGCCCTTTCACAGATTCCACCCTGAGGACCATCCAGACTTTGGAAACAGGGTCACCAGGCTCAAAACTTTGAGCTCAGCTGGGCTACAGCCTCTGTGTGTGTGTGTGTGTGTGTGTGTGTGTGTGTGTGTGTGTGTAAGAGGCCTAGTTATTCTGTAGTCAAACCTGCTGATTTTGCTACTGCCCACTTATTCAGTACCTCCCGGGCCTTGTTCCCTATTCTTTGTTTCCTGCCTATTTCTGCCAGGAAGCAGAGACTGGAATTCTGCTTGAACCTACATCTACCTGGAAATTCCAGTTTTTCCTATCCACTTGAGTGGCAGTACAGCTGTCTTAGGACAAATGGTCTGCCCTTGCAACCTAAATCCTTTGAGGGCCTGGCACTATGACAGTTGTACATTTGGCTTTGGCATGGCCTGGTGTGGTCTCTGGGCAGTGACGTCACCGTAAAGGTCAGCCAGCCAGACCCTGACTCCTAGGGGAGCTCACAAGGCACGGGATTAGACTCTGTGATCTCCTTGGGGGCCCTCTTGTCCCTAAGGAGCCAGGCCGTGGCTGTGCTTGTAAAGACCTCAGTTGTGGAGACCCCCGTGTTTATCGGGACCTCTACAGGGTGAGGTGAGGGGGTTACTAACTTGAGGAGCCACCTGATGATATTGTTCTAAAAGTCAGAGGCCTCCAGGTTGGAGTGGGGCGTGGGGGTGGGGAACAGGGTTTAGCTGGGAGCTGGTTCTGGGTGGACGTGGCCTAAAGGGATTCGTCCTTAGAAGACAGAGGGATGAGTCACACACTCAGTGTTTCAGGTTCCACTTTTCAGCTCGGCCTCAGCCCACCCCTCCCCTACACAAATGAAGGCCAGGGGCTTTATAATTGGCTGTTGCTGAATTCCTTGGCAGCGATTTTAATGTCTGGTCTGGGTGTGTTATGTGGCTGATTCTCTATTCTGCTGCCTCTCCAAAGTCCCTCAAAAAGCCCTACAGAGTGAGAGGGTGTGACAGAGCACGACAGAGAGGAAGACAGATTTGGGGAATAGAGGGAATAATGATTTTACCTCACAGGAATGCTGGGGCCAGGGCTGTGGGTCTTTGTTTTTGTTGTTGTTGTTGTTTTTCCCCTGAGGGGGAATAATCTCTTCCTCCATTTTGTAAAAAGCATGCAGGCTCATTGAATATAATTTGAAAAATTGAAAGAGATAGAAAAGCACACTCATATTCCTATCACCTAAAAATATATGCTAGCTGGGTGCATTGGCTCACGCCTGTAATCCCAACACTTGGGGAGTCCTGTGCAGGAGGATTGCTTGAGGCTAGGAGTTCAAGACCAGCCTGGGCAACATAGCAATACCCAGTCTCTATAAAAAAAAAATGTTTAAAACTACCTGGGTGTTGTGGCACATGACTGTAGTCCTGGTTACTTGGGAAACTGAGGTGGGATCCCTTGAGCCCAGGAGTTCAAGGTTATAGTGAGCTGTGATCTTGCCCCTGCACTTACCCTAGGCGACAGAGAAAGACCCTATCTCTAACAAAAGAAAGGAACACGCTGTCATATTTTCTATTAGTCTTTTTCTTGTATTTGTTTAAGAATATAGCTTATATCTTTTTAGATGGACAGATAGATTGATATAGATTTGTGTAGGTAGCCTGGTGTTCAGCATTTTTTCGCTTAAGAGTCTGCCACTGACTTGGTCCTACACCTTTTTAAAAATCACAAAGTTGGCCAGGCACGGTGCTCAAGCCTGTAATCCCAGCACTTTGGGAGGCCAAGGCTAAAGGATTGAGCTCAGGGGTTCGAGACCAGCCTGGTCAACTTGGTGAGACCTCTTTTCTACAATAAATAAAAAAATAAGCCGAGTGTGGTAGTACATGCCTATAGTTCCAGCTACTTGGAAGGCTGAGGCGGAAGGATCCCCTGAGCCCAGCAGGCTGAGGCTGCGGTGGCGGTGAGCATGCCACTGCACTCCAGCCTAGGCGACAGAGTGAGACTCCAACTCAAAAATAAATAAGTAAAAATCGCGAAGTCAGTATCATATTCTGTCAGCTGAATGCGCCATAACTTCATCATTCATCCGTTTCTGAGGACACCCATGTACATGTATGTAGTTTTTGTTTTTTCTTAGGAGTGTGGCAAGGCTTGTGCATAAAGTTTTCTGTATTTTTTGGATGGTTTCTGTAGGAAAGCTTTCTAAAAAGGAAAAAAAAAGACTGAATGCTTTCTGAGAAGCACTAGGTTTTTAAGCCAGTCTTACAAAGGGATAGGCCCTTTGGAAATTACAGATTTGCTTCGTGCTGGCAGATGAGTATCACTTATTGCTGAATGGTGTGTCATCCAGAATTCTGATTAAAAAGGAAACTGAGTTCAGGAAGTGCCTGGGGCAGGGGCAGAGGGCCAGGCTTCAGGATAGGCTCGTAGGATCTGGCTGAGCAGAAGTCACTGTGGACAGAATCACTGGGGTCTGATGCTTTCTCGGTAACTTCTCCATTGGGTTTTTTATCAGCCAAGTCCTTGGGCTAGGATTATGGAAACTACTGGGCTCTGGGCCATGGTGGGCGAACACCAGCTAGCTGACCCAGTGCTGTTGATATTATTTAGCTGTGACGTGCAGGAGGGGTGGGAACAACCTAGCAAATCTTTGTTTTGTTTTTTTTTGAGTTGGAGTCTCACTCTTGTCACCCAGGCTGGAGTGCTCACAGCTACCACAGCCTCCGCCTGCTGGGCTTAGTGATCCTTCCACCTCAGCCTTCCAGCTGGGATTTCAGGTGTGTGGTAGACCACCATGCCCAGCTAGTTTTTGTGATTTATTGTAGAGACAAGGTCTTACCAAGTTGCGCAGGCTGATCTCTAACCCCCAGGCTCAGCCAATCCTCTCACCTTGGCCTCCCAAAGTGCTGGGATTACAGGCTGAGCACCACGCCCGGCCCAAATCACATTTTGGAACATACTGTACAACTCTCCCACCTCCAGGTGGTCCTGAGATCAGAGGAGGAGGGACTGTGGAATGAGAACCTTCAGGTTTCCAGGAATTCTCTTAAGGAGAAGCCTCAAAGCCCGCCGTCTGTCAGAGCTTGTTCTGTCAGAGCTTGTTCCGCTGAGTTGGATCTGTAAAGCCTCAGGCCAGTGTACATGCTCTTTCCAAGGAGTGTATTTTGAAATTGCTCCCTTTTGAATGTCCTCAGTGGAGCTTCTTCTGAGGAACAGTTTTTGTTTGTTTTGTTTTTTGTTTGTTTTGTTTTTTGATTATTTTGTAGCGATGATGTCTTGCTAAGTTGCCCAGGCTGGTCTCGAACTCCTGGGCTCAGGCAACCCTCCCACCTCAGCCTCCTGAGTAGCTGGAATTGCAGGTACATGATGGGCTACCACGCCCAGCTAATTTTTTTAATTGTTTTGTAGAGACGAGGTCTCACTATGTTGCCCAGGCTGGTCCCAAACTTCTGGACTCAAGTATTCCTCCTGCCTTGGCCTCCCAGAGTATTGGGATTACAGGCGTAAGTAACCATGCCTGGCATTCTAAGGGGGCAGTTTTGGTCTGCCAGGGGTTGTTTGACACAGCCTAGGGAACTAGGGTGAGGCTGCACTGAGAGAAGGGGCAGGATGATGTCAGCAGCATGACCAATACAGTGTGAGGTCAGGGCTCCTTCCTGCCCCACCATATCAGCTTAGAGGTCATAGGGAGGGCCCCCTGGCAGAGTGTTAAATAATTGCTTGGCCCCATGACAGGGTGCATTCTAAAAATGCCTTTAAATTTTTCTTTCAAAGTTTCTTCCTGTTTTGCATAATGTCCTTTTGCCTTTGACATCCTGAAACCATAGGGCTGTAGTTGGTGTTGCAGGATACCGCCAGCTTGAAAAAAAAAAAAACACAGGAAAGGACGCCAAGTTGGGTGGAGGGGGCTAGGGAAGCTGGTATTAATGTTATTGGAGTATGGGGACTTGGCCTTGAGGTGTTAGGTAGCTCCTGGCATTCAGGTGAGTACTTCAGGCAACCTGGGCCAAGAAAGGGTGAAATCAAGTCTTTTTTTTTTTTTTTTGAATTGGGATCTCACTGTCACCCAGGCTGGAGTGCAGTGGCGTGATCATGACTCACTGCAGCCTTGACCTTCTGGGCAAGTGATCCTACCATCTCAGCCTCCTGAGTAGCTGGAACAACGGGCTTGCACCACCATTTTTTAAAACATTTTTTTGTATCTTTAATATTTTTAATTTTTTGTAGAGATGAGGTCTCACTACGTTACCCAGGCTGGTCTCAAACTTCTGGGCTTAAGCAGTCCTCCTGGCTCAGCCTCCCAAAGTGCTAGGATTACAGGTATGAGCCACCATGCCTGGCTAGAATCTAGTTTCACACTAAAGTCAGGATGGGATTCCAAGGAAGAGAATGAACTGGGAATCATTTGCTCATTCAGCATACTTTATTTTTATTTTATTTTACTTTATTTTATTTTTGAGTTGGAGTCTCACTCTGTCACCTAGGCTGGAGTACAGTGGCACGCTCACGGCCACTGCAGCCTCAACCTGCTGTGCTCAGGCAATCCTTCTGCCTCAGCCTTCCAAGTAGCTGGAACTACAGGCATGTGCCACCATGCCCGGCTAATTTTTGGTTTATTGTAGAGACGAAGTCTTGGCAAGTTGCCTGGGCTGGTCTCAAACCTGCAGGCTCAGGCAATCCATTTGCCTCGGCTTTCCAAAGTGCTGGGCTTATAGGCTGAGCCACTGAGCCTGGCCTCAGCAAACTTTAACTGGTAATTACATTATGTGAAGTGTAGGAGATAAGACATGAACATGAGCTGGCCCTGCTCTTGGGGAGCCCTTTTGCAGTAGACACTCTGGCAATGCAGTGTGGCCACAGAGGACGCCTGGGTGCTCTGAGGGCATGGAGGTGTGTGGAGCCAAATGGGTGGTCTGGGCCAGGGCCAGAGTCAGAATGAAGGACCTCTCATAGAATCTGATCTTAGCATCCCTGTCTCTCAGTACATTTGAACAGCCTCCCTTATTGGTAAGGGCAAGGGTCTACAGCTGACAGGGGCCTGTGATTTCCTTTCAGTTGCAGTCACATAGGGAGGACACTAGCTGAAGTTGCAGCTGTTGCGTGCTGTTACCAACAGGGCAGGAGGGGGAGGGAAATGGAGGCAGAGTGAGTGGAAGATGATTGAAGGGAGAGAGAAGGTGGTGCAGGTGGGACTGTTCTAGACAGTGGATGACTGAAAATAGCTGGACTGAGGGACCAAAGGGAGACGGGAAGGGGAGGAGAGCAGGGGGAAGGATTTCCTGGTCTGCAGAGGGTAGAAACAGGCCTCAAACGCTGCTGGAATGAGGATTCCAAGTTCTAGTGTTTGTTCTGTTCCTGATTCCTTATATCAGTTTAGGCAAGTCCTGACTCCTTTGGTCCATGTTGCCCTAATGAAATTTGAGTGGATTGGACTTGATGGTCTTTAGGGCCCTTCCTTCTCCACCTCCTAGATTCTAGTGTGGCTGGGGAGGAATTCTGGTAATATCTGCAACATGAAGGGCCTCTGAAATTCCTTTTGACACTCACTACCCATGAGGCTTCTGCTGAGGACTTGATAATTCTAATAATTGTCTTTTGCTGTTGTCTTGTATCCTTTTTTTTTTTTTTTTTTGAGTTGGAGTCTCACTCTGTCGCCCAGACTGGAGTGCAGTGGCCGCTTCCGGCCACTGCAACCTCGACCTGCTGGGCTCCGGCGATCCTTCCGCCTCAGCCTTCCAAGTAGCTGGAATTAC
This sequence comes from Cephalopachus bancanus, assembly GCA_027257055.1. NCBI lineage: Eukaryota > Metazoa > Chordata > Mammalia > Primates > Tarsiidae > Cephalopachus > Cephalopachus bancanus. Next base: position 4,235,737 of record JAPVLO010000168.1, on the reverse strand, counting down.
AGGCATGTGCTACCACGCCCGGCTGATTTTTTGATTTATTGTAGAGATGAGGTCTCGCTGCCCAGGCGGGTCTCGAACCCGCGGGCTCAGGCAATCCACTCACCTCAGCCTCCCAAAGGCACGGGATTACAGGCTGAGCCACCGAGCCCGGCTGTCTTGTATCCTTATGTCTAAGTAGACAATTAAGATTTTAGCAGGGGGATGATCCTTAGAAATGGCACGAGGAATGTTTCTATCACACTGGCTAGTTGTTTGATTTAGGAAAGTTGTTATCCACTCTGTGCCTCAGTGTTCTCATCTGTAAAAAGGGGGATAATAATAGCATTTACCTCATAGGTAATTGTTTCATTTAGGTAGTAGCCGCAAAAGGGCTTAAAACAATGTCTAACACAGAATAAGCTTGGAATATGTTATTTATTATTGATAGTAGTGATTGTTTTTATTATTTATTATTTTTTATTTGTTTGTTTATTTTTGAGTTGGAGTCTCACTCTTGCCCAGACTGGAGTGCAGTGGCACACTCATGGCCACCACAGTGTTGACCTGCGGGCTCTGGCAATCCTTCCGCCTCAGCCTTCCAAGTAGCCAACTATAGGCGCGTGCTATCATGCCTAGCTAAGTTTTTGATTTATTGTAGAGATGAGGTCTCACCAAGTTACCCAGGCTGTTCTCGAACCCGTGGGCTCAGGTAATTCTCTCACCTCGATCTCCCAAAGTGCTGGGATTACAGGCTTGAGTCACCACACCAGCCAGTAATAGTTTTTATATGTAAAGATTTTGGCTTTTGCTTTATAAGATTTCTTCATCTTTTTCTTTTTAATTGAAAATACAATGTTACTTTATTAAATGTTACAAAAAAATTCTACCTACTATTGTAATAAAACATGCTCCTCCCCCATAATAAAACTTGCTGTTACTTTCCAAATGCATACATATTTTACTATGTTGTAATTGTAGAGTGAAACTATTTACATTCAGCCTTTCTTTTTCAATGTTATCTTATAAACTGTTATCTTGTTTATGATTGCCCTAATTATCTTTTGTGGCTGTCTAGTATATTTAGTTAGTCCCTTAGCAAGTACTATTCCAAGTTTCACAATCTTAATCCTGAAATGAATCTTTTTTTTTTTTTTTTTTTTTTTTTTTTAGTGGGTAGCTCTTTGCTTCAGTTGAATTACTTCCTTGGATTAAATTCCTGGAGAGGAATTTCTAGGCCAGAGGATATGGTCATCTTGACAACACCGGTTCACATTGCCACATTGCTTTCCAAGAGGCTTGGAATCATTCACAGGCCCAAAATGGGAAATGCCTGGCTTTTAAAGAATTTGCATTCCAAGAGCAAGTCAGATTTATCCAGAGCCCACACTTACAGTCCAGCCCAAGTGTATGTGTGCCTGTGTGTGAGTGTGCATGTGAATTTCCCTGTGAGGGAGGGACACTGTGGCCTCTGGCCGTAACACTCTTCCTGTAAGTGATTGCCTCAGTGTAGTTCCTCCTGAAGTCACTCCTGTCCATGAAAGGAGGCTTGCTGTGTCTTTCAACACCCCACCTATCTTTGCCAGAGTTGGTTTATACCAAGTGAGAACTTTCTTTCCTCCTTCTTTATATACGGAGTCACGCTTGTAGAATGGGGGGACATTCTGGCTTTTAAAACCTGACTGAGCTGGGCGTGGTGCCTGTAATCTCAGCAGTTTGGGAGGCAGAAGTGAGAAGATTGCCTGAGCTCGGGGGTTCGAGACCAGCCTGGGCAACTTGGCCAAACCTCGTCTCTACATAAATCAAAAAATTAGCTGGGCGTGGTGGCACGCGCCTGTAGTTCCAGCTACTCTGAAGGCTGAGACAGAACGACTGCCTGAGCCCAGCAGGTTGAGGCTGCAGTGACTATGATCGTGTGACTACACTCCAGCCTGAGCAACAGAGTGAGACTCCTACTCAAAATATATAAAATAAAAACCTGACTGAAAAATAGTGTTGACCTTAAACTTTGTGAATGAGATGCTTGAAACACTGCATGCAACCATCTGTAGACACTGTGTTAGGCTGGGCATGGTGGCTCATGCCTATAATTCCAACACTTTAGGAGGTGGAGGCATGAGGATTGCCTGAGCCCATGGGTTCGAAATCAGGTCTGGGCAACTTGGTGAGACCTTGTCTGTCTCTACAATAAGTCAAAAATTAAAGCCAGGCACTGTGGCTCACGCCTGTAGTCCCAGCACTTTGGGAGGCAGAGGCAAGAGGATTGCCTGAGTCCAAGGGTTTGAGACCAACCTGAGCAACATGGCGAGACCTGGTCTCTACAATAAAGCAAAAAATCAGCCTGGGCGTGGTGGTGTGCGCCTGTGGTTCCATCTACTTGGAAGACTGAGGTGGAAGGATTGCCTGAGCCTAGCAGGTGGAGGCTGCAGTGACTGTGAGTGTGCCACTGCACTCCAGCCTGGATGACAGAGTGAGACTCTGACTAAAAAAATTGAAAAAGACAAGAAACTGTGTTTAGGTTCTGGTGGGCTAGCCAGCCTGGGTGCCGGGTCGTTCAACCCATGCGCATGAACTTTTATCTGATGGGTCCGGTTTATGGGATCCAGAAACAGGGCCCAGATGAAGAAAGACTTTTAAGTTATATTGGATAAAAGTAAGTTGATCCAATAGCCCAAAGTCTGCAAATATGAATTTCTGTCTGTGATACGAATTGACAGTTCAGTAGCCATCCTCCACACACACTCCTCTTTGGTAGACTTTGAATGGCATATACAATAGAAGGACTTTGGAGCCAGAGACTTTAGGGGCCAGAAGTTTACAGATCCAGCAAATGGGGCACATTCAATTGTGTCAGCTGCTCCCTTGTCTTGTGGCCACTTTATATGTCCTCTCTTCTCTCCTTCATTCCCCGGCCGTCAGCTGTGACTTCTCTGGGCACTCTGGGACCATTGAACCAGGTCAGAACTGCTGTTCAGCATATTGTTCCTGGGAGCCCAGGGCAAGATTTTCTTACTGCATGAAATGGAGGAGATAATTTATTACCCTGCCAGGCACAGTGGCTCACGCCTGTAATCCCAGCACTTTGGGAGATGGAGGCAAGAGGACTGCCCGAGCCCGGGGTTTGAGACCAGCCTGGGCAACATGGCAAAACCACGTCTCTACAATAAATAAAAAAAAATTAGCTAGGCATGGTGGTACACGCCTGTAGTTCCAGCTACTTGGAAGACTGAAGTAGAAGGATCACCTGTGCCCAGCAGGTTGAGGCTGTGGTGGCCATGAGCATGCCACTGCACTCCAGCCTGAGCAACCGAGTAAAACTCAAAAATAAAATTTCTTACTTCAAGGGATTGATAAGAGAATGAGTCAGGCATGGTGGAATTATAGGCATGAGCCATCCTGACACCTCCTATGTCTTTTCATCAATTCCTAACTCATTCCCTTGGGCACAGAAGTCATACTAATCAGCACCCTTAGGCCACATAGTAAAATTTCTTCCGAATGCAGTTTTTCATCCACTCTAAGGCAGAGTCAAGAGTAGGAAGAAGGAGAGGTGTGAGGCTGTGACCACAGTTTAGGGATGGAGTGTGACCCAAAGCCAGTACCCTAGACCGCAAGGAGAAGGCCTCTATCTTGCTGCATTCACAATACTGGGAACTTGGGGTATGTCACGTCTTCCAGAATTTTGTGCCTCCTCACAGTCTTTCCTCCAGGTGGACTTTATCAGTATTCTGGGGAGAGATCATCATAGGCCACAGACAGCTGAGTGCTTAGGAAGCCGAGCTGGAAGAAGCAGCATTAGATGTTTGGTGGAGTCTTAGGAGGTGAAAAGATACCTAATTTTTTGTTTGTTTTTTAATGGGTCTGGGCAGGGTGGCTCACTTTGGGAGGCCGAGGTGGGAGGATTGCTTGAGCCCAGGTGTTCGAGCCCAGCCTGGGCAACATAGCAAGACTTTGTCTCTACAAAAAAAAAAAAAATTAGCTGGGCTTGGTAGCATGTGCCTGTATTCCCACCTACTCAGGAGGCTAAGGAGGGAGGATTGCTTGAGCCTAGGAGTTCAAGGCTGTGGTGAGCTGTTATTGTGCCACTGTACTCTAGCCTCGGTGACAGTGAGACCTGGCTCAAAAAAAAAAAAAAAAAGGAATCTAGATGTTAGTGAGCTCAGTTTTTTGTGCTTGGTATGTTGGTAGAAAACTAAGGCCTGGACCGTAGTTTCCTTAGCCGGCTTTATTCTGCCTAGGGGTTGGTGTTGGAATCCAGAATGCCAAACCCTAAAGTCCAGCTCTATTGCCATCCTGAGTCATTTAAGTCACATCAGTTTACCTGGGCCTCAGTTTACCTGTCTATGATATGAGATGAAGGGTTGGTTTGGATGTTTTCTGGAGTCTCTCCCTACCTGGGGAGTTTTGACGTAGCCAAGTATTCCTGCTCAGTATGGCTAAATGGCTTTGCTGTAGGACAAGTGAGTGCTGCCTCCACCGGGGTCAGCCTTGTAAAGCTGCGGTGGCTGTCAGTGGTCCCTGAGCCAGAATTGAGTCTTCCCGGAGAAATCCATACCCACCTAAACTTTGGACCCTTCCAACAATGCTGATCTCTAAGCAGGAAACAAAAAAATCAGAGGACGAGTAGATACGTTGGTCAGTGTGAAAACCTGATCAGCGGAAGCCACTGTAAATGCAGGGTTCTGGACTCCGGCAACAACCATGCGAATCACCCCCACAACAGAGCATGGGAAAAACACTTCATTGCATCCGTTTCATTAACTCTCACAGCAGCTCTTTTTCTAGCCTAGTTGTCCTGGTTAGAGCCTCCTGTACAATGTTAAATTTGCGACCAGCAAATTTTTTACTTTCCTAATGCTGAGAGCAGTAAAAATAAAAAAAGATCTGAATGGTTGCTGCAAACTTCTGTCGTTAAGCACAAGTGAAATGTTCTTTTCTGAATTATCACCTTTTTTCCAATACAGCTGAAAGTTGCAATATGTCCAGTATTTGCTTCAGACTAGCACTCTAACTAGCATTCCATACACTTTGTATTTTTATTTGGATTATATACCTGAAAAGACAGTCTTCCACAATAAGGTAAATTCACATCAGCAGCAACCAGGAACAGAATTTGGCATGACATAAATTCACATCAGCAGAAGTGAATGAGTTAAGTAGATGTGGTAAGAGAGACATCCTTGTCTTGCTTAGGGAGGGAAACATCCAGTTCTGGTAGTTTGTGCCTTCCCAGGAGTCATCTAGTTTTTTTGGCTTACAATTCTCATAGTGTTTCCTTACGATCCTTTTTCTTTCTGTTAAGGATGTTGGAAGGGACAGTCTCTCTTCCTGACTTTATTATTTGAGTTTTCTTTTTTTTGTCAGTTTATCCAAAAGTTTGTCATTTTTGTTGATCTTTTCAAAGAACTGATTTCTCTCTATTGTTTTTCCGTTTCCTATTTTATTGACTTCTACTCTAATCTTTATTCCTTTCATTCTGTTTGCTTTAGGTTTAGTTTGCTGGTGTCATAAGGTTAGGTTATTGATTTGAGCTCTAAAGATCATGTACTTTTAACATGTTGATAGATACTGTCAAATTGCCCTCTGATTCATACTCACTCACGGTGTATGAGACTGCTTATTTCCCACACTCAGACTAGCACTGGCTGCTACTAACCTTCATGCATTTGCCAGTGTGATAGTCAAACATGGTATCTTGTTTTAATTTGTTTCTCTGATTACTGAAGTTAAGCAAACTTTCATGTGCTTGTTTGGCCATTTGTATTTCTTTTTTTTGTTAGAGATAGGATCTCACTATGTTGTGGAGGCTGGTCTCAAGTGATCCTCTGGCCACAGCCCCCAAGTAGTTGGGACTACTGGCACTTGCTATCATGCCTGGATTGGTCACTTGTATTTATTATGTGAATTACTTGTTCACATTTTTTAAAACCCATCTTTCTATTAGTTTTTATATGCTTGCATGAGATTTTTATTTTATGGATCTTTCTCCTTTATTACATGTCATTTGTAAATGTGGTCTCTCCATTTGTCACTTTTTTTTAAGTTGGTGTTTCATTCTGTTGGACAGACTGGAGTGCAGTGACACAATCATGGCTCATTGCAGCTTCAACCTCCTGGGCTCAGGTGATCCTTCCACCTCAGCCTCCCGAGTAGCTGGGACTATAGGCACACACCCCATGCCTGGCTAAATTTTTTTTGTTTTTGTAGAGATTAGGTCTTGTTATGGCCGGTTTTGAACTCCTGGGCTCAAGCACTCCTCCTGTCATGACCCCAAAGTGTCACTTTTCTTTCAACTTTATCTCTGGTATCTGGCTATATAGAAGTTTTGAATTTTTGTGTATCTAAATCTATCTTTTATGTCTTCAGGTTGTTTTCTCACTTAGGCAGATCTGCACCATTCCAAGATTATAAATTTTTCCTCCCACATTTTCTTCTAAGTTGTTTCTTTAACATATTTACTAGTTGACCCCAACAATAAAAGATAAACAGTGTTTCTCTTCTACCCTCATGTGTTGCAAGAAGCCTGATATCATATTCTAGGGACCCATTGAGGTTTCAGACTTTTCCCCCAAATCTGTCACTAGTGCTGGTGAATAAGGGTAGAAGTATATAACTTTAGCCTCTTATGCTGATAGAACTGTAATAATCTGTAAGCTTTGAAGTTCTGTGGAGTCAGAGGAGAAGGCAAAGTAATATTTATTGAAAATCTGTTAGTGCCAAGCACTATGATAAGTATGTATATGTTTTATCTCACATCTGAAAGGAAGACATAATTATCCCCACTCCTTAGAGAAGGATATTGGAGCTGGCTACATTTAAAGTGGTCCTGATATCAGAGAGGTGGTGCCAGGAGTGCATAACTGGCTGACTGCCCAGATGACCCAGAGGGGCAGGGCTCTCTACAGCCCAAGGTCTGGTTCTAGATGGATTGAGAAGGAAGTACTTGTTTGTAATAAGCAGCATTATAGCTCCAGAAAACACATCAGCTCCAAAACCGATGAAAGGGGCAGCTGACTCAGTAATGATACTCCCAGGAGACTGACTTGCATTGCCAGGATGCTAAGCAGCTGCTTTACTGGGAAGATTAGAACTCCTGTCAAGTAGCTTAGAATTCTCTGGCTGCAGACAACACGGGAAGGGAAGCCACAGGATACTCAGCTGGTGAGTCCTCCCCTGTACAACCCTGGAAGGATGCTTCCAACCCCACCCTCCATGTCACCCTTATTTATTTCCTACCTTTCTTCTTTCCTTCCTTCCTTTTATTTTTTTTTTTTGAGTTGGAGTCTCACTCTGTCACCCAGACTGGAGTGCAGTGGCCACTCCTGGCCACCGCAGCCTCGACCTGCTGAGCTCCGGCGATCCTTCTGCCTCAGCCTTCCAAGTAGCTGGAACTACAGGCGCGCGCTACTACACACGGCTAATTTTTTGATTTATTGTAGAGATGAGGTCTCACCAAGTTGCCCAGGTGGGTCTCGAACCCGCGAGCTCAGGCGATCCACTCACCACAGCCTCCCAAGGCGCGGGATTACAGGCTGAGCCACCGAGCCTGGCTCTTTCCTTCCTTTCTGTCCAGCAATCAGACTTCATCTCATGGCCCATTATCATCACTCATCTACTCATGGACTCTTTACCTTATTAATATATTTGTTTTATCTTGTCCTCATTCTCACTTGCATTTTCCAACTGCATCGTAGGCATCCATTCTACTGTGTTGATAGTGTATACCTGTTTTTGCTCTTGTCAAAATGGAAGCTACTGCTACACACGCATATACACACACACACACACACACACACACACACACACACACACACACACACATATACACATATTCTTAAACTTTAAAACCTTATTTTTAGATTAGCTTACAGTAAAATTGACTTTGGTGTATCATTCTATGAATTTTAACACATGTATTTGTGGAACCACCACAATCAGGGTACAAAACAGTTCCATCAACCCCCAAAATCTCCTCGTAGTCACATTCTCTTCACATCTCAATCCCCAGGCAACCACTGATCTGTTCCCCATTACTATTGTTTTGTCTTTGTTACCATTGTTTTGTCTTTTTGAGGCTGTCACATCAATGGAATCACACAGTATAGGTCCTTTTTTTTTGGTCAGAGTCTCACTCTGTCACCCAGGCTGGAATGCACAGTCTTGACTCACTGCATCCTTGACCTTCTGGGCTCAGGGTATCCTTTTGACTCAGCCTCCTGAGTAGCTGGGACTACAGGTGTGAGCACCATGCTCAGCTAACCTTTTTATTTTTGTAGAGACAAAATCTTGTTATGTTACCTAGGATGGTAACATAACAAACTCCTGGGCTCAAGCAGTCCTCTCACCTTAGTCTCTTAAAGTGTTGGGATTATAGGCGTGAACCCCCATGCCTGGCCTTAAATTTTTTTCTTTAAAAATTTTTTGGGCTGGGCTTGGTGGCTCAGCCTGTAATCCCAGCACTTTAGGAGGCCAAGGCGAGTGGATTGCCTGAGCTTGCAGGTTCGAGATCAGCCCGGGAGACTTGACAAAACCTCATTTCTACAATAAATCAAAAATTAGCCGGGCGTGGTAGTGCATGCCTGTAGTTCCGGCTACTTGGAAGCCTGAGGCAGAAGGATTGCCGGAGCCCAGCAGGTCAAGGATGTGGTGGCCGGGAGTGTGCCACTGCACTCTAGTCTCAGCGACAGAGTGAGACTCCAACACAAAAACAACAGCATTTTTTTGGCTGGGTACGGTATTTCACACCTATAATCCCAGCACTTTGGGAGGCCAAGGTGAGAGGATTGCAAGAGCCCACAGGTTCAAGACCAGCCTGGGTAACTTGGCAAGACCTCATCTCTATAGAAAACTCAAAAAATCAACTGGTTAATTTTTTTTTTTTTGAATTGGAGTCTCAGTCTGTCACCCAGGCTGGAGAGCAGTGGCACGCTCACGGCTGCTGTAGCCTCGACCTGCTGGGCTCAGGTGATCCTTCCACCTCAGCCTTCCAAGTAGGGGGAACTGCAAGTACTCACCACCATGCCTGGCTAATTTTTTGATTTATTGTGGAGATAAGGTCTTGCCAAGTCCAAGCTGGTCTTGAACCCATGGGCTCAAGCAATCCTTTCACCTCAGCCTCCCAAAGTGCTGAGATTATACGCTTGAGCCACTGCACCCAGCCTGCCTTTTTTTTTTTTTTTTTTTGAGTTGGGGTCTTACTGTATCACCCAGGCTGGAGTGCAGCAGCATGCTCCCAGCTACCGCAGCCTCCACCTGCTGGGCTCAGGCAGTTCTTCCACCTTAGTCTTCCAAGTAGCTGGAACTATAGGCATGTGCTACCATGCCCTGTTTTGTTTTTTGTTTTTATTTATTGTAGAGACAAGGTCTCACCAAGTTGCCCAGCCTGCTCTTAAACCCCTAAGCTTAGACAGTCTTCTCGCCTCAGCCTCCCAAAGTGCGGGGATTACAGGCTTGAACCACCATGCCCGACCCCCCCCTTTTTAACTGGGGCTCTTATTTTTCTTAATGATATGCAGGAATTCTTTATACATACTAGATATTAATCCCTTGCTGGTCTTGGGCATTGCAGATATCTTATAAATCTGTTATTTATATGCTCAGTTTATCAGTTTATCCATGTTATATTTTGCTTAACATAAGACCCTTCTCCCCCTTTGTTTTGTGCAGTCTTCTCACCAGCACTTTTCTTTTTTTTCTGTAACTATGTTAATGCCCTTTATTCTTGCACCTGTTAAGTATGCTGATAGCTAAAGTCAGCTGATTCTCCTCAACAGTCTATCTTTATGGCACCTTAGCCTCTATTGCATTCCCTCTATTATGACTTGTCAGCTGGGTGTGGTGGCTCATGCTTGTAATCCCAGCAATAGAGAGGTGGAGGCAAGAGAACTGCCTGAACCCACGAGTTCAAGACCAGCCTGGACAACTTGACAGGACCTTGTCTCTACAATAAATAAATAAAAATTTGCCAAGTGTGGTGGCACGCACCTGCGGTTCCAGCTACTTGGAAGGCTGAGGCAGAAGGATCGCCTGAGCCCAGCAGGTGGAGGTTGTGGTGGCTGTGAGCGTGCCACTGCACTCCAGCCTGGGTGACAGAATGAGACTCCAACTCAAAAAAAAAATGACTTGTCGACCATTTTGCTTTGCTAAGCCATAGTCTGGCCATGTGTCTCCTTGAGCCACTGTTGCCATGTTTCCTAACCCTGGCCCGCTCCCCTACCTTGGGGAGGTGAATCTCTTCTCTCTCTTTCTCTAATTTACTTTCTAAGTAAACTATATTTTCTAATCCAAAAAAAGAATTAGGTACTTCTAGAAGAAATGATTTGATCTTCTCAGAAGGGATTAAAATAGTATAGACATATGGAGTCTGGTTTTAAAGTCTTTACCTCTGGGTGGGGGCAGTCTCCTGCCTCCCTTGGGCCCTCCTTTCAGCCTGGAGTCAGTCACCAGGCAGATAGTCCAGGGCTCACTTGAGAACTTTAGAGTCACATTTATCTCGACCCCCACAAGGGGTCGAGCCACACCTCAGTGCCAAGCCAGGATGCTGGGGAGGATACATTGCTCTGTATCTCCTTAGGCAATTTGTTAGAAGAGACATGGACACCCAGTCTACAGGAATCAAATGCAACTTGGAAGGGAAGCAGCATAGCAGGAAGAAGTCAGAGACCAGGACCCTATTTCTAAGAGGAGAGAGTTGCAGCAGTACCTTCCTGGACCTAACATGGGCTTTCCAGGCAAGGTGACCTGGGAGCCTCTTCTTGGTAGTGGTAACTGCGGGCAGGCACAATTATTTTCAGTTTCCACAAATTCCGGGGGAGGAAATGAGAAGGAGGAATCTGCCTTTGGGTGAGGACCAAACAAAGCAGGAATTCCTCCTGGGAACTTTTTCCCCAGTGACCAAACACTTGGGAGCCTCTTTACTGGGCTTTTAAGGTTTATGAGTCCCGGTACTTGTTCTTGACCCCAAGGCCTTGCATTTCTGTGGTTTCCTCCACTGGTTTCCTCGCAGCCAGTTTTGGGGTCTAGACCCCAGAGGGTTCCCATGCTGTCTCCTTGCCATTGCCCCAGTGGAGCCACATTGTGTTTGGTATAGAAATACACTTGAGAAGGGTTTAGATCAGTGACGTCAAATAGGATTCACTTGCATGCTACCTCCATCATCTGGTGGCTCCCTGGAACCCTGAATTGGGAAGGATAAGAGACAGAATTCCAGCCGGGCTCGGTGGCTCAGCCTGTAATCCCGTGCCTTTGGAAGGCTGAGGTGAGTGGATTGCCTGAGCCCGCGGGTTCGAGACCCGCCTGGGCAGCGAGACCTCATCTCTACAATAAATCAAAAAAATCAGCCGGGTGTGGTAGCATGCGCCTGTAATTCCGGCTACTCGGAAGGCTGAGGAGGAAGGATTGCCAGAGCCCAGCAGGTTGAGGCTGCGGTGGCCAGAAGTGGCCACTGTACTCCAGTCTGGGTGACAGAGTGAGACTCCAACTCAAAAAAAAAAAAAAGAGACAGAACTCCATGGGCATGGCACAGGGCCAGTAGAGACGTGTATGCATGATTTGCTATCCACTGTGTAATGCATCCATGAACATCAGAGCTCTAAAGGCTTATTAAAGGGAAGTGCAGGGCAGCTTTTTTGCTAACCAAAGAGTGTTCTTAATGAAGTCAGCCAACCTCTCTGGCCCTCGGTTTCCCTCATGTATAACCGTGGGGCTGATACATAATTCTTGAGGCTCCTCTGGCCCTGATCTTCCAGGATTCTTTTTGTTTTGTTTTGTTTTGAGTTGGAATCTCACTCTGTCACCCACACTGGAGTACAGTGGCCTCTCCTGGCCACCGCAGCCTCGACCTGCTGGGCTTCAGCGATCCTTCTGCCTCACCCTTCCAAGTAGCTGGAACTACAGGTGCACGCTACCATGCCTGGCTAGTTTTTGATTTATTGTAGAGATGAGGTCTTGCCAAGTTGCCCAGGCGGGTCTTGAACCTGTGGGCTCAGGCAATCCACTCACCTTAGCCTCCAAAAGGTGCGGGATTATAGGCTGAGCCACCGAGCCCGGCTGTTCCAGGGTTCTTTAGGGTAAGTTTGAGATGGATCCTGACCCTTCGAGGTGAGGGGATCTGGCCGTGGCTTTGCTTCCTTAGATTTAGGCCTTGGTATCTTTGGTGACAGTATCCTGGAGTGAGTGACCACCTGAGAGCTTTTCTGGTGATGTTGTGATCCACGTCAGACACTGAATACGTGGTATTTGATGTGGTAATGTGAGGCTCAGCGGAGGAAATGCAACATTGTTATTAGGAGATTAGGCTGTCCATTGCCACAAAGTCTAAAGTTATGGGCCTAGAGCCTGGAGGAAACTTACTTATTATTATTATTTTTTTGAGTTGGAGTCTCTCTCTGTCACCCAGGCTGGAGTGCAGTGGCACGCTGATAGCCACCGCAGCCTCAACCTGCTGGACTCAGGCAGTCCTTACCCTTCAACCTTCCAAGTAGCTGGAACTACAGGCACGCGCCACCATGCCTGGCTAATTTTTTGATTTATTGACAAGATGAGATCTCACCAAGTTATTATTTTTAAACTGCAGGTGGGGAATGTGCCTGTAGCGCATGAATCTGACGCTATACCTGGAGTCAGAAGGCTTCATTAAAGCCCAGAAATGAGAGTGTTTTTGCCCTAGCTTGGCTGTAGGTGTGTAATCAGGACAAAAATGTTAGACTCTAAAACATCAAAGGCTAAAGCTTTGTGAGCTCTGCTTCTTTTTTTTTTTTTTTTTTTTTTGAGTTGGAGTCTCACTCTGTCCTCAGACTGGAGTGCAGTGGCCGCTCCCGGCCACCGCAGCCTGCCGGGCTCCGGCGATCCTTCCGCCTCAGCCTTCCAAGTAGCTGGAATTACAGGCATGTGCTACCACGCCCAGCTGACTTTTTGATTTATTGTAGAGATGAGGTCTCGCTGCCCAGGTGGGTCTCGAACCCGCGGGCTCAGGCAATCCACTCACCTCAGCCTCCCAAAGGTGCGGGATTACAGGCTGAGCCACCGAGCCCGGCGAGCTCTGCTTCTTAACTCTTAGTCGAACATGGGCCATGTGGGTCCACACACATTTGCTGATCCTGCTCCGCCAGGAACTGTCCCAGACACAGAAAAGAATGGAACACAACTCCTGCCTTCAAGAGGCAGTTACTGGTGAGACTGGTGCCTCACCCCCACGGCCCTCCACAGCAGGCTTGTAGAGATGTTGTAGGTACACAGAATGGGGACTGATTGGCCCCAAGAGAGGATTAGGGAAAGCTTGGAAGAGGGGATAACATTTGATTTGTACTTTGAGCAATTGTTACTTTGCCTCTTTTCCAAAAGTTTTTAAAATGTGGTTTATAAGAATACACCATACTATTAAAAATGACTGGTAGGCCGGGTGCAGTGGCTTATCCCTATAATCCCAGCACTTCGGGAGGCCGAGGTGAGAGGATTGGCTAAGCCCATGGGTTTGAGACCAGCCTGGGCAACTTTGTGAGACCTCATCTTTACATAAATTAAAAAAAAAAATTAGCTGGGCATGGTGGCGTGTGCCTGTAGTCCCAGCTACTTGGAAGGCTGAGGTGGAAGGGTTGTCTGAGCTCAGTAGGTCGAGGCTGTAGTGGACGTGAGTGTGCAACAGAGTGAGACTGACTCAAAAAAAAAAAAAAAAAAGGACCGATAGAAATTTAAAATAAGAAAAAGAGAAAATGGAACTTAAAAAATTAAGTATGATTAAGAGTTAAAATGTAGATACTGAAACCATGAGTCCCAGCATAGTTATTATCTTTGATCCTTTGCAAAAGATGAAAGTTAAACATGTTCTGTTCTATGATATGTATAGTCAGAAAGGAGAATACTTAGTAGTTCCTGATGTTTTCTTGACCTTGCTCTTAAATAGCTTCTTGAGGCGGGGCATGATGGCTCAAGCCTATAATCCCAGCACTTTGGGAGACTGAGAGAGGCTTACCTGAGCCCGGAGGTTGGAGACCAGCCTGGGCAACTTGGTGAGACCTCGTCTTTACAATAAATTAGAAAAATTAGCTGGGCATGGAGCACAATGCCTGTGGTTCCAGCTACTTGGCAGACTGAGGCAGAATGATCGCCTGAGTCCAGCAGGTCGAGGCTGCGGTGGCTGTGAGTGTGCAACTGCACTCCAGCCTGGGCGACAGAGTGAGACTCCAACTCAAAAATTAATAAATAATAGCTTCATGGGGGTGGGAAGGAGGTGGTGGTTAATGAGTGATCCTGTAAACCAACATTTCTCAAAGTATAGTCCAGGGACTGGATCAAAATTACGGTTACCTAGAGTGCTTGTTGAAATGTGTATTCAGCTGGGCATGGTGGCTCACATCTGTAATCCCAGCATTTTGGGGGCAGAGGCAAGAGGATTGCCCGAGCCCAGAGGTTCAAGACCAGCCTGGGCAACTTCGCAAGACCACATTTCTACAATAAACCAAAAAGTTAGCCAGCTCTGGTGGCACACACCTGTAGTTCCAGCTGCTTGGAAGGCTGAGACAGAAGGATCACCTGAGCCAAGCAGGTTGAGGCTGCAGTGGCCATGGGTGTGCCACTGCACTCCAGCCTGTACAACAGAGTGAGACTCCTACTCAAACAAAAGAAAGAAAGAAATGCAGATTCCTGGGTCCCTACCCCAGGTATATCAAGTCAGAATCTGGTGAGTAGAACCCAAGAATCTGCAAATTCACTCATTTCCCCCAGATGATTCTTCTTGCACTCCATGGTTGGGCAGAAACCTCACCAGCATTTTGAAAGCAAGCTAGAATGCTTGGCCTTTGAAGGTTGGGTGAGACTTGAAAGAGGGAGAGAGAGAGCAAGGCATGAGAAATGACAGTTCCACAGAGGTTGGTGGTTTATTGCTGGTGAGGTCACTTTTAAGTCATATTTTGGAAGACCTACAAAGTGTGGCCATTCAGGCACATGGCAGGGCTGCTCCTGAACACAGATGGATGGAGGAGCACCTGCCCCACTGTCCGATTGGGCCAGTCTCTCACTGAGCCACCTAGGCTCTGCTGGGTAGACCTCCTGTAGCAGGCTCTTTTTTTGAGTTTGGGTCTTACTTTGTCACCCAGGTGATCCCGGCCCACCACAGCCTCGAACTCTCAGGCTGAAGAGATCCACCCTTCTTAGCCTCCTGAGTAGCTGGGCATGCACCACCACACTCAGCTAATTATTTATTTATTTATTTTATTATTTTTGTTGTTGTTTTTTATTTTTATTTTTTGAGTTGGAGTCTCACTCAGTCGCCCAGACTGGAGTGCAGTGGCCGCTCCCAGCCACTGCAGCCTCGACCTGCTGGGCTCCGGCGATCCTTCCGCCTCAGCCTTCCAAGTAGCTGGAACTACAGGCGCGCCCTACCATGCCCAGCTAATTTTTGATTTATTGTAGAGATGAGGTCTCGCCAAGTTGCCCAGGCGGGTCTTGAACCCGCGGGCTCAGGCAATTCACTCACCTCGGCTTCCCAAAGCGTGAGATTACAGGTTGAGCCACCGAGCCCAGCCAATTATTTATTTATTTTTTAGTTAGAGTCTCACCCTATTGGCCTAGGCTGGAGGGCAGTGGCGTGCTCATGGCCACCACAACCTCGGTCTGCTGGGCTCTGGCGATCCTTCCACCTCAACCTTCCAAGTAGCTGGAACTACAGGCATGAGCCACCACGCCTGGCTAATTTTTTGATTTATTGTAGAGGTGAGGTCTTGCCAAGTTGCCCAGACTGGTCTCGAACCTGTGAGCTCAGGCAATCCTCTCACCTCAGCCTCCCAAAGTGCTAGATTATAGGCGTGAACCACTATGCCCGACTCGGCTAATTTTTTTTTTTTTTTTTTTTTTTAGTGACGATGTTTTACTATGTTGCTGAGGTCGATCTCAAATTCCTAGGCTCCAGCCATCCTCCCACCTCTACCTCCTAAAGTACTAGGATTACAGGTATGAGCCACTGTGTTCGGCCATGGCTCCTTTGTTTTTTGAGCTAACTTTTAGTTTTTCTCTGTGTCTTTAAATGTTGGATTCTGAGACCACAGGTGTGTTTGTTTCCTGTTGAAAAAGTGTTTTTTTTACTTAGCCAGGCTTGGAAGGATTGCTTTAGCCCAGGAGTTCTAAGACTGGGGTGAGCTATGATCATACCACTGCACTCTAGCCTGGACAACAGAGCAAGACCTTGGAAAAGAAAAAGTGTTTCTTTCCCCGGGTTGAGGGGTGTAATTGTGGCTTAGATGGTGAGTTGGTAGAAAAAAAAACAGTGGTAGTTGGGTGTTAAACTTGTGTATTGTGTGTGGTGTGCCCAAGGCATAGGTCAGCATTAGGAAGAGAGTATTACTGTTTACTGGTCACTGAGTTGTATGTCTTGAAATCTTTATTTTGAAAGAAACTTCCTTATTTGGAATGGAACTAGGGCGGGGGTCACCTTTCCTGTCCTTGGGTTATATTTTAAAATAATTATTGTTCAATTTTGACGTTATACCCAAAAGTGTAAAGAAAAATACCATGAACATCTGACTTAAGAAACAAGTCATTTCAGTAAAAAGTGGTTTAGCACCAGAATTGAGAGTCCTTTCTGGTGCCTCTTCATCCCATGCTTTTTACATTAAGTTTTCTTGGAAGTTTATTGAAACCCTCTTTGTTGCTTGTGCTAGTGACAGAGAAGGAAGGAGGATACCTGTGCGCTACCCCTTAGCTAGGATTTGTCAGTGTACTCCTGTGAGCATGGCAGCCAAGGGAGCTAACCGACAAGTGGACACAACACTGTTGGTCAGTCCTCCCTAAGGAGCAACTGCTTCTTTGCAAAGCTTTCCTTAACTCTGATTCCTGGCCCTGGGGTTGATTCCCCTTCCTCTGTGCCAGTTCAGTTTGTTTTGGTCAACTCACCACTGTTGTTTACTTTGCTGGTCTCCTCAAACCCTGAGGGCAAAGACCTCTTCTTGACCTAGCCTCCCTTCCTTCCCTATACCACCTGGCATGTGATGTGTACTAACTGGGTACTTATTTGAATAGATGTGATGCTGTGAGCGCTTAGGGGATGTGGATGAAGAGTAAGAACCAACCTTGAGTGGTCTGGGAAGGCTTCCTAAGGGAGGTGATCCTTGAGCTGAGGCTGGACAGCTTTTGGATTTGGGGATATGAAGGTCCTTGAAGATCTAGAGAACTTGGCCTCCTCCCAGAATGACTGAAGAGAAGGTTTTGGATGAGTCATGTGCAGTACATGGTGTTTCTTATTTCTAGTCTCGGGCCATGAGGGGCACCATGATTTCATGAGACCATTGCAAGTAAATTTTTTCTCAAGCTGGGGATTTTGGTAATAGTGTTAAGCTCAGCTTGCAGTACACACCCAGCCTTTGGAAGATTGGTACAGAGAAAAATGTCCTACCCACATGAACCTTTGGAATAGCACTGGTGGAGGAGGTGGTTTGAAGAAGGGCCATGTAATGTACTGTCAGGTCAGAGACCCAGAACAGGAAAAAATTCCAACATTCCAACTTTTAGAATCACAGAGTTCTAGGCACTGCCTAGTTCCACATCTTCCCAAAGAAATGTGGGAATATTTGAATTTGAATTTCTTGCCAAGGAAACTTTCAAAAGAAATTTAGGTCTGGGCACAGTGGCTCGTGCCTATAATCTCAGTACTTTGGGAGACCAAGGTAGGAGAGTTGCTTGAGGCCAGGAGTTGAAGACCAGCTAGTGAGACCTCATCTCTACAAAAAATAAAAAAATTAGTCAAGCATGGTGGCATGTGCCTGTAATTCCAGCTACTTTGGAGGCTGAATTGGAAGGATTGCTTGGCCCAGGAAGTCGAGGCTGTGGTGAGTCGTGAGTATGCCACTGCACACTGGCCTAGGCGGCAGAGTGAGACCCCAACTCAAAAAAAAGAGAAAGAGAGTGGGAGGGAGCTAGAAAAAGAAGGAAGGAAGGAAGGAAACTAACTTAGGGGCCTGACACATGGCTGTCAAGGAAAGATTTTCTTTTTATTATTTAAGTTATCAATCCAGCATCAAAAACTACCCTGATCATTTCATAAAAGAAAGGATGTTTTAACATTTAAAAAGTAAGAAGGACTTAATCTTGGAAGAGAGGACATTCACATACCTGGATTATATTTAGCTTCGTGAAAAACCATCTCTGTGTTCTTTACTTGTATTACTTTTTTCTGGGCTGGTGAAACACTGTCCCAGTTGAGCGTCAGGCCAAGGATTGTGTCTTAAACTGACCAATCAGTTGAGAAGCGGTGACTACACGTTTTAGCCTGTTTTGCTGAGGCTAGAGGATTGAACTAGTGGTTCAGCCAGCATGAAAGCAAGGCAGGAGTCCGTGCTGGGGTTGGCTTAGATTAGCAGGGCCTTTGATGGAGGGGCATGTGTGTGTTTGGGTTTGCTGTGCCAGGCAGGGGAGCAGTGGAATTTGTCTGAGTTGAGCTCACACATTGAAGTTATTGAGCGACTTACACGCAAGGCCGTGACCTGGACTCCCAGCCGAGAGGCCCACGTGGCAGGTCTTGAGCTGGGGGAGCCGAGGACAGCTTACATCTGCTCATCTGCTTACGTAACCCTGCCTCCCAGCTTCCAGAGCCAAGAAAACACACAAGCCAGCCCAGCGGGGCCGAGGGCCTGTGGTAGCACACGCCATGCGCCGCACAGCAAGAACACCTTGGCTCGGCCTGAGGACTGTCATGAAGCCCTCAGCCCTCTGACTCCTCCCGTAGCCTCCCCCTGCTGCCCCAAGCAGTGGCTCTGAGACCTGGTAGCAAGTCTGCATGATTCTGAGCAGAGCCAGTCACTGCCCTCCTGGAGTCTGAGCTCTGGTTTTTCTCACTTGGCCTGGGCCAGGTGTGTAGTGGAGCGTGGCCCCTGCAGCCTGGCAGAAGGCACACAGGGCACTCAGGAGGCCTCCTAGCTGGCACTGGACCCAATTAGGCCTTCAACTCCAGTCCTGGGGCTGCTGTGTGCTGTCTAATCTCAGAGGTGTGACGGCTTCAGAGAAAGAATGTGAGGAAGAAATTGCCAGATTGGGCAAGGAGGACGGGATTGGGCATCAGAGTGTTGGAGGCATGATGAGGGGTCATGAGAAGGGCACAGAGGGGTGTAGAAGGGAGCAGGAGAGTAAGAAGAGGCTGTTCTGTGATAAAGCTCTGCACAGAGCCATTGGAGGAGCAAGTGCCTTGGCCAGCCTTGAACCCGGGTAATTTCTATTGAGGTTCTGCCACATATCCAGCAGGGAGCTCCTGGGAGGAGAAACTCTCTTATCCATCCTCTCTTTCTACCTTAACCACCGCCCCCCACCCTGGGCTGGTATACAGTACGTGCCCAGAAAGTACTGATTGAAACAAATTGAAAGTGGTCTTGACATATATCACAGGGCAAGTTTGCATTCAATCAACATTTTAGAATAAAGACTCTGGTTTGGTACCTGATAGGCGTCTGTGGATTGTCAGCCTGCTGTTGACACCTCCTGTGTGTGAGTGAGTAAGTATGTGCACGTGTGTATGTGTGTGTTGGGGTTGGGGAAGGAGGAGGGGGAATAGAAGATGGATGTCACCAGGTACCATCTCCCATACTGGGGGATGGCAATGTCAGTTGCTGAGGGATCCCTAGAAAAGAAGCAGGTTTGGCCATAGGTGGTGATGGTGGTGGGGTTGGGTTACTTGAGAGTTCATCTGGGGTATATTGAATTTTAGGTGCCCATGATATGTAGCTAGCTGTGTCCTGTTGACTGTGAGATCAGGAGAAAGACATGGGTTGGAGACAGATTTGGGAACTGTTACATGCTTTATCCAGAGACCTGGGTGAGGAAAGGGAGAGTGAGAAGAGAAGGGGACAAAGTTAGACATCAAGGAAAGAAGACCAAGAAAGCCTAGGTAGCAAGATCGGAAGAGACATAGATTAGTTGCTGCCTGGTGATCAAGGCTTCTTCTCACCTCTCCTGTCCAGGGCCCACATGTCTTCCTGTCTGCTTGGGCATCCATGCTCTCTGGGACAGGGAAGGTAAGAGCAAGGCTTGGTCAGAAGATCTCTCTTTGGGCCCCTGCTCTCCTTCTGACTGAGTATCTCTGGGCACATCAGGATGTTCTGAGACCTTAGATCGTCTCGCTAGTCACTGGTGGAGCTGGACCAGGGCTCTGGACCTCAGGACCACCTTTCTGAACCCATGACCAGGCAATACCAGGACACTTTCTAGCCTGCAGGTGTCTTCTCTGGGGAAGCTACATAGGCCACGTGTGAATTCCTGTCTTCTGGGTTTCAGAAGATGTGAGCAAGTTGGCAGGGTGACAGCCCAGGTGTTTTGTGGGTTCCTGAAAATATGTTTATGTTTAGCAGCATCTTGAGAACCGAAGTTAGGGTGGGGTTGCAGATGGCGTGGGGGGCCCTCTGAAGTGAAAAGAGCTCAGTGACAGATGCTCTTTTTGTGCTTTTCACAAGTTCACTGTGCATCAGGGCCTCCTACAGGGTTTTGCCCAGGCATGGGGAATTGAGCAGCACAGGCCTGGCAGACCTTGAGGCAAAAGGTGTACATGGTGGGAATCTCTGAGGACCCTTCTGGCCTGAAAGCCCCAAGACTTGTGAAGATGGGCCGTCAGCTCCCTAGTGCCTAACTTGCCTAGTAAGGATCACTTGGGCTCCTTGTTCATCATCCATTTAGGTCCTTCCCAAGATCTGCAGACTCTAGGACAAGGACCTGAAATGCTACATTTTTTTTTTTGAGTTGGAGTCTCACTCTGTTGCCCAGACTGGAGTGCAGTGACACACTCAGCCTTGACCTGCTGGGCTCCCGCGATCCTTCTGCCTCAGCCTTCCAAGTAGCCGGAACTACAGGTGCGCGCTACCACGCCCGGCTAATTTTTTATCTACTGTAGAGACGAGGTCTCTCCAAGTTGCCCAGGTGGGTCTCGAACCTGTGGTCTCAGGCAATCCACTCGCCTCAGCCTCCCAAAGTGCTGTGATTACAGGCTGAGCCACCGAGCCCAGCCAAAATGCTTCATTTTTACTAACCAACTAAGGCAATTCTGAAGATGCATTTGGGAAAAACTGACCCAGGGTTAGCAGGCAGTCTTGGGAGGGACTGATCTTGAGGCCCATGTTCCTCCAGGTGGGCGGTGCACAGTCAGCAGGAAAGCCAGGCCTTTGGAGTCCTGAAGCTCTTCCTTGCTCCAGAGGGTCTGCTGCCTGAGCTCTGTGATAATGCAGAAAACATAAGAGGGAAGCTTGATCTTGCATCTCTCTGTGCAAAAATGTGCTTACTGGAGAAGAGAGGGAAGGGCGTTCCTGGCAAAGGAAGAAGTGGACATAGGCATGGTTTGTAGGAATGGAGAGGGAGATAGAGCTGAGACTGAAGGGCCTTCTTGCCAAGCTAAGGGGTTTGCCTTGTACATGGCCACATAGCCTTAGAGCCACTGGAAGCTTTTAGCGGGAAAGTGATACAGTCAGAGCTGTGTCCCTGAAGAAAGTGAACTCATGGGAACGGGTCCCGTGATGATGGAACTGGGTCAGCTATGGAGGAGGGAGGGTGTGAGGAAGGTATTGGATGAAGGAGAGGAGGAGGTAGCTAGTGACTCACACCTGCCATCACAGGAGTCAGGCCTATGGCTTCCTTTTCTCATCAGTCTGTTCAGTTCAAAAGGGAGAGTGATCCCTGGGGACAAGGGGTGCATGGGAGCCACATATTACTGATAAACAGGGCAGAATGGCCTGTGCTCTGGGCCTGGGTGGGTTCTCACCAGCATGTTTCAGGTTTGGGTCTAAACTTGTGGTTGGTGTTCTACCTCTGTTCTCTAGATTTCTTCCTTTGTTCTCAGGGCTTGTTTACTTCACAGGTGAAGCTGTTTACACTAGAGTAACAATTCCCAAAGTGTGTCATGACAGAAGGGCTCTGTGGCCACATAAGTTTGAGAAATGGTGGGTTAAATAAAGTGAAGGGTGGGCCAGGAGTGGTGGCTTTCGCTTGTAATCTCAACATTTTGAGAGGCTGAGTCAGGAGGATTGCTTGAGTACAGGAATTTGAGATCATCCTGGGCAACATTGCAAGACCTCATCTCTTTAAAAAAAAAAAAAAAATTAGCTGGGTGTGGTGGCACACCTGGGCCTGTAGTCCCGGCTACTCAGAAGGATCATCTGAGCTAGGAGGTCATCTGAGCCCAGGAGGTCAAGGCTGCTCTGAGCCATAATTGTGCCATTGCATGCCAGCCAAGGTAACAGAGTGAGACCCTGACTCAAAAATTATAAAATTAAAAAATAGCTGGGCATTGTGGCTCATACCTGTAATCCCAACACTTTGGGAGACTGAAACGAGAGAATTGCTTGAGCCCAGGAGTTTGAGACCAAGCTGGGCAACATAACGAGATCTCGTCTCTACAAAAAAGTTAAAGAATTAACTGGATATGGTGGTGCATGCCTGTAGTCCCAGCTACTCAGGAAGCTGAGGCAGAAGGATCTCCTGAGCCCAGGAGGTCGACGCTGTGGTGAACTGTGATCATACTCCATACTCCAGCCTGGGTGACAGAGTGAGACCCTAACTTAAAAATTAAAAAATTAAAAAAATAAAGTGAAGGGGGTTTCTTGACTTTACAACTTCTCAGAGCCTTCATTGTGTGTCATGACTTTCCAGAAGCAGGATTTAATATCTAACCTTGGAACATATTTTTCCTTAATCATCTTATTGGGTCTAATGTTTCCTGGAACCATTTTGAGGAAGCCTGACCTGCCGAGAGTACAGGAAGTCTGGGTTCAAGTCTTGTATCTGTCCCTGATTCCCTGTATTGCCTGGATCATGCACCATGTGTGCCACATGTCCTGTACTTGGACCTTACCTCTTGCTTTTCCCTCTATTACTCGCCCGCCCCACCTCAGAATCCACCATCTGCATCTCTTCGATTTTTCTTCTGAGCCAAGCATTCCTACTAACTTATTTCCCTCATCTGGATCCATGTCCTTCCAGGCCAGAAACTTGAGAGTCATGCCTGATTCTTTCTCCCTTCTTCATCCCCTTTGTTCCTTTATTCCCTGCTGTTTCTAAGCATTTTTCCTTGTTTTCCCCAGCTATTTCTTTTCTTTTTGCTTAGTCTCCTCTGGGATCTCACTGCCTCCATCCCTCCCTGAGTTTGGTTCACCTTACATCAAGTCCCTTCCTGATATGTGTTTACTCTTGCCACTCCTATGACCTTCTGCTTTGAAGCTGATTTCCTTCACACTGACTTTGCCAACACATATGTGAGTGTGCCCTTCCCCAGTCAGATTCAGAGAGAATGATGTCAGTCATTTGCCCAAGGTCATACAGCTGGGAGATGGCAGAAGTAGGTCTCAACCTCAGGGTAGCTAAGAAAGTGCTTTCTCATCTTTGATCACTTATATTTTTTTTTTTAGTTGGAGTCTTACTCTGTCACCCAGGCTGGCATGTTCACGGCCATGACCTGCTGGGCTCAGGTGATCCTTCCATCTCAGCCTTCCAAATAGCTGGAACTACAGATGCATGCCACCACGCCCGGCTTGTTTTTGTGATTTATTGTAGAGGCGAGATCTCACCAAGTTGTCCAAACTGGTCTTGAACCCATGAGCTCAGGCAGTCCTCTTGCCTCTGCCTGCCAAAGTGCTGGGATTACAGGCGTGAGCCACCATACTAGGCTTAATCACTAATTTTTATAACAGGCTGCCAGGAAATCTGAGCAAGAATTATTTCAATTTTACAATGGAGTCTGAGTGGGGAGGGTCCTAGGCAGGTGGGTGCCTCGTAGAGTGACCAACCGTCTGAGTTTGCCCAGCACCGAGGAGTTTCCTGGAATGCTTGGTCATCCCAGTGCTGGGCGTGGTACCTGGTGTTAGGCACACGCACACCCTGGCCACAGCCCTGCTGCCTCCCAGGAGGAGATGTCTCCTCTGCAGCCTGACCTAATGCAGCTGTGGGCAGCGAGTCCTGTGGTCTGCTAACGTCTCCCCCCTCCCTCCACCTCTCTAGTCGGCCCCATGCTGATTGAGTTTAACACGCCTGTGGACCTGGAACTTGTGGCGAAGCAGAACCCCAAGGTGAAGTTGGGCGGCCGCTATGCCCCTGGAGACTGCGTCTCTCCTCACAAGGTGGCCATCATTATTCCATTCCGCAACCGGCAGGAGCATCTCAAGTATTGGCTATATTACTTGCACCCAATCTTGCAGCGCCAGCAGTTGGACTATGGCATCTATGTAATCAACCAGGTGAGGTCTGGAAAGATGGAGGGGGGATGCAAAATGAGGGATCGGGAAAGGGAGGTGATTTCATAGCTACCTGGCATTGACCGTGAGGAGCCAGTCCCCACCCCCCAGTGCCAGTGAGCTAAATGCCAAACAACACGCTTGCTTATTGCCTTCAACCATGTTAGCCAAGGGAAATTGGATGTTTTTGTTTGTTTGTTTGGTTTTTTTTTTTTTTTGGAGAAAAATAGAGAAAATAGAGAAGAAAGACAACCCCTCTTTATCCCAAAGTAAACACATGATTTCCCGTCTTTGTGTAACTGTGTATTTTCCTTTTTACTTTTAAAAATAAAACCACCACTTAGATGTCAGAATTTTGGTCAACTTTGAAGTTTATCCAGTCAGACTGTGTCTTCTGGGGCACCCGGAGACAGCGCCCTTACTTCAGGCCGCATGCCTGCCCCAGTGAAATGTCTGGGGAGTCTGATTTGTGGGCCATCTGAGAGTCATGTGGGCTGGGCTTGATCTAAGAAAAGAGTTTCTCACTGCATGTCTGGTCCATGTGTGTTCAGCTTTAGCCCTGCTTAGGAAACTAATGCTAAGGACGTGTCAGTCTTCATCACCGTGACCTGGGGAATCAGATTGGCCCAAGAGGCATTTTTATTGAAATAAATGTATATCCAGTTCATTTGAGGAGCACTATTATTTTTCCAACAGTATTTCAAGATTATCCCAGATACTTAAACATGCCCTTACGCTGTACCCTCCTAGGTGCAATGATACATCTAACTTACCTATGTAAGTTTCAACTTTCATTGAGATTCATTTAAAGAGTCTGAGTAGGCCCACTTCTACAAGACCCAATGTCCATTTCATTTCAAAATAAACTCTGGGCCTACGTGAGGTGGACAGTTTACAACTTCCATCGAAGTCGAAATTGTATGCCTTCCCTTGAACCACAAGGTAAGCTGGAAACAACAGTCTGCCCAACAAGCACTTCTGAGGACTGCCGTGGCATAGTGCTGCACCACCTGCTGCAGGAGGTTACTAAAGAAGTGTAAGGGGGCTGGATGCTGTGGCTTATGCCTATAATTCCAGCACTTTGGGAGCTGAGATGAGAAGATTCCCTGAACCCAGAGTTCAAGATCAGTTTGGGCAACTCGGTGAGACCTTGTTTCTACAATAAATTAAAAAATTAGACCGGGCATAGTGGCTCACGCCTATAATCCCAGTGCTCTGGGAGACCGAGGTGAGAGGATTGCTTGAACCCACAGGTTCGAGACCAGCCTGGGCAACTTGGCGAGACCTTGTTGCTACAATAAGTCAAAATATTAGTCAGGTGTGACAGCATGCACCTATAGTTCCGGCTACATGGAAGGCTGAGGCAGAAGGATCGCCTGAGCCCAGCAGGTCGAGGCTACAGTGACTGTGAGCGAGCCACTGCACTCTAGCCTAGGCAGACAGAGTGAGACTTCAACTAAAAAAAAAAAAAAATTTAGCCGGGTGTGGTGGCATGTGCCTATAGTTCCAGCTACTTGGAAGGCTAAGACAGAAGGATCGCCTGAGCCCAGTAAGGCAGCGTGTGGCCGTGAGCATACCACTGCAGTCTAGCCTGGGTGACAGGAGTGAGACTCCAACTCAAAAAATAAATAAATAAATAAAAAGAAGTATAAGGGGTTAGCCCTTCCTGTCCTGAAGCTTCCAACCCACTTCTGGCAAATGGGACTCTCCAGGGAATAATTTATTAACAGTCCCAAATAGCATGTGATTGGATGGTAACTACCAAATGTTTTGGAAACTCAAACGAAGGAGAGAGAGCAATGGCCTGGAAGAATCAGGATATAAACTTGGTTCTAAAGGATGAGGTAGGGGGAAGAGTATAGGCATCTCAGTTGGGGCCAGTGAATGGGGACCTCAAGACTGAAAAGAGCCTTGGATGTTCCTGATGTCATGATGTCCGTAGGGGTAGGAAAGCACCTGGCTATGGGGCTGGGTGTCAGAGCTGAGCCTGTCAGGTGGGGAAAAGCAGAACAAGTCCCGTTACAGGGAAACTGAAGCTTAAGGCAGGGGAGCAGGTGGCAGGCAAGCCCCTGAAGGCTGTTTGAGTTGCTTGGCCAAGTCGGGGCACTATGAACACCTGTAAGCAAGGCAGCTGCGCAATTGTGGGTCACCTTGGAAAAACATGAGAAAGATCAGATAAATGTCCTGCAAAGCGCAAGTCACTGCAATCCAACAAGTATTTATTTAAGAAAAGCCCTGTGATCAAGAAACATTTGTCTGATGCCAATGAGTACATATTGATCACGGGAAGGTTCAGGAGACCGTTATTAAAGCAATGACAGTGTGCACCTGGAGGAGGGGAGGAGGGAAGCCCCCATCGCCAGGAGCCAGCAGGGATGACTAAGAACAAGCCATGCCAGCTGTGTCTTGTTTCTCTCTTGACCATTATAGCAGTAGATGAGAAATACACTGTAGCCACGATGCTGTCAGATCTTATTCGGCAGACATCTGATGGCATCCTACAGACCTGCCTGAGTAGAAAACAGACAGCTGTGGTCTGGATGGTATATGGGTAGATTAAAATATATGCTTGGGTACAGAGGGTAAAAGAAAGTTAGTGATGATGCCAAATTTTTTAATTTAATTGACTATGATCAAGGAAGACCAGAGGGAAGAATGCCATGTCTAGATAGATTATATATTAGATGAATGTGAGAATTCAATGTTCAGTTATAAAGACAAAACTAATATAATACCAGTGAAAGTTAGCCACCAGCTTAAATTCCTGTGGTACAGTTTATATATTCCCCAGGCTTGAAACAACAGCGCAGATATCTGACTGTCCTCTCCTCCACCAGCTACACGCTCCTGTCCACCCCAATCTAAGTTGACAGAACAACTAACCAAGCCAGCTCAGATGGGTGCACCACTGTGCTGGCTAACCCTGGACATCGCCTAGGAGAGTGGTCCTCCCAAAGTGTGCTTTTCTTTCTTTTTTTTTTTTTTTTTTTTTTGAGTTGGAGTCACTCTGTCGCTCAGACTGGAGTGCAGTAGCTACTCCCGGCCACCGCAGCCTTGACCTCCTGGGCTCCGGCGATCCTTCCGTCTCAGCCTTCCGAGTAGCTGGAACTACAGGTGCACGCTACCACGCCCGGCTAATTTTTTGATTTGTTGTAGAGATGAGCTTGGCCAGGCACGGTGGCTCAAGCCTGTAATCCCTGTTGCCCAGGCGGATCTTGAACCTGCGGGCTCAGGGAATCCGCTTGCCTCGGCCTCCCAAAGCACTGGGATTACAGGCTGAGCCACCGAGCCCGGCCCAAAGTGTGCTTTTCAAATGGAGCCAAATATACTTGAGGGTTGGACCGTGCAGAGCGGGTCTCTTTCCTGCACAGCCTTCAGTACATGGTATACACTGTTTTCCAAGAACCATCTCAAGTGAGGAGAGTGTTTGTGAGTCATACTTTGGGGGCAGCAGGCCTCAATTAGCACCTCCTCTCAACTAGCCACCTCCTGACTTTTCTGAGGACGCTGGGAACTTCCCATCCTCCCTCCCTCCTCTCTTTTCCCACATGGAACTTAGCATCAGAAACATTTTGGTTTTGGCTTTTTCAAGCATATATGGTTCCTTTGCTCTCCTCCACACATCTTTTTCTCCCTCATATGTGTTTTTGCCTCTTCGTCCTTTCCTTCTCCTCCAAGGGTTCACTTTCTTCCTTTGGAGGGTCTTTTCCTTTCTTTTCCTTTTTTCTTCCTCTCCCCCTGGTCATCTCACATCTTCTGCTTCAACTCCACTCTGCTTATCTTTTTGGGAAAATGTAGTCAGAATTCAGATAATGAAGTCACGAAAAACTTGAAGACTGCCCTATTTTTCCAGTAAAGAATATTATCTGACCGGGTGCAGTGGCTGAAGGCTGTAATCCCAGCACTTTGGGAGACCGAGGTGAGAGGTGAGAAGAGGATTGCTTGAGCTAAGGGGTTAGGGGCACCTTGATGAGACCTCATCTCTACAATAAATCAAAAAATAGGCCGGGTGTCGTAGTGCATGCCTGTAGTGCATGCCTGTAGTTCCAGCTACTTGGAAGGCTGAGGCAGAAAGATCGCGCCTGAGCCCAGCGGGTTGAGGCTGCAGTGGCCGTGAGCATGCCACTGCACTCCAGCATGGGCAACAGAGTGAGACTCTGACTCAAAAATAAAATAAAAATAATATTATCCAATATACAATAAAGTGGTAATAGGAAATCTGAATCCTGGAAGTCGATGGAAGGAGAGACATTTAGAATACATCCTATCTACAAATTAGGAACTTCCTGTGTTTTCTGTTTTATGGCTATACTATAGAAAAAGAAAGCGATTTTGTAGTACCTATCTTTGACCTTTATGAGCTATTTGTTGAGCAAATAAACCTTATGGTGGTTTCTTCCTGTCCCAGACTCCCTGCTATCATTTTGACTTTTCATACACACGCACATACACACCCTGACAACTTGCTAAGTCAAAAAGAATGCTTAAAATAGGCCAGGTACAGTGGTCCAAGCCTATAATCCCAGCACTTTGGGAGGATGAGGTGAGAAGATTGGCTGAACCCAGGGGGTTGAGACCAACCTGAGCAACTTGGCAAGACCTCATCTCTATAAAAAATTAACCAGGTACGGTGGCACATACCTATAGTTCTGGCTACTTGGAAGGCTGAGACGGAAGGATGGCCTGAGCCCAGCAGGTTGAGGCTGCGGTAGCCATGAGTGTGCCACTGCACTCCAGCCTGGGTGACAGAGTGAGACTCCAACTCAAAAAAAAAGAAGAACACTTAAAATAGCAGTGGCCTGGCCAGGCACGGTGGCTCAAGCCTGTAATCCCTGCTTTTTGGGAGGCCGAGATGAGAGGATTGCCTGAGCCCACAGGTTCTAGACCATCCTGGGCAACATGGTGAGACCTTGTCTCTATAATAAATAAAATACTTAGCTGGGTAGTGTGCGCCTATAGTTTCAGCTACTTGTAAGGCTGAGGTGGAAGGATCGCCAGAACCCAGCAGTTCAACGCTTGGGTAGCCGTGAGCCTGGGCGACGGAGTGAGACTCTAACTAAAAAAAAAAAAAAAGTGACAGTGGCCTCTGAGACATCTAGTCCCAGGTTCCCAAACAGGCTTTTCAGTAAGGAGCTTCTTTCTGCCCCACTGAAATGCTACACAGCCCCCCATTTACAGCTGGTCACAAAGGTGCCATTCTTGAAGTAGGGGCCATGTCCCATCTCCACCTCCTTAACCCACCCTTCAGTCTTTGCTTGGGTTTGCCCAGACCTCTGAGGCCAAACTGTGAAAGCTACTCCATGTCACAGGTGAGGAAACTGAGGCTCAGGGAGGGAAAGTGCATGGTAGAAAAGCACATAAATGACAGCTGTGGCTGAAACCCCAGCCCCTGACTCCAGGTTTAGTGCCCTCTCACTGCATCATGGTGACTCTCCTCAAAGCCACTTAGCTCCCAGTGTTTCTCAAAGTCTGGTATTCAAGGCTGAAAGTGAGCTCCATGCTCAGACTGCCTGGGTTCAGTCCTGGCCCTGCTCCTTTCTGGTCAGGGACCTTAGGCTACTTAAGCTCTTCAGACCTCAGTTTCCTCCTGGGGAAGGGCTGTGAAGTGTCTGGCACATGACAAACCCTCAGTAAATGTCAGCTGTTATTGTGAGGATTCAACTCCAGCCTCTCCACCCACCATCCTTCCTGCCTGTTCCCTCTGCCTGATACTGTGGTGTAAATTTTCATTGCTCTCCCTGCCTCCCTCCTTCACCCCTACTCAGGACCAGCATCAGGACCCTTCCTCCTATTGGTTTGGACTCTTTGGGGTTGGAGGATAATGGATAATGGCGAATCAGGTGACAGAATCTTGGAGAACTTAGGCCATGCTGTGTCTAGAAATTTCTTCAGAGTACAGTTGTGTCTCAAGCTCCACACACAGGGGGGAACTTTCTCCAAGTTCTTATGGCTCACACTCCTGTCCAAGCTATTAACCACCCCATTCAGTTTAGGACCCTCTCACCCTGACAACTTAAATCTCAAAGTAAGTGTGTTGGAGGGGTACGTGAGAAAGGCTTTCCCAGTTGAGTTAGAGAAGAACAAGCATCATCCTTTGTCCTCAGGGTCTCCTTCACCCCTCCTGCCTTAGCTCACCAGCGTCTGGCAGTCTTATTTGGCTCCTAGCACTCTGAGACCCAGACGCTCTACCTTAAGTCCAGCTCCAGGGCCTTGGTCAGATGGATGTCAAAGTATCATTGCTTCTATCTCCAATGAAAGCAAGAGAAAAAGAAAAATAAATCGATATAGTAAAGGAGGATGCACGCTGTACTTCCTCACATTTCAATCCGGAAAGGAAATGAAAGGCACCAAGTTAAAGGGAAGGCAGGCTGCCACCTGGCAGCGCTCGCCCGAAATAAAGACGTGCAGGATGTTTGTAGGGTTGTGCAGGATGTTTGTAGGGTTATCCATCGTAAAAATTACACACCAGGTAAGGAATGCAGGCACAGCTGGCCAGGTGGGTTTATCATAACGTGGTGGCCCTTTGCCCCAGAGCCAGTCACTAGGACCGGTCTCTCTGATTCTGTTTGCATATCTTCTGACATCTCTGTTCTCCCTCAGCTGCCCCAGGTCTTTCTAGTTCTGGCCATGTCACTCCCTCTTGTTAAACCTGGCACATGTCCCCACTGCCCATAGGCAAGGATCTAAATGGTCTGGAGGCTCAAGCCCAGCATCCAGAACTGTCTGTGGTCTGGCCCTGACTACCTCCAGCCACCTCTGTTCTTACCTCTTTGTGCCTTTGTTTATGCTGTCCCCTGCCCCTAGTGGCTCTCTTTCTGGTAATCTTTTAAGCCCTCCCCCATTAGCTCTGCGGAGCCCCTGAAGCAGAGCTGACTTTTCCCTCCCTGCTGCTCCCAGGCCACTTGGCACTCTGGCAAGGGCTGATTATCTAGGTTCCGGCCTCATCCCAGCCCCTGAACTCCCGGTCCCGCGCATCTGACTTCCTTCTGCCTCCCTGACCACACAGCACAGTCTAGTACAAACTCAGGGTTTAGAGCACGGAGCTTCTCCCTGTGATTTCTGCCCCTTTATTTATACCCACTCTTGGGGCCCCCACTCTCAGGATCTGTGCCTCTTGGAAGTGAAGCTTCCTTTCCCAGTCTGACCAGGTCATGCCCTTGGGAACTCGCACAGCCCCTCCCCTAGGCCTCTCCCCAAAGCTTCCTGCTTATTGCTGAGCAAAGCCCAGGCTGTCTGTGGCACAACTTTCAGCAGGCGGTGGGGGACATGGGGCAGGGTGGAGAGTGGGGAGTGGGGATGGGGGGTGTTGTCAACTTTCCTTTTCAGGAAAAATGCAGAGAAACTACTTTAGCCCTGTGGTTGTTAGTGGTTGTAAAACTCCTTTGTGGTCCTTTGGATTCAACATCTTTTATGGTCTCACTTTGAATTTTGACCACTACAACCCTGCAGTGGGACAAATGGTCTGATTGTTCCTGCTGAGGGAAGGCTTCAAAGGTAAGCACATGAAGGCTGGATAGCAGAGCTGGGATTCCCACAGAGATGGGGAGGCCTAAGGAATGCCTCACCTTGCCAAGGCTAGTCCTGAGAGGGAGGGAGCATGGCAGCTTTTGAGAACAGCCTCAGAACCCCCCAGGAGGCTTGCCCTGTGGTAATATTAGCCCATAAACCCTGCCTTGAAAGGCTGTGGAGAAGCGATGGAGGACCCAGCTAGCTGCCCTGAGAAGTCTCTGTCTCACTTTGAAATATTTTTTCCTCTTTTAATCTTTGTACTGTTTTAGGATGATAGAGTGATAGTTCTAGGCTGTGGATGGATTTGGAGACAGCCCTTTGTACCCACAGTGAATAAAAGCATCTTTGTCACTGGTTCAAGCAGCTGGTTCCTACACAGGTCAAGATCAGTTGGGGTGAAGCAGACTCCTGGGTCCACCCCACTGGTGAGGACAACAGCCTGGGCTTATGGCCCCACTGGCTTGTTTCTATCTTGGTCATCTCTGCTTATCATCCCCTCATCCCTGCCTTCCACTTCCTCCCCGAGCAGTCAGTGCCCAGGCTGATATATGTGGGAAGGGGGCTCAGAAGGAGCAGGGCTGGTCCTGCCTTGCAGCTTCCCCTTCCTTAGGGTGCTTGGACCTTTTGGAGCCTGCCAGGGGTGGGGGGGTGGAAGGGGGACGGTGGGGGAGTGTCTCTGTGCCACCACTGTTTGAGTGCTGACCCTTTGCTGTGTGGCCTTCCTCCCCTCCATCCATGTCTCTTTTAATTCTGCTGGGGAACGTGTTGAAGCGCTAACAAGTACTCGTGTTGCTGGTGAATTGCATCCATGGATATTGTTCTGGGAAGCGGCACTTTTTCTGCTCATCCTTGACTCCATGACAAGGAATGACGGCTTGTTAGGAATTTGCCTCTGCGCTGAAACATAGGTGGTCAGAATGGGCCCCTTTTCCTTTGCAGCCTTGACATTTGCCTCTCTCTTCCTTACCTCTCGCCCTTGCATCCATCCTTTTCTTTTTCTTCTTTTTTTTTCCTTCTAGTGGGGGCCTTTGCCTTTACTTGTTAATCCTGTTTGTAGCAAAGCAAGCTGAAGGAGGAGTTCCTCTCTGTGATCTGCTTCTTACTCTCCACCTACCTTCTCTTCTGTACTCTCCGCCTCCTATAAAGAGAGAGGAGTGCCGACCTAACTACCGCTGCCACCCTAACTACTGCTGCTACCACTGCTGCCACCACTGCTGCCACCACCACCCTGGTAATGTCCGCGCTCCCTCAGATCAACCCAGAGCCAGGGCCCTGTTGGTCAAGGGGAAACTTTGTAAATAATCCTATGAGTGTGCCATCCTCAGGTCCTGGAGTCTCCCAGGCAAGGCCAGAGCCTCTGTGAGATCGCTCAAAAATGCCAAGGTCATGGAAGACGGATTGCTGTGCCGTAGAAAGGTCTGAAAAACTTTGCCCTTCTAAAATTAAACCACAGTTGAGCTCATACTGTGTGTGTATAAACTTTTGTATCCTGCTTTTTTCTTAAATTCTATATCATCAGCATCTTCCAATGTTATTACATAGTCTTCATGGTCATTACTTTCCATGCCTTCATCACAGTAGATCATAGAGTTCTGTCATAATTAACTAAGCCTTTTTTCTTTTAGAAGGTGTTTAGAGAATTTCAACTTTCTCGTGAGTGTAAACAATACCGTAGTGCACATTTTTTAGTCTGAAGTTTATTCTGTGTTGGTTTGTTTCCATTTAGGAGCATTTCCCCTGGCTAGATTTTCAGATGTGGGATGATGGGTTCAAAAATGGTTTACAGTCTGGTGTGGTAGCTCATGCTTACAACCCCAGCACTTGGGAGGCAAAAGCGAGAGGATTGCCTCAGCCCATGGGTTCGAGACCAACCTGGGCAACATGATGAGATCTCATCTCTACAATAAATCAAAAATTAGCTGGACATGGTAGCACACGCCTGTAGTTCCAGCTACTTGGAAGGCTGAGGTAGAAAGATTGCCTGAGTCGAGGCTGTGGTGACCACGAGCATGCCACTGCACTCCAGCCTGGGTGACAGTGAGACCCCCAACTCAAAAAATAATGATAATAAGGTTTACATATTTTTATAGTAATAGTTCTTTATACAAATGACCAGACTGCTTTCTGAAAGAGAAGGCTTTATTTTCTCAAGTATTTTTCTGCATCTTGAAAGTGCTTGGTGCCGCTTTCTTGATGTATTCTATAGAAAGCCTGGTTTCCACATCTCGATGCCTCAGGCCCAGGGAGAGGCAGATACCCTGTGCTGGCTCCTTGAAGCTGGGGCTAAACCCAAATGGGAACATTAAACAAACATCACAGCCCTCACTGACATTGTGATTTTGCTGTCAAGTGTAGATTCCCCCCTTCAAAAGGAGCTTATGGCCATTTTGTATGACTTGTCTGGAGATTTCTGTAAATCTTATGTTTTAGTAAAATATTTTTTGTTATTCTAAAAAAAACAAAAAACAAAAAAACTGTGTTGTCTGTTCTCACTTCACCCAGAATCCCTGCTGGACTGTTCTAGGAGTTCAGTGCTCTCTGAAGGCAACTTTATGGCCCTTGTCCAATCTGTGTTCCTGTATGATAGGAGTCAAGGATGTGCTCACTGTTGAGTGTGATTACTTTGGCCCATAGAGAACCACTCTCTCTGCCTGGTTCCTCACCCTGAGGGGCCCATTTCTCTCATTTACTGGGTGAGGAGTTTAAGTCTCAGATTCAAGTTTTATTGAAGATCCTCTCCAAGCTCTGGTCTACAATATTATTATGGTTAAAAACTAGAGCTCAAGCTGGGCTCGGTGGCTCAGCCTATAATCCCATGCCTTTGGGAGGCTGAGGTGAGTGAATTGTCTGAGTCTGCGGGTTCGGGACCCGCCTGGGCTGGCGAGACCTCATCTCTACAATAAATCGAAAAATTAGCCGGGTGTGGTAGCGTGCGCCTGAAATTCCGGCTACTTGGAAGGCTGAGGCGGAAGGATTGCCGGAGCCCAGCAGGTAGAGGCTGCGGTGGCTGGGAGAGGCCACTGCACTCCAGTCTGGGAGACAGAGTGAGACTCCAACTCAAAAACAAACAAACAAACAAACAAACAAAAAACTAGAGCTCAGCCAGGCACTGTGGCACATGCCTATACTATAGTCCCAACTCAGGAGACTGAGGCGGTGGGGTCGCTTAAGCCCAGAAGCTTGAGGCTGTAGTGAGCTATGATTGTATCATGGCACTCTAGCCTGGGCAACATAGCCAGACCTTGTCTCTTAAAAAAGAAAAGAACAGAACTATAGCCCAACTGCGATAGACTCATGGGCGAGTAGGGATTAGCCCTCTACAAACTCAGCATTTGTATTATCCTAGGCTCTTCCCAATAATTCTCTGGGGATCACCTCACAGCCTGTCCACTGTCCCAGGACCCACACCTAAGCCTGTGAGCTCCATCAGAGCTGCTTCTACCGCTGATCTATTATTGCTTTCCTGCAGCCAGTTTAGTTCCTTCCTCTTGGTGTCTGAGTGGGCCCAGAAGAGCACGGGGCGGGGGTGGGGGTTTTTCAGCAAACTTTGCCGTTAGCTGCAGACCTGCCCCTAGATTTGGTGCTGAAAGCTTGAGGGTAACTGCGTGCATGGTGGGATAGTGGGGTGGCTTTGTGATGGGTCAGGGCATGTGTATGGGAGCAACGGTGTCTCTTTCGTCACGTAGAAATTCTGATCCATTGAGAGTCGTGGCTTTGGGTTGATGTTTCCAACTTCACTGCTGCTGTGTCTCTTGGCAGAGATGCCAGGTATGGTCAGTTCCTAAGCCATCATGGTCTGGGGTTATGTCTGCTAGTGTCACACAGATGGGCCTGGCGCCCATGGAAGGCAGGGTGGTTGATAGAACAGATCTTCTAGAGGCTGTTAGGACTTGGAGGAGGAGGGACCACAGCTTTCTGTAGTTGGTCATCTGTCCCCTGTTGCAATCAGGGGAAAGCCACACTTGCCTTCCCTAATCACAGTTAGGATTTTCCTGGTTGGACAGACTCTGGTTCCTGTCCTGAACCCCTCCAAACACACACACACAAAGGCTGCTTGCAAGTACGGT